>CM062515.1:48513577-48652711 GCA_031439585.1 Pterocarpus macrocarpus | reverse complement strand
AATTAGGTATTTTACTTGTCCCGAGGCGAGTGGGAAGAAACCTAGGAGGTCGAGTCCCCACTTGCTGAAAGGCCAGGGGGACATGATCGACGTTAGTTCGTCGGAGGGGACGAGGTGGAAAGCGGCGTGTTTTTGGCAGCTGGGGCACTTTTGTGCATACTCTATTGAATCCTTCATCATCGACAGCCAATAGAATCCAGCTCGTAAAACTTTTAATGCGAGTAACTTTCCTCCGAGGTGGTGCCCGCAAGATCCTTCGTGGACTTCCTCAAGAATGGGGGGAACCCGATCCGATCCCACGCACTTTAGCAGTGGTTGGGACAACCCCCTTCTGAATAGTTGGTCATTGATGATAGTGTAATAGGAGGCTTCTTTGGCTAGCCTCTTGGCGTCGACGGGATTTTCTAGTTTGGTTCCATTCATCAAGTACTGAATAATAGAAGTCATCCAGTTCGAAACTCCGTCGACGGACAATGTCGGGAGGATATCTGATATTGAAGGAAGTTTCAAGGTCTCTTGGATCAAACTCTGATTGTTCCCTCCGGGCTTAGTGCTCGCCAGCTTGGAGAGGATGTCGACCCTGATGTTCTCTTCCCTTGGAACATGTCGGAACTCTATCTGAGGGAATTTTTCGATGAATTCTTTCACTTTTGCCAGGTACTTCTGCAGTAGAACGTCTTTGGCTTGATAAGCCCTGGTGACTTGGGAGGTCACGACTTAAGAGTCACTGCATACCAGAAGTCGGGATGCTCCGACGTCCCTTGCTAGCTTAAGGCCTGCGATGAGGGCTTCATACTCAGCCTAGTTGTTGGAAACTGAGAAGTCGAATTTAATAGAGCTCGAGGATTATTTTACCTTCTTTTCGAGAATGGCCCCGACTCCGCTCCTTGAGTGGAGGCTCCATCCGCGTCACGATGTCAACCAGGTTCCGGGGTATCCGCCTCGGCCACCATTTCAACTAAGAAGTCTGCTAGTGTTTGAGATTTGATGGCGGTCCTAGGTTCATATTGGATGTCGAACTCCAAAAGCTCCACAGACCATGATACCATCCTCCCTGCCAAGTTCGATTTTTGAAGGATTTGCCGGATTGGCTGGTCAGTTCGGACGATGATGGTGTGGGCTTGGAAATATTGGCGAAGCTTTCGCACTGCAATGACTAGGGCCAAGGTGACCTTTTCGATCTTCCGATATCTGGTCTCTAGTCCTTGAAGCACTTTGCTAATGAAGTATACTGGGAGCTGTTGTCGGGAATCCTCTCGGACCAGCGCCCTAGCGACGGCAGTGTCACTAACAGATAGATATAGGAATAAGGGTTTTCCGACTTCAGGCTTGCTCAGTATTGGCAGGCTGGATAGATAGTCCTTGAAGTTTGTGGCGGCCGCATTCGGCGTCCCGACCGAAAGTATTGCCCTTTTTCAGGAGGGAAAAGAGAGGAATAGCTTTCCTAGCCGATGCGGCCATGAATCTCGAAAGGGAAGCAATTCTTCCCGTGAGACATTGTACTTCTTTTATTGTAGTTGGACTCTTCATTTCGACTATTGCCTGGCATTTGTTGGGGTTTGCCTCGATCCCGTGCGTAAGCATGAATCACGCAAAAAGCGCACTTGTGTGGGTTGAGTCTCATGTTGTCTTCTTTGGACTTGATCAAATCTGAATTTTAGGTCGGGTAAAGATTTTCTTCTGGCGAGACTTGACCAACATGTGCGTCGATGTATACTTCCATCAGGTCACTGACCCGACTCTGCGAACACCTTATTCATAAGCCTGCACGGTATCTTGCTCGCGTTCTTTAATCCGAAGGGCATGACCTTGTAGCAATAATTGGCTGTTGGGGTTATGAATGCCGTTTTTTCTTTGTCGAGTTTGAACATCGGAATCTGGTTATAGCCCGAGTAAGCATCCATGAAGGTGAGCAGATTGAACCCGGCGGCGTCCGCGATCCATCAATGCTTGGCAAGGGGTATGGGTCCTTTGGGCAGGCTTTGTTTAGGTCGGTGTAATCCACGCACATTCACCATTTCCCATTGGACTTTTTTACCATCACGATGTTGGACAACCATGTCGGATACTCAATTTCACGTATGAAACCGGCTTCCAGGAGGCTCTGGACTTGTTCTTGGACTGCTAGGGCTCTATCTGGGCTCATTCTCCTCCTCTTACAGGTAGCGGTTTCGCGGGAAGGCGAAACCAGCCGATGGGAGATGAATTCCGGGTTGATTCCTGGCATGTCGGTGGCGGACCAAGCGAACAGGTCTGCGTTGGACTTGAGGAGATTGATTAGGCCTTGCTTCAGCAATATTGGAAGTTTTTTTGTTTATCCGAGTTACTTTCCAGTTTTCCTTCCCGATTTGGATTTCTTCTAACTCGCCATCCAGCTCAGGTTTCTCTCCTTCAACTTTTCTTGCGTCCAAGTCTATCATCATGACATTCGAAGAGTTGGGGATCGGCATCGACACAGGGACACCACCTTTTGTCTCTTTTGTATTTCCAAGCTGGCGTTATAGCATCACCGAGCCGAGGCCTGATCGGCTTTCACAGTGGCAATTTCCCCTGGGTCGGTAAGGAACTTCATGGTCAGGGATGCCGTTGAGACAATAGCGCTTATCTTGTTCAACGTCGGTCTTCCAAGTATGGCGTTGTAAGTCGAAGAGCGATCGACAACTAGGAAGTTGACTTTGATCGTATGAGTTTTTGGTTGAACCCCCAAGGTTAGGTGGAGGGTGACGTAACCCTGAGGGTGGACTTTTTCTCCGGAGAACCCGATCAGCTCCTCCACATGTGTTTGGAGGTCGGCGTTGCATAATCCAAGTTTGTCAAATGCATCTCAGAGTAGGATATCAACCGAGCTTCCTTGGTCGACAAATACCCTCTTTACCTCAGCATTGACCATGACTGCGGATATTACCATTGGGTCGTCGTGGCCCGAGATCATGCCCTCGAAATCGGAACTTGGCGATGTCACGGTATTGGCCGAGATGTCGGCACTGGCTTTTTTATCTTTCCAGAAGAAACGTTAAGAACCTCTTGCAAATGCTTCTTTCGGGCTGACTTCGTCATTTCGCCGCTTGCAAAGCCTCCAGCAATGACGTTGATAGTCCTTGTGATCTGTTCAGCGTTGTTGCTTTGACTTGCTTCCGGCTCTGAGGTTCTCCTGCTCCTTGGATTCCTTCTTTCTTCATCCCCATGATCGGGAGCTCGCCTTCTTCGTGGACTTCTTTGGGAAGCCACGTATTTCGCCAATCTACTTTCTCTTATCAATTGTTCCACAGCATCTCGGAGGTTGTAGCAATCTTCAGTTTTGTGTCCAAAACCGTTGTGATACTCGCAAAACAAGGACTTGTTAGTGTTGGCTCTCCTCTTAAGGACCTTTGGCATGGGGAACCTCTCGACTTGGCCGACCTCTTGGAATAGCTCGGATAGGGATAGGTTGAGGGGGGTGTAGTCATTGTGCGCCACCCTGGGCGTATGTCCTTCCTCGGGTGTTCATCTTGGTCGCCGATTTTCTTGTCGGGTTGGTTTCTTGCAGGGTTGGCAGTGGCCTTCTTCGTTTCTTCGCGAAAGATATATTTCTCGACCTTTGTTTGTATTTCTTCCGGGGACTCTGGCGGTCTTTTGGACAGCGAAGTTTTAAACGGTCCCGGTCGTAATCCGTTTAGTAGTGTCAGAATGGCCGCTTGAGTCTGCACCTCGTTGACAAGCAAAGATTCGGTGTTGTATCGCTCGAGAAAGTCTCGGAGCGACTCGTTTTGCCGCTGGTGAATTCCAAGGAGGCTGGAGACTGGCTTCGGCTTGAACTTCTTGGTAGTGAAGTGGGCCAAGAAAGCTGAAGCAAGGTCGGAAAATCGATTGATCAACCTAGGAGGAAGAGAATTGAACCACTTCAATACGGCTTTCTTCAGGGTTATTGGGAAGGCTCGGCATTTGACGGGATCCGAAGCTCCGACTAGTGCCATTCTGGATCTGAAGGCATCCATATGTTCCTGGGGGTCCGTGCTCCCATCATATGGTTCCATGTCGGATGGGGGCTTGAACCCTTTGGGAGGCAGCGTTCTCATAATGGAGTCAGAGAATGGTGTGTCCTCGCTGTCTTCGGGGTCCTCGTGTCGCTCGGAACCGCATCTATCTCGTTCGTCGTTGTATCGAGGGAGAGGTCGGGTGTCAAAATGTTCGTCATGGCGGCATGTACTTCCCACCCGAGGCTCTTGACGATCGTGGGATACATTCCCACACTGCGAGCCCCCATGGTGACGACGTTCCGAGCTTCGACTTCTTTCCCTTGGACTCCGGCCTTTTCGATAATCTGGACTTCTATCGTGGTGGCGCCTATGTCATTCCCGACATCGCCTTCGTTCTGAGTCCTTCATGTGGTCCAGGTTTTCCTCTAGCCTTTGAATGTGGGTGGCCTGCTCCTGCATCAGGGTTAACCTTTCGGCAAGCGGGTCGGTGTTGGCCTGAGGGCGAATTTCGACCCTAGAGGCGACCACATTTCCCGCGGCTTGAACGACGTTGCGGGTTGCCGCTGAGTTTTGCTCGTGCTGGCGTTCTCCGGCACGTGAGGCTGAGTCGAAGGCAGTTCGCCCTTCAATGAGTGGTTGGTTATGGCTTGCAGGGGCGTGTCCCGCGATGCGTTCTCTCGTTGGGAGTGAAGACATTGTTGCAATCACAGCCGTGGTATGGTGGGGAGCAGCGTGAGTTCCCCTTGAGGCGGCACCAATGTTGAGGCGTGGAGTTACGGGTAATCTCCGAACCGAGAATGGGATCTCAAGTTGCTTAGAAGGAGTGTTTCCACGACGGTGGGGGGTGTACCTGCAAGGACTCCGACGCTCAAGTCGATGAAGTGCGGGGAATAGATGAGAGGTAGGGCAAAAAGATACCTGTAGCTCGAAGTTGGACCCATTTTATACTGATGAGTAGTTGAGAAGAAAGGGGGATTTGATCCCGCCTTTGTAGGGGATAACCCTAGACGTCCGTTATCTTGGGGATATCGGATGGGTCCGAGTTTTCCGGCCGTACGAGGGGAAGTTGTTCTGCGTTGCCAGAGGCACGAGGTTCAGCAAGTTGGGCTCCGGCTTCGGGTGAGCGGTCGGAGATCAATCTCGGATTGTAAATCCGTTCACGATGTTTGGGCCTAGCCATTGGGCCGAGTTGAGCTCCTACATTGTAGCCTGAAACAGTAACATCCCAAATTTTTCTTCAACTAAATTATTTTCCATTTTGCCTAAAAATTAGAACTCGTTTCCATTCTGTCTGAGATTGAAACTCATTTCCATTCTGCTTAAAGTCAGAACTCATGTCCATTTTATTTGAATTGGAGATCAATTCGGAGCTCGGAACTCATGTCCATTTTATTTGAACTTGGAGATCAATTCAGATATCGGAACTCATGTCCATTTTATTCGAACTTGGAGATTAATTCGGATATCAGAAATCATGTCCATTTTATTTGGACTTCGAGATCAATTCAAAGATCGGAACTCGTGTCCATTCCGATTGAACTTAGCGATCAACATGGAGCTCGGAACCTAATATTGCTTATTTTGCTTGAATTCAGAGCTAAAAACCTCATAACTGAACTAGCCAAATTTAACACTCCAAACCCTAGATCCAATAGCTGAGAACTCACCCACTTTACCCCCTTAGGATGGCACCATTTTGAGCCACTAGATAGGGGAGGAGTGGCCAAGTCTCCATCGCCCAAGCCACCAACCACACCATGACTCAAACACCATAAAATTCAACTAACTTCTACTTCCCTCCCTTGATATTTTCGACCCCATCAGTAGCTGCCTCTTCTCTACTCTTTCTTCATTCTTCTCCTTCCTCACTTCACCTTACTTCTACCTTCAAGCTCCATCCCTCTTCTACACCAAGAACTTGCATCTAGCCAACATCTACAACAATCTAGAGGTAGGATTTCTATTTCTGCTTCTTATTTTCATGGATTGAAGCTATATGAGAGTTCAACTGTCTTCACTTCTTTGATGATATACTTGATGTGTGTGATGATTTATGGCTGGTTTATTAAGTATTTGGAGGGATTGAGATTGAATCTTGCATGGAACATAAGATAGATAGCAAACCAGAATCTGAAAACCTAGGAGAGCTTATAGCAGTCCGTACGGCAGAATGTAGGGCTCCGCCTACAGCCATTGAAACAAAATGAAATCAATTTTATGTGAAACTAGACATTTAGAGCTTTCCATGCATATAAATTGGATTAGTATTGAATGAGTTATGAATTTTTGAATTTTAACCTAAAAATCTGGGTTTCCTTCTGAGCAGTACATGTTGGGAGGAGTGTAACTCACCCCACACACCTTCAAATTGAGTAAAACTAGTCTTGTCTAAAAACTAACATGTAGGGGAACATCCTATAAAAATTTTAGAATCAGATTCATTTCCAATGACTCCCAATAATTCAATGAAATTACCTTAAGACTAAATTGGGCTAAGACAGAGTAGTCCAATAAGGTCAAGTTACGAGGCTTATATCTCAAGATATACTCATGCAAATGATATGCAACTTGTTGAAGTAAAAGCTTGTCCTGTTATCTTTAATATTCATATAGTTTCACTTAGATTCCTATTTTTAGTGAATTTTTACTTCCAAGAGTGTAGTTCTGGCTAGTGACTGAATAGGCTGAGGCAAAATTTAGATATCTTGAGCTACATTTATCAAAATGAGATGGGACCAAAAGGGGTGGAAACTAGACATATAGAGCTATGACATATCCAAAATTCAAGTTTAAATGAGTTGAATTGGACTAAAGGTGGATTATACAAATTTCAGGCAGAATAGGGTAAAGTAAGCAGAAAACTTTATTGATATTTATATTGAATTTGACGAATGATATTGTGAATGTATCGAATGATTTTACTGGTAGTCTGGCACTATTCATGGGAAAGCAGACTCGATCCGTTATATTGCCAAACTTTCGGCAGGAGTTTATGAGAACTTATGCTATGGGTGATTATACCTTGGATATATTTACATTTACATGTCATGTTCATGTATGTCATGCATGCAAGCATAATTAGAATATGATATGAGAAGTAAAGTGTGAGACATATCCATGAATGCGCAAAGCATCCGCTTGCATGATAAGAAATGGAAAGGAGAAGATAATAAGAACTTGCAAGAGGAACATACTAAGCTACCACGTGAGGCATGGTATAGACCCAGCTAATGTGGACTAGAGCAGTACTATCTAAGACTTGGGCTAGCCCTCGACTAGATTTAATGGGAATAAACCGGTGTGAGGGTCGGGGAAAGTAAACTCGTCACTCATGTATAGGTACGAGCTCGGACCTGAAAAGCAAGCTATTACTTAGGGATAAGAGAGGCCATTCACCTCCAGGGGACTAAGCATAAAAGAGCAAGATCAAGTTGCAAGTTAAAGAAAGAGATGAATTAAGTCAAGTGCACTTGCATACAGTCAAGTATAAGCATCTTTATGTGCATCTCCAATTATCTCCTTAAGTCATAATATTATTACGATTCTTGTTGAAGCATATTATACTATTCGTAATTTTATGTCTATCATATAATGTGACAAGTAATTGTTAAAATATAACCCGCTTTGAGAAAGATGGTTTCAACTTAAAACTGAACCACTGGTTGTGTATATGTGCTCACATTTTTATAAGAAACCAAAGTGGCTGGAATGTTTATGATGACCCTGTATGATTCGAGTTTAACTACTGAGAACCTTAGATTCTCACTGCTTGCCTATATGTTCTTCTTTCCATAAACATTCCAGATCATAGGCTAAAACTCAAGAACGAGGCAGAATATTGGGACATTCATCATGCAAGACTCAGGCTTAAAGTCACTAGGAAGACTATAGAAGCGGTTAAAGTTGAGAAAGAATTGTGACCACAATGTAGAGGTAGTTTCTGCATATAACATTAGTTACAAAATTTTTCTTAAATTGTAATTATTTTATTCTCTATGTATCAGAGATGAAATTTATAAGTTATTATTCAGTAATAAAGTGTGCAGTTAAAGGGCCATGTATTATATTTTCCACATTTCAAAGATTCTCTTAGCACAGTGACAACCTCTTAATATAACTCCATGACTCGAGCATGGCTTATATAATAGAGGGTGTTACATTTATTGGTATCAGAGCAATTCGTCCTGTATAGGCCCGTGGATGGATTGATTATGCTTCTGATGCATACTCTGAGAATCTAGATAAACCATACTTTAGGCCCTGATGTGATGAGGACATAGAAGATTTTACATGGTAGTCTTGCTATGAGTGTTATGGACTATCTGTTGCACTTGACTGAATATTAAGCCTGATCACTTCAATATAAGATTTTGTGTAAGCAGAGGCCTAAAACACCTTGCAGGCTTATTAGAAACCTTCTAAACATAATTACGAGGGGCGAAACTCCTAGAAAGTAGCGGGGCATAGAAGGGTAGACAATTAAGTAAGTTAAGGAGTTCAGAGAATTGGGGATTCAATCAAAGGAATTGTGTCGGACAGTTTGCCATGGACATAGGGAATCTGGTTATATCGACAAAAAGGGTTGTTTGCAAAATGTTGCCGGGTAGCCGAAGATTTCCCATCATCAAGGGCAGGATCTTAGTTGGAGACAAACTGAGTAAGAATCTTCTTCACCCTGATGGGGCTTGTTTCAAGCTTCATTGTGATTACCCAATCCAGACTATCTTCTCCAGATTGAATCTAGGGGATTCTTCTACCTGTTTTTGTAACTTTAATACTTAACAAGAGTAAGGTGATTACTCGCTAATGAGGTTATCTTATGTGGCATAGACAGTGCTCTTATTTTGTTCGTAGATGAGATTACCCAGAAATTTTACCTGCTTGACAAATTCAGTCAATGGTTTTTATTTTGGATTGTGGTAACACCACATTATAAAGATCTGATCCTTCATTAAGAAATTTGTAGAGTGGGCGAATGAAGCAGAAAATCAGTGAAAGAAGCTAAGAGCAGAAGCTTTGGTTAGGTATACGAGACACCTTTTTAAGTCCCCACCCAGAGGTTGGAGTGGTTTCTTCCTCAAGGGTACTGGGAACTAACCTTGTAGCGATTGCAAATTGAAGAGTACTAAGTGGAATCTTGGCTTCGAAAGGAAAACAGTTGAGCAAACTAAAACAGTTAAGCAAACTATAAAGAGGTCCATCTAACTATACATTGAATCAAGATAGAGATATTGTTATACACAGTACGGAAAGCCGATGAAGTTATGAGTGTAACAAGAGAGCAAGGCAGTATATCTCCTACTAACCTGAAGTACGAACACTTTCAGATGGCATACGAACCAAGTGTAATTTTCCTACCTTCAGGGATAAAGGAAGTGTTAGAAAATCTAGTCATGTTTAAATTCTATCAACCTTAGCCACCATAGGATCTGGATGATAGGATCATCTCCAACATGTTATTAGTAGAGGCATGAGGCTGTTCAGAGAAGAAAGGCAAAGTCTAATAATTGCCTTTAGGTACCATTATATATGCTATGGGTAGAGTAACTCGATAAGGAATATATTCAGATTCAGGCGAGAGTAACAAAGACTTAAAGTATGCAATTAATCCTGATAGACTAAGGGAGCAATAGCAAGGTCGGTTCTGACAAATGAAAATAGACAAGTTTGTGCAAGAACAATTGAACGTAGTAGGAACGAGGTAGAAAAAGAGGAAGTTTGGATTTCTGATTGGCCCATTAAAGAAAGAAAAATTGCCTAGTGTGAGATTACAGTGCAAGTACGATTGTGTACAAAACATTAGGCAGGATTGCCTTGACACTGGTCATGAGTGCAATTAACCCAATGCACCCTAAGCAAGATCGGATGATGCACCAATACAAGATAAAAAAAAAGGATTTGGAAGCGTACCCTATGAGGGGCAAGGTTACGATGTCGGAATTAAAGGCAGTCAGAAGAGTTTCTGTACCTTGGGCCAGATTAAATGCAATCATCACTACCGCACTAGGTTCCATCAGAGTTCGATAGTTAAGCATGCTCGAATGAGAGTAGTATTAAGATGGGTGACCTTCTGGGAAGTCCTCGTATTGTAACTTCAACAGGGTAGCAAGACCATCATTTCCATTTTTCATAGCAAATAGGTTACATCCTTGTGGCAAGATGTGACAAGGGATAACCAAAACGCTCAGTAGTGAGAGTAATGTAAAGACCATAAACTTGATATATCTTATAATAGGATTGACCATCAATGAGAAATGCAGTGCTGGTAACCATAAGGTTCCTTAAGTTGGTATTTAAAGTTTAGAAGAAGATGGATGTCAACATAATAAACAAAGAATCTCCTCAGTGCCAAATTGAAGGAGATAGGAGGGTGATGGAATCTTTTCAGCTTAACAATCCTTTTTCTCATATTGAATTGATCATATTATGGGGAAAAAGATATTGCAATAGTTACTAAAAAGCTCAACAGGGACGACATGAAATCCAACAGGCAGATAATAAGAAAAATGGAGCAGAGCCCATAAGAAGAGGGGAGATTTCAAAGTAAGGCCTACAGTTACAATTTATGAAAATGTTCTAGTCCTACACTCTAGACTCAACATAAGGGAGCTCATCCCTGATCAAAGGTGGTCAAGTGGACCAGAACCTTAGAAACCGCTAAGAGTTGGTGTCAAAGACTCAAGACACAAGTAATGAAGAATTTACTAGAAATCACAATGCAATAGACACATGGCAAGAAAGATAAGTAACTTTCTTGGCAAACTCACTAACAGATCAGGTCATCGTCAAGATAAAGTGTACTTTGGGCGGTCATACAATCTAAGGGGACTCTTGACATGTTAGGAAGGTATCTCGTAGAAAAGAAATGGGATAAAGAAGAGTTTGCAAACTTTGCTAAAGAAATATGGCTATTAACCCCCATTTCTATGCCGAATCACGTATACCTTGATAGCTAAAAATCAAGAAGAACAAGAGGATGGTAATAAGAAGAGCTATGAATTCTTATAAACTTTAACCATACAGTGGGAGTCACCTGAGATTTTCCCACAAGTAATGGAGCACGGGGTGATGTTTACAAGGAAAAGGAGTTTTAAGACAAAACTTCTAACTATAATTCTAAGAAGAGTCCTAAGCCCATATTTCTAAAGGACTTTAATGGAGGAAATTTATTTTTGGACTTAGGATATTCACGTGAGTAAGAATCTTGGAAAAAGTGTTACAAGCCTCCTATAATTTCGATGCAACCATTTTCATCATTATACATTAACATCGATCATGGCAACCACTGGTAATCCTTATAATCGAGAATCTTTAAGGATCGATATCTAATTCTCAAGTGTAAGGAACAAAAGATTGAGTAGTTACTACTAAGTAAAAGTAATTAAGTTCAAAGCAAAAGGGATGAGGAAAGTCTCCAATGAACCTAACAAAGGTACAAGACGTCATTAATATGAGATAAACTTCGGCACCCACACAATTTTTAAGGGTTCCTTGCACATACTGAAACAATACCCTGTAATTACTGACAATCAATTTTAGGACAATGCACGAACCTGAAGAAGAGATTACCCCAATAAGCTAAGAGAATACTCCTAAATATTCTTACCCTTGGAATTTTGAGGACAAAATTCCTATTAAGGTGGGTAGAATTGTAACATCCCAAATTTTTCTTGTGCTAAATTATTTTCCATTTTGCCTAAAAATTGGAACTCGTTTCCATTCTATCTGCAATCGGAACTCGCCTCCTTTCTGCTTAAAGTCATAACTCATGTCCATTTTATTTGAACTAGAGATCAATTCGGATATCGAAACTCATGTCCATTTTATTCGAACTTGGAGATTAATTCGGATATCAGAAATCATGTCCATTTCATTTGGGCTTAGAGATCAATTTGGAGATCGGAACTCGTGTCCATTCCAATTGAACTTAGCGATCAACATGGAGCTCAGAATTTGATACTGTTTGTTTTGCTTGAACTCTGAGCTAAAAACCTCACAACTGAACTAGCCAAATTTAACAATCCAAACCCTAGATCCAATGGTTGAGAACTCACCCACTTTACCCCTTTAGGATGGCGCTATTTTGAGCCACTAAATAGGGGAAGAGTGGCTAAGTCTCCACCACCCAAGCCACCAACCACACCATGACTCAAACACCATAAAATTCAACTAACTTCCACTTTCCTCCCTTGATATTTTTGACCCCATCAGCAGCTGCCTCTTCTCTATTCTTTCTTCATTCTTCTCCTTCCTCACTTCACCTTACTTCTACCTTCAAGCTCTATCCCTCTTCCACACCAAGAACTTGCATCTAGCCAACATCTACAACAATCTAGAGGTAGGATTTCTATTTTACCTTCTTGTTTTCATGGATTAAAGCTATATGAGAGTTCAACTCTCTACACTTCTTTGATGATATACTTGATGTGTGTGATGATTTATGGCTGGTTTATTAAGTATTTGGAGGGATTGGGATTGAATCTTGCATGGAACATAAGATAGAGAGCAAACCAGAATCTGAAAACCTAGGAGAGCTTACAGTGGTCCATACGGTGGAGTGTACGGCTCCACGTATAGCCATTGAAACAAAATGAAACTAATTTTATGTGAAACTAGACATTTAGAGCTTTCTATGCATATAAACTATAAGGTCATTGGATTAGTATTGAGTGAGTTATGAATTTTTGAATTTTAATCTAAAAATCTGGGTTTCCTTCTTAGTAGTACAGTTGGGAGGGTTGTAACTCACCCCACACAGCTTCAAATTGAGTGAAACTAGTCTTGTCTAAAACCTAACATGTAGGGGAACATCCTATAAAAATTTTTGAATCAGATTCATTCCCAATCAGTCCCAGTAATTCAATGAAATTGCCTTAAGTCTAAATCAGGCTAAGACAGAGTAGTAGAGTAGGGTCATGTTACGAGGCTTATATCTCAAGATATACTCATGCAAATGATATGCAACTTATTAGAAGTAAAAGATTGTCCTGTTATCTTTAATATTCATATAGTTTCACTTAGATTCCTATTTTTAGTGAATTTTTACTTCCAGGAGTGTAGTTCTGGCTAGTGACTGAATAGGCTGAGGCAAAATTTAGATATCTTGAGCGACATTTATCAAAATGAGATGGGACCAAAAGGGGTGGAAACTAGATGTTTAGAGCTATGATATATTTATATTTACATGTCATGTTCATGTATGTCATGCATGCAAGCATAATTAGAATATGATATGAGAAGTAAAGTGCGAGACATATCCATGAATGTGCAAAGCATCCGCTTGCATGATAAGAAATGGAAAGGAAAAGATAATAAGGACTTGCAGGAGGGATGTACTAAGCTACCACATGAGGCATGGTATAGACCCAGCTAGCATGGACCAGAGCGATACTGTCTAAGATTTGGGCCAGCCCTCGACTAGATTTAATAGGAATAGACTGATGTGAGGGTTGGGGAAAGTAAACCCGTCACTTATGTATAGGTATGAGCTCGGACCTGAAAAGCAGGCTATTACCCAGGGGTAAGAGAGGCCATTCACCTTCGGGGGACCAAGCACAAAAGAGCAAGATCAAGTTGCAAGTTAAAGAAAGAGATGAATTAAGTCAAGTGCACTTGCATACAGTCAAGTATAAGCATCTTTATGTGCATCTCCAATTATCTCCTTAAGTCATAATGTTATTATGATTCTTGTTGAAGCGTATTATACTATTCATAATTCTATATCTATCATATAATATGACAAGTGATTATTAAAATATAACCCGCTTCGAGCAAGATGTTTTCAACTTATAACTGAACCACTGGTTGTGTATATGTGCTCACATTTTTATAAGAAGCCGAAGCGGCTGGAATGTTTATAATGACCCTGTATGGTTCGAGTTTACCTACTGAGAACCTTAGGTTCTCACTGCTTGCCTGTATGTTCTTCTTTCCATAAACATTCCAGATTATAGGCTAAAACTCAAGAATGAGGCAGAATACTGGGACGTTCATCATGCAAGACTCAAGCTTAAGTCAGCCCGGAAGACTATAGAAGTGACTCGAGTGCCAAGCTCGATCAAATTACAAAAAAAAACCGAAATACACTAAACTTGTAGCAAGGGTGCAACCCGGGTTGTTTCCCAGTGATGACAATGTTATATGATCAGGAAATTGGGGGAGGTTTAGGAATTTAAAATATCGAAATGAATATAAAGGAAATGAGCAGAATTTGGAATATCCAATCCAAGAACCAAGAAAGACAGTGGCTAATCTATCATCGAATTCTAAAAATAATCATTCAAATAAAATCAGCAACTGACATCAAACCCGAAAGAAACCTCTGTTCGGATACGACATTGCACATGAAAACCTTCATGCATTCAATTAACAGATAAATGATTAAATTCAGAAACCTCTAGAACCTAACCAATTCATGTTAATTTTCAAGAACCAATGTAATCAATCATCAAATTCAAACCTGCAAATGATTCTACTCACGCAATTGCATTACACATTAATCAATTGAGCAATATGCAAGCAAGTAAGTAAGCAATCAATCATAATCCACCACAATTCCGAATCAAAAACCTTCAAATCCGAAATTGGAGTAATCACAATGAAAGAAAAGGGAGTAGAAAATCGATTTGATTAGATGAAGTTTGGTTACGCAAATCCTTAAGATAGCCAATGCTCCTTTGATTCCTTGGATTAGATGGAAGCTTACTCCTCCATGAATGGAGGAAGATGAGTTGTTAAGGTGGGGGGGCGTGAGAGAAGACAGGAGAAGAAGAACAACCAAACCGAAAATTGTTATCCAAAAATCTATCTAGTTATAATTCTGGCTTCCCCCAAAGTCAGCCAGCCAAAACCAAATCAAAACACCTAAAATTATTAAATTGTAATTACTACATTAATCCTCTCTCTCTCCTTTGAATCTGGACATCTTATTTGCTAAAATCCGAATTATAGAAAGAAAGTTACATTAAAAACATGAAATCATTATAGCTAATTCCGTAAGTAATGTTCTTCTACCATTTTGGCCATCAAAAAGATTCCGTTTGGATTTCCACTCTGAAGAAGAATTGTAGCCTTGGATGTTAGCTTCAAAATGCCACTGGAATGGGCTCAATTGGACATTTGTGGACCGAGATATGGCCCAAATACCACACCCTGCTCAAAATCCGCGGCTACACCACTTCAGTTCACTTCTAGGCTCAATTTCAGCTTCTTAACACCAGAATTGGCTTCTGACCTCCCATATGACTTGTAGGCCTATCTCTCAGCTTTTCTACAAATCAAGAATCACAATAAAATGAGCTATACAACTCAAGATATAACCCAAAAATCAAAACAGTGTCAAAATTCACCTAATGCTGGAAAATTTAACTCAAACCCAAACAAAATCCAAACAATACAAAACGGTCCAATTCAAAACAATTAGGCACAAGAGAGAATTAATGAGCTAGGAATGAGGGAAAATAAGTATATAAAAATCCAATTGATCAAGAAGCCCGTTGAAATTCAGAAAGAGCAATAGTAGCAATGTAAAGGCAGTTTCTGCGTATAGCATTAGTTACAAAATATTTCTTAAATTGTAACTATTTTATTCTCTATGTATCAGAGATGAAATTTATGAGTTATTATTCAGTAATAAAGTGTGCAATTAAAGGGCCATGTATTATATTTTCCACATTTCAAAGATTCTCTTAGCACAGTGATAACCTCTTAATATAACTCCATGACTTGAGCATGGCTTATATAATAGAGGGTGTTACAAGATAGCAGTAGTAGTACCCGTAGCAACCAAAACAAGACCAACCACAGACCAACAGTGAACTAAGCTTAGCAGATTTGGTGAAGCAAATGGCAACTAGCAATGTCTAATTTCAACAAAGAATAGAAGCTAGTATACAAAACCTGTAAACACAAATTGGCCAATTAGCCACCACTGTTTGTGAGCTAAAATCACAAGGTTCTGGCCAACTTCCATCCCAAATGGTGAGCAGTCCAAGGAATGTGAGTGCCATCACTTTGAGAAGTGGTGAGGAGCTTAAGGTTCCAGATTCTACAGAAAGAACCGAGCAGATTTTGTAGAACACCCTGGTGCAGCAGAAAAACCAAATTCTATAGAGATAGATACAGATAATGCAAAACTATCTAAGAAAAGAGATAGTAGGCATTCTAAACCGAGCATTCTGCTGCTTTTCCCAAATAAAGTGTCACAAAATAAAAAGATAGCAAAACCAAAATTGGATAAGGAAATCATGGAGACATTCAGAAAAGTTGAAGTCAATGTCTCACTATTGGATGCAATAAAATAGATTCCCAGATATGCTAAGTTTCTCAAGGACTTGTGCACTCATAGAAGAAGGTTGAAAGGGAATAAGAAAGTAAGCATGGATAGAAATGTCTCCACAATTATCCAACCAAGCATTCATCCAAAATGCAAGGATCCGGACACTTTCACCATTCCTTGCACTGTAGGAAGCAAGCAATTTAGTCAAGCTAGGCTAGACCTTGAAGCTTCAAATGTCATGCCAAAATTAGTTTACTAATCCTTACACATTGGAGAGCTCAAGCCAATGGGAGTGGTGATTCAACTTGCTAACCGAAGCATAACCCACCCTGAGGGAGTATTAGAAGAAGTGTTGGTAAGAGTGAATGATTTAATATTTCCTGCAAATTTTTATGTCTTAAGCATGGAAGATGACATGCATGTCAATCAACCAACATTGATCTTAGTTAGGCCATTTTTGAGAACTGCTAAAACCAAGATTGATGTGCATTCTAATACTTTATCCATGGAATTTGGAGATAGCAAAGTGCATTTTAACTTGTTTGATGCCATGAGATATCCACCAGAAGAGCATTCTATTTTTCACTTAGACATTATTGATTCATTGGTTGAAGATGTGCATGAAAACTTGTTGGCTGATTTCCCTAAAATTATAAGGATTAGAAATAAATTCCATTGTTTTGATTGTTATGATGTTAATGCACTATGTTCTGTTTGTGCGAAAATTGATGCATGCCTACATGGTTATGATTTTGTTTATTCAAATTCTGCAAGTTTTGGTTTTGTGAATTCTAATTATGTAGTTTTTGGTTCTGTTAAATCAAATACTATAGATTCTAATAATTCATTCTGATCCAATTTCTGTTGTTTCTATTTCAGCATCTGTTAATTCTAATTCTATGAATGTTGTTGCTTTCAAATCCGAAAATTTTGCTAGTTCTAAAAATTTCTAATGTTATCCAATCCATTTTGAATTCTGAAAATTCTAGGTTTGAAAATTCTATTCCTGCTAGCACACATTCTGCAATTGTATATTCTGTTACTGAGAAATCTGATTCTACTATTGCATTTTCTGTTTCCATTGATTTAAATTCTGTAGATTCTGTTTCTCCCAATTCTGAATTAAATTCTGTATCTTGCACACTATGAATTAAATTCTGCAATCTCAGTTCCTGTTAGTTCAGATTCTGCATTTTTGATTTCTAATTCGATTTTTGCACATTATGCCACTTCTATTGATTTTGCTCCCATAACATATGACGATGCTATTGTGCATAATTTTTCATAGATTTCAGGCGCTGAAGCAAGATTAGTAGAGGACAAACCGAGATTAGCACCTCCCATACAGGAGCAACCAATCTTGGAGCTGAAACCACTTCCGAAAAATTTGAAGTATGCATTTTTAGCACTAAATGAGAAGTTGCAGTTATTATAGCCAAGGATTCGCAACCTGAACAAGAAGCCAAGTTATTGGATATATTGAGACAGAACATGAAGGCTATCGGTTAGAGGAGGGAGCGAAACCAGTGAGACAACCTCAAAGGCGGTTGAACCCCCTAATGTTGGATGTGGTGAAGAAAGAAGTGAGCAAGCTTTTGCTTATAGGAATCATCTATCTAATCTCAGATAGCAAGTGGGTGAGCTCGGTGCAAGTTGTTCCAAGGAAGTCTAGCATCACCGTGGTGAAAAACTCCAAGGATAAATTGTTTCGCAAGACAGCTGGAGGGTTTGCATAGATTATAGGAAGTTGAATTAGGCCACCCGAAAAGATCATTTTCCTTTGCCTTTCATTGATCAGATGTTAAAGTGGTTGGTAGGTCAATAACATTACTACTTCCTTGATGGATTTTCTAGCTACTTCTAGATTCATATTACATGAAAAAATCAAGAGAAAATTGCCTTCACTTGTCCTTTTGGCACATTTGCATACCGGATGATGCCCTTTCGGTTTATGCAATACCTCGAGTACATTTCAGAGGTGCATGGTGAGCATATTCTCTGATTTTTTGGAAGATTGTATGGAAGTTTTTATGGATGATTTCACTATTCATGGTTCTTTATTTGATGCATGTTTGGAATGCCTTGCTAGAATATTGAGTAGATATGTTGAGTCATACCTTGTCTTGAATTTTGAGAAGTGTCATTTTATGGTTAGACAGGGTGTAGTCTTAGAACATATTATCTCTGGGGAGGGTATTTCTGTTGATAAATCTAAGATAAATATGATTGCCTCTTTACCTTACCCCGCATGCGTGCGGGAAGTACGCTCTTTTCTTGGCCACGAAGGGTTTTATAGGCGCTTCATCAGGGATTTCAATAGAGTAGCTCTTCCATTATCCATGTTATTGCATAAGGAAGTTGATTTCTAGTTTGATGAGGAGTGTAAGAAAGCATTTCACCAGCTAAAACAACATCTTATTTCTGCTTCGTGCTTCAAACGCCAAACTAGGATACCCGTTTGAGCTAATGTGCGAAGCCTCCAACTTTGCAATTGAAGCAGTTCTTTCATAGATGGTTGGGAAGACACCCCATGTTATAACTTACGCTTCTCGAGCCCTAGACTCTACACAGGATAATTACACCACTATTGAAAAGGAGCTTCTTGCCATTATTTTTGCCTTAGATAAATTTTGTGCATATCTTTTGGGGACTAAAGTCACTATTTTTTAGATCATGCAGCTTTGAAGTTCTTGCTGACAAAGCTGGATGCTAAGCCCAAGCTCATTAGGTGGATGTTGCTATTACAAGAGTTTGACATCGAGATCAAGGACAAGTGTGGAGCTGAGAACCTGGTGGTAGACCATTTGAGCCAAATTCCACAATCCCTAGAGCCTTTTTCCATCCGTGAGACCTTCCCAGATGAGTAGCTTCTAGAGCTACGAGGTAAGGATCCATGGTAGACTAACTTAGTTAATTATCTAGCCACTGCTAAGTTGCCTGTTTATTTTAAAAAGCATTAGATAGATAAACTTAAGAGTGAGGCTAAGCATTATGTCTAGGATGATTCATACTTGTGGAGGATGTGTAGTGATCAAGTTATTCGATGTTGTGTGAGCTTGAGATGCCATCTATTTTGCAGTTTTATCATACTCTTGCCTGTAATGGCCATTTTGGTCTACAGCACACTGCTAGGAAGATCTTCAATGCAGGTTTTTAGTGGACCACATTGTTCCGCGATGCTTACACATTGTAAGAATTGTGAATAATGCCAGAAGATAGGTAGTATTTTCTATAGGAATGAGATGTCTTAGCAACCTTTATTATTTTGTGAGATATTTGATGTCTGGTGTATTGACTTTATGAGACCTTTTCCTATTTCTTTTGGTTTTGTTTACATTTTGCTAGTTGTTGATTATGTTTCCAAGTAGGTGGAGGCCAAGCCTAATCGGACTGATGATTCTTCTGTTGTTATAGATTTTGTTAGATCATGGATATTTTGCAAGTTTGGGATGCCCAAGGCTTTCATCAGTGATCAGGGTAGCCACTTCTGTAACCGAAATGTGGCAACCTTACTAAAGAAATATGGTGTCACCCACAAGGTCTCAACTCCATACCATCAGCAAACTAATGGACAAGTGGAGGTGTCAAATAGGGAGTTGAAGCAGATCCTGGAGAAAACTGTGCAATCAAATAGAAAGGATTAGAGCAAGAGGCTTGAAGATGCACTATGGCCCTATCACACTGCCTACAAGACTCCTTTGGTAATGTCTCCCTATAAGATTATCTTTGGTAAGGCATACCACCTCTCGGTGGAGATTGAGCATAGGGCATATTGGGCAGTCAAGAACTGCAACCTTGATTTGAGCCAATCGGGACTCAACAGAAAATTACAACTTTAGGAGTTAGAAGAGATCCAGTTGGAGGCAAATGAGAACTCCCGCTTATACAAGGAGAAGACCAAATTCATCTATGACAAGATGTTGTTGCAGAAGGAGTTCTTCATTGGCCAGAAAGTGCTCCTTTACAACTTTCGCCTCAAGCTCTTTTCTGGTAAGTTTCATTCTTGGTGGTTTGGTCCATATATTGTTACTCAGATTTTCCCATATGGTGCTGTGCATATTGTGGAACTCGGGACAGATAGAGTTTTCATGATGAATGGCCACCGCTTAAAGCCATTTCATGAGGAGCTACCCTTCGACACTAATAACGGGGTTTACTTGCTAGCGGCCACTTACAATTGATAGAGGAGTCCTTCTTTTCCTCTCTTCACCTCATTTTACATGCCTTACATTTCATTTGTTACATTACATTGGGGGCAATGTAGAGTCGAAGTGTAGGAGGTAGTTAGTTAGTCTTGCATTTTGGTTACTTTTAACTTGGTTTGTTGTTTTTGTTCTCCCTTGATGAATTGAAGGTTGTTGTGTTAGGACGGTCATCATTAAGGAGGATAGAGTTCCGACATGATTTCATTTTATTATTTTCCCTCTCAAGATATGTGAATTTGGTGATTGATCTTGATTTGCTATAATTGAGTATGATGGACATTACCCTTGCGAGCTTTTGAGCTATATATTGGATGGTTGCATTTCAGGCCATTCCTTTCTTTCTTCCATGTTCTTCCCTCATAGATTTTGTCATTCTAGAATTTGCTTTGGCTCTTCTTTGAGGCTATACTTTTATATGCACTCATGAACATGATAAAGGCATTCTTTCATTTTAGCTACTTGGCCATATAGCCTACCTTGCATTTCTTCCTTTATTTAGCCCCTTTGAGCCTTATTGACCATTCTTTGATTTCTAGCACATTACAAGCCTAAGTGGAAAATTGTGTTGTACCTAACCTTAGGGGATAAGGAATGCATTAGTTTCATCATTATTGTTGTGCTCAGGGTCGTGTGTCAGGGTTTGGCCCCCAGGTGTACAAACTTCAAGTGTGGGGGGGTGCAAGTGCAAAAGGTGGATTGAAAAAAAAAACAAAAAAAGCATGAAAATGAAAAAAAAAAATGAATGAGAAGAAAGGAAAGAAGAAGAGAATAAAATGGGGAATTTTGTTAAGGAAATGAGTATGTCATGGCATGACTTGGGAAACCCTCACATTTGAGAATTTGACTTGTCTAGTGACCAATGTTATTCTTATTTCCTTGAGTCTTACCTTGTCATATCCTCATATTGCCTCACCTTTACCTTGGCCCCATTACAACCATAAATTAAGTCCTTTTGATTTGTGTTTCCATGTGATTTCAAGTAGTGGAGAAGTAGAAGATTAGCAAGCCTATGATAATGCAAGGTCTATTGAGATGACTGGAGTGAACATTTTTACCCACACACTTGAGAATTAAGAGCTTCATACATATACCATCTTGTGATGTTTTTCATACTTGGTCTATGCACTTTGTAACATCCTCTCATGTACAATATTATGCTTAAGTCATAATACCTCACCTAGGAGTAGTTACTATCACTCAATCGAACCTTGTCTGGTAGCAACCTTCGGCCACCTTCGCCTCGGAGGGTCCTCTTCAGAAACTTCTGAACTACTTGGAGATAACACAGAAAAAAAGTGAGAACTTTTAAATTCTCAGTAGGATTCATTTAATTACCATATGCTGTGTCGTCGTTATTATCTCCAGCTGCTTCAGCATATCATGAAAAGGTGAACATGTTATACAAACTATTTAATTTTATGGTTTTAAAATATATTGTCCGAAGCAGAGTTCATTTTATTCATGCACTTGGGTCACCTTGACAATATCCCATATCTAGAATAAACATCACTACATAAATAGATATAACAGGTTCAGCATCAATAAAAACATAGTATATAATAATGGTGAGCATTCATAAGGTTCAGTTTCTTAGGTTTTCGAAAACATGATTATCCGATGCAGATTCGAATTTCACATATCCTCTGATCATTTATATTATAATGAGCATAGGTACAATTACAGTTACATAACACATGTATGGCTATGCTATAGACTTCTCTTAACTTGTCGCCACCATAACCTCTCGGTACTTACACTACATGCCTCATGTAAGCCCTATCCCGTATACTCACACTAGCTGGGTCATGCCATGCCTCATGTGGGCGACGGTTACTTGTCACATATATTCCAGAGTACGATTGCCTTGTCATACTCCATTGGGGTGTGATCACCATGTCACGCTCGTTAGGAATATATTCATCCTGCCATATCCCAAAATATAATCACTATGTTATACTCCATCGAAATGTGATCGCGATGTCACATTCCTTAAGGTGTGGGATCATCATCATGCCACATTCCAGAGTAAAATCGCCATGTCATACCCTATCAGACCGTGATCGCCATGTCACGTTCCCTCGGAATATGGACTCATCATCATATCTTTTATCATAAAATCATAAATACACAGGCTTCATATTTTATTATCAAATAATAATACTTGCTTAGTATTTCTACACATAACAACATTAACACACCAACATTTAGAATTATCACTAATTTCTGCCAGAAATTCGGTAGCATAACGGAGCGAGTCCGCTTCCCCATGAATAGTGCCAGGCTACCAGTACAACCAACCAAGTAAAAGTTCAACATAGAGTAGCAAACATGTCTCATTGATGTCAATCATGTAGGGGTTGGACCCTTATATCTATTCTGCCCATTATACCTATTCTGCCCAGTTTTTGTAACTTAAGCCATAAATTCATTTTAGCTCCTTTAGATCTGAATTTTGGATATGTTAAAGTGTCATGTGTCTATTTTCTAACCTCTTTGTTCCTATCTAATTTTGACAAGTATAACTTGAATTATTTAGGTTTTATCCCAGCCTGCCCAGCAGCTGGCCAGAATTGCACACTTAAAAGTCAATATCCACTAAAAATCGAAACTAATTCAAATCATACGAAATTGGTCTCATATTAAAGCTAACAGGGTAAAATTTCATTTTCAAAAAGTTCCATTTCATTTGACTTAGTAAGGCTCGAGTTATAAGCCCCGAAATCTGACCTTCCTGAACTGCCCTGTTTTGGGCTGGTTTGGACATAGGACAACTTTCTTGGAATGCTGGGAGCAAACAGTATCTTATCTAACTCTGAAATTTTTACGGGACATTCTCCTATGTGTAAGCTTTCTAAAAATGTTGGTTTCACTCAATTCTAAGTAGTATAGGGCGAGTTCTACCCTGAACAATCCAGTCTGCCCAGATAAAATAAAAAACCTAGGTCGAATTTCCAAAATTCATATCTCACTCAATACTAATCCAATGGCCTTGTATGATATATGTATGGAAAGCCCTGAATGTCTAGGTTCATATAAAAATATCTTTATCAAGTTTTGGTGGCTGTAGGCAGAGCCGTACACTTTGCTAGTACGGATGCCGTCAAGTTTTTCAAGGTTTCAACTTCTATCTTGTATCCCTTCTTGAATACTCACTCAAGTTTTCATCCAAACTCGACATTTATACATTAATCCAGCCATAAGAATTCATATAAAAATCATATATCATCAATCTAATGGAAAAAAAAATAGGAATTCTACTCAGCCACAATAGCACCAATAATAGAAGAAATTGAAGAATCCTACCTCTAGCAAGTGAGATTCTTGATCAAGATTGGTGTTTGTGGGTAAGGAAGTGGATGAGAATTTGAGAGAAAGTGAAATGAAGCAAGAGAAGAAGAAGAAATGAAGGAGGAGATGCAAGAGAAAGGGAGAACCGTAGTAACTCAAGGAGAAAGGAAGAAAGAAAAAAAATCTTGGGTAATTAATGGTGATTGAAGCCTTTGAACTCTCATTGGTTGTTGCTTTTGTGGCTCACAAATGAGCCACAAAGATCAATCTTGGCCCTTGGATGGTGCAACTTAGGAGGGGTGGGTGGATGGGTTGTGAGCCCTTAGATCTAGGGTTTCCAATGCGTAATTCTATTGATTCGGTTCCGGCAGTTTAACATACTTAATCTTTACTGATTTATATCAAATCGACAAAATCATTTTCTATCTATTTTTGCTAAGGTTTTCTAATTGTCTACTCTAATACTTCCCAACCCTAATCCCTCTAATTAACTTCTAATCAACTCCTAGTTAACCTCTAATTAACTTTTAATTAACTCTACAAACTCAATAAAATCGAGTAAATCGATTAATAGTGTACATTAAACGTTTTGCAAATTTTAGGGCCTTTTGTTTCTTTTTTTTTTTTCAAGGCTAATGGTATTTTCGTAATTATGGGTAAGTCTAGAGGCATCCCATGTCATTTCACATATGGATACCTCCATGGCTCAATCGGCCAAGGTTTAGGTTTCTACATTTTTGCTACGTGATTCTGCTTCGTTTAAAACCTTATTCTGCTAATTCTATTGACATAGGGACCTAAATATCATTTTCTAAAAAGTTTAGGGGCAAACTGGTGAATAACAAAAGTTTGTTGTTATTACTTCCTATTACGTTATATGGGGATATTACACACTTTTAGTGATGTTGCTTGGCTTACACTTTTGAGAGGTTAGGAGTTGAATGATTTGATTATTGGAAGCTCTTCATGCCTTGTACGATCTTTTATCCCTAAACTTAGCACTTTCATGATTCATTAGAGAATAAGCTTTTTCATTTTGGTTGCGACATGGCTTTAGGTTGTGAGTTTAGTTTTTAGTGTTTTCTCTTGGTTAGCTTTTGGTTTAGTCTTGCATGAGGGCATGCAAAGGCTAAGTGTGGGGGAGTTGATGAATTGGATTTTTATACATTTATTATCCTTCATGTTTAGTTTATTAATCCTCTTTTGTGCTTAATTTGATTGATTTGGATCATTTTCCTTTTATTAGATTTTGGTTGGGTTATAGTTTAATTTTTCAGCATTAAGATTATTCTAACCCTGCTTTAGTTTCTGGGCCATAATTTGAGTTATAAACCTCTTTTCATTTTGATTCTTGATTTGTAGAAAAGCTAAGAGATGGGGTTACAACTCATATGAAGAGGTCAGAGCCAATTTTGAGGTTCTAGAGCTGTAATTGGGCTTGGAATTTGAGTTAAGGTGTGCAATCATGGGTCCTGAGTAGGCTGTAGTGTTTGGACTATATCTCAACTGTAGGGATGCAATTGAGCCCATTCTGGTGGCATTGGAAATCTAACATCCAGGGCTTCAACTGATATTCAAAGCATTGAGCTAAAATAAGTCATTCTCTAGCCCAAAGACTCATTGGAAGCCACTGCTTGATCTAGAGAACCCATTTGACATGTTTTAGACCTAAGTTCCTTCCAAATGTCAAAATTTGGCAAATAAGATACCAAAATTTAGCTTAGGAAAAGAGGATTATGGTAATTAGACAATTAGTGTGTGTTAATTGTAGGTATATATAGGATTAAGGTTGAACTCATCAGAACTTTTTTTACCACTTTTGAACTTTTATTGGAATTGAACTTTAATTCTTTTTCTCTTCTTCCTTCTGTCTACGTCTCTCTCTCTCTTTCTCTCTCTCATTTTCCTCCATCAATGGAGGAGTAATTCTTCCCCTGATTCAAGAGCTTAAGTAAAGCAATTACACTCTTGAGAATAGGTACAATTCCGAATTCAACTCCTCCAAATTCGGTTTCATCTCTCTTTCTCTATTCTTGATTCTGTATTTGAAATTGAAGTTATTCATTTCAAAATTTGATTGAGAATGCACTTGTTTTCATCTTGATCGTTTGATTGTGAGATTCAATTGTTGAATGGAGGTTGAATTAGATTCAGATCTGAATTCTAAGATTAATATATTGGTACCTTAAACTAATTCAATTCTTTTCGATTTTAGAGGTTTCTAAATCGAATTGATTATGTAATTGATTGCATGCATGAAGGTTTCTATGTGAATGCTGGATTTTGAATTGAGGTTTCATTTAGATCCAAGTTTAATCACTGAAATGGACGAGTTGATGTATAATTAGAATTCAATGATGCAGTGATAATTGTCTTTTTCTTGATACTTGAATCAAGTTTTCTAGATTCAATTTAATTCCTTTCAATTATGTTTTTAGTCTTGCATTTACATATTGCATTTATAGTGTTTGATAAAACAATCCCCTTGCATTTTTTGATCAATTAGTATAATCATCTTTGGGCGATGATCTAAGTTGCATCCTATACTATAGTTGTGTTCGATTTAATCTGATTGAGTTGCAATGCCCCAGTCAGAGAACCATCCTTTTGTTAGCTCCAAGATCCTTTAGAAACCATTCTGTGGTTGTAAACTAGAATGAGAATTAAGGTTTTGATGAATACCAAATCAAAGTTTAACCTAATCTTGCTATAAATATAAATGAATTGTTTCTAGAAAAGTTTCTTTGTGAATCATGTGCATTATATGCTTGAGAACCATCAAAGTCAGGTTATCCATTCGTACTTTAAATTGAATATACTTGATATGGAATATATGCTTTCTATACTTCTCGAATTATCATGAAAAAAACAAGAAAGAAGATTCAGAAGGATGAAACTGCAATATTAGAAGGGAAAACGGTGCCTCAAGAGCGAACATTTTTCATTCAGAAAGATGACCTTGTCCAAAAGGGAAAATCTCTAGAGACATGCTTCTCATGAAGTGTTACACCTTCAAAGCTTCCTCTGCACGCTTCAATAGACAAATTCAAAAAGTCAAAAAGGTGATTTGACAAGATGCAAAAGAGGCGCTGACAAGTTTAAATAGTTAGCAAATCAACAAATGGCTACTTTTTTACTTCTGTGTAACTTTTGAAGAATACGAAAAAGGAAGGCTACTTCTTCTCTATCCAGTCGTAAACCAACAGACAAAAAGGATCACAAGGATCAAGGCCTGCAAGCTTCAACGGTCATATTTCGAAGTCTATATAAGGTTGGAAATCGAAGAAAGAATAGTTAGACTATTTAAATATTTTCTATGCAAAAAGAGCTTCCTTTTCTTTATCCTTCTTAAGTTTCTAAAGCACCAAAAAGTTACTTATCATAACTTTAGGATACAAGAAAATCTTCTCTTCTGGTCTGTAATAGATAATATTCTCTCTTTGAGAATTTAGAGAAGTTTCACATAGTACTTTATTTGTCCAAATCTCTATTGAGAAAGTTAGTGTGAGTGTTCAAACAAAACATACCATTCACATAATTTGTATCTGGACCCAGTAGTAGTCAGTAAGAAGCTTAGAGAGGCTAGGAAAATACTACTCATTTGTAAAGCTTGAAGAAGCTTGAAAAAGATTGCTTGCTTGTAAGAAACTTGGAGAAGCTTGTACAAAAAATACTCAAAGTATAAAATCTCAACAAAGAGTTGGGGACTGAAAGTAGACAAGTGGTTTAGCTGAACAAGTATAAAAAATTCTGGTGTGATTTTCTCTATCTTTGATCTTTTTATTTGAATTAATCACATAGGTTCAACTCTGCTTAATCTCTATCTGAAACAAAGTTTATTTCTATTTTTTATATAACTAAACTATTTCATAAAGTAACACAATTGCTTCACAATCCAAGTTTGAATTTGAGATAGATCTTTTTGATGAAAGTTTTCAGATATTAAAGTTTCTCAAAAGCACAATTCAACCCCCCTTCTGTGCTATCCCATCCAATAACTACTATCAGAGCCTAACTCAAGGATTGAGCTTCCTAGCGGTTGTAGAGGTCAAAGATTCTATCAGATGGCTCAATAAATAAATTACATTGCAGAAGGTCACTCTATAAATCATCCTTCATACTTCAATGGTAAAGATTATCCTTATTGGAAGGATAGAATGAGACTCTTCATAGAATCCACCAGTTTGGACATGTAGGAGATTATAGAAAATGATGACTATATACCCACGGTTGAGTAACCAACACCTCAAGCAACTGCTGATCCAGAATTGCCTCCACCTATGGTAGTCAGAACCATCCCTAGAAATGAATGGACTGATCAACACAAAACCAAAGTCCAAATGAATGCCAAGGCAAAGTATCTTCTCACATGCACCTTGAGCAAAAGTGAATATGACAAGATCATATCTTGTGACTCAGCTAAGGAAATCTAGGATAGACTTCAAGTGCTGCATGAAGGAATGGACTAGGTCAAAGAAACCATGATCAACATGTTGGTTTATCAATATGAAATGTTCAGAATGCTAGAGCATGAGAATATTGAAGAAATGACAGCCAGATTCATGCATATCATAAATCAGTTGAAGGCCTTAAGCAAAAAGTACACCAATGCAGAAATGGTGAGAAAGATTCTGTGAAGTCTTTCAAAAGCTTAGCATCCCAAAGTCACAACTATTAAAGAAGCTAAGGACTTAAACATTCTTAGGTTAGATGCTCTCATTGAGTCATTAAAAACTCATGAGATTGAGCTAAATGAAGTCATTGATGAGGCTGTCAAGAAAGGAAAATCTATTACTCTGAAGTCCACTCAGAAAAGGACTTAATCTCCCAAAGCCTTAAGAGTCTCAAAAGAATTTAAAGAAGAAGAAGAGGATTCTTCTAATGATGATGATAGTGATGAAATTGCTCACTTAGCAAGGAAGATTTCAAGAGCGTGGATAAAAAGGAAAATGAAGAACCTTGTTCACAAGAAAGACAAAAAGGGCAAGGTCTAGTAAGATGAGATCATCTACTTCGAGTGCAAGGAACCCGGACATGTCAGATCTGAATGTCCAAGATTGAAGAAAGCCTCAAAAAAGAAGACCACAAAGAAGAAAGCAATGATGGCTACTTAGGAGGATCTAGACAAAGTGTAACATCCTCAATTTCATGTCGTGGTAAATTACCTCAGTAACCTTGAGTAATTAGGCACTTAATGAGAAATTATGAGACTAAGGCTTAATTAAGGGGTCAACGAAGAGTTAGGAGCCAACTCAGATGAGAAAAGTCAAAAGAATGCTTAATCGAGATTAGATAATCTCTAATTAAGCAAGTCAGAGCCTTAATAGCTTAATTAAGCACTAATCACTCTTAATTAGCTTAATCAAGTTTATTTAAGGATAATTAAGTTTAATTACAACTTTAATTTTTCTTAATCATGTTTTTGTGTGTTAATCACTAATCCTTACTTAATCATGTTAAATAGGTTGCAACAGCACTTAATCACGTGATTGAATTCAAATTTAGTCAACTAGACAATAAAGCATTGATGATATCACTAAAGTGAAAAACTAAAAGATAATATTGCTTTATGTAAGAAAAGCATTAGGTCTTGTCTAAAGTAAACCCCTTAATTAACCATTTTGTTCCCTTAATTACAACAAAAGGAAAATATCTCCCTCCTTAAACCAAAGAAGCTCACGGCCACTTCATGCACACATACACACCTTCACTTCATTTTCAACTTCTCATTCTCTCTCTAAAGTTCTCAAACTCTCCAACCTCTCTCTACAATTCCTCTTCTTCTTCTTCTTCATCTTCTTCATCATTCTCTACCTCCATAACCAAACTTTCCTTACTAAGCCCTTCAAAGATCACATCTTTGGGTCTTTGGAGACAAGATCTAAACACTACAATCTCCATTTTCACAAGAACTCAAGAGCTTCTCCTTTTTTCTTGCAAAACTGCCACCATCATCATCAAGAAGAGCCATCATCTTCTTCTTCCTCTTCTCTTGTTTTTCCGCCATCTTCAAGAAAGATAGTGATCTTCATCTTTTTATTTTGTTTGCTTAAGAAGGCTTGAAGCTTGGTTTGTTTCATGACCAAGGTCTTGATTTTTAAGTGAAAACTTGAGAAGATCCTTCATGCTCTTCATGAGCAAAAGTTTTCATTTTTGACAAAATATGTTCTTGTTGTTCTTCAAGTGCTCTTGATGTTTCTACTTTTGGAAAAATATGTTCTTGTTCTCCTTCAAGTGTTCTTGATGTTTGTATTTGTGGTAAAATATGTTCATGTTCTTATTCTTGAGTGTTCTTAGTGGTATCTTGCTTCAAGTTGCTCTTTTTCTTATGATGAGTTTATGATTAGAAAAGTTTCATCTTTACATATTTTTCATGATTTGATAAGCCTATGAACATCCTAAAAGCTTAAAGCTTTAAAAAGTTTGCTTCTTGATTCCTTAAAAGTAGCGCAACTTTTAAGCATCCATAAAGTTTTATTTTGTTTTATTTTGAAGGCAAGAATACATGTAAAAGTCTAAACTTTTGGTATAATAAGCCTTTTTGAGTTAGAAAAATGATATATTGTCACTTTATGTCTTAGAAATCAAACCTTAAAGAAAAGACTTTTCATAAAGTTTCAAACTTTAATCAAGAATGAGACCTTTAAGTCATAAAAGTTTTGTTTTGTAACATTTAAATCATAGAGTTTAGATCTTGAACCAAAACAATGCTAAAAGGTGTTAACTTTTGTAAAGATCAATACTTTTTAACCTTAAAGTTAATGTTTCATATCACTAGTTGATAAAATAGGAACCTTTTTAATGTAGAGACAACTTTAAGTCATAAAGTTGAGATCTTGATGGTCTTAGAATAATTAAATGAGTTAACTTTCATAAAGAACAAGACTTTTTAGTTAAAAAGCTAGCAACTTGTATCATTATTTCATAAAGATCTAATCTTTAAGATAAAAGCTTAATGTTAAAGGCATTTGCTTTCATAAAGAATAAAAATTTATGACTACTTTATAAGAATGATAACTTTTATAATATTTAATATAAGATCGTGTTAGGTTAGTGATAAAAGCTTGAAACTTTGTAACTTGGTTAAGTTAAAAATCACCATTGGTGTTTAGTGAATATGGTGTTGTTGGGTTCTTGATGTGGTTATGTATTGTCATAACCCAAGGATTAAAGGGATCTCAAACTCCTTGGGAACAAAAGTGTGATTAGGGCCTCTGAGCATACCATGAACCTAGGAATCACTAAGTGTACTATCTCAAGGAAAGGAAATAATCACTTAATTAATTTGAATAAATGTTCCATAAGATATGAACTAAAGTAAAGAATAATTTCATATGAGAGCTAAGCAACTAAAAGACTACATACACATATCTTAACTACATGATTCTCTCATGGGTAACCACGAGACTTCATATGATTGATTATTATGATATGATAAAATATTGGTTGAAAGCTTATGATTGGCATTTTGGGGGAAGCTTTGGTCTAGCCGTTATGTTGTCGGATTTCCATCAAAATTATGGACTTAGTCATATCATTGCATGTGTCTAGTCAAAGAAGTACTATGCATGTAAAGTATAATGACAAGAAAAGAAACCATGGGATATGACCCCTCGATCACTTCCGGGAAGTGAAAGACAGTGATCCACAAGGAACCTCTATGAGGGAGGCAAGGGTGACGTGGAGGACCCTCCAACTTAGAGATAACCAATATCGGCTTAGTCTGATTTGGTTAGTACTACGTGGTGATGGTCACAGAATGAGCTCATGTCCAAAAGCAGTTTATTTCAAAGGAAAGTACAGAGTGTTAAGCACGTGCTAAAAGTGAAAGTAAAGTCAAAGTAGAACCTGGTCAAATTGATGAGTTGCATAGTCATGCATGTTTCTATATTTCTCATGTGTATTATGAATGTTTATACCATGCTCTCACATGTATATGCTCTTATATGGTAGCTTTGAGTTTCTTTATATTGTGTTTATATGGGAAAGATTAAAAGAAACCCGCTTCAAGAACTTATGTTTTCAAACCCTTTAAAAATAGAACTTATGCATGCTCATTATTTTCATAATTAAACCCGAAGTGGCTGGGACAATGACGATGATACATTAGTGGTCTAGTCGGGATCCTACTAAGAAATCTTGTATTTCTCACTCCTACATTTCTGTGTCATCTTCAGACGGAGCTGATGGCAGCCTCGGCAGCGCTCCTGTTGGTACCTGACTGGATGAGACAAAGAGCTGCCATGTTTCTTCACCTAGCTAAGGAGGATCGAGATAGTAGCATAGTATTTTCATTTTCTTAAGAGCCCTAGTTAGGCAGTTTATGTGTAATTAAGAGAATGTCGAAAATCATGCTACTTAATTTGACCTATTACATATGTGATAGTTATTAAGTGTAATGATGACTCTTGAGTATCTATGATTACATTCTTAGCTTATGGTATTGTGTTATGTTGTTTCAATTTTATCATACGTCTTATTAGTAACTCAGCGATATGAAGAACAAGGTCCATGTTTATACAAGTAAGTAAGCACTTAAAGGCTCAGTTTTCAAGCATAAAGGTTTTACAAAAAATAAAAAATTACATGCTATTTTCATATATTACACTAATTTCAACGATAAGAACTTCTGCTAGTTAAGATTAACAACTAGTAATGCCATAAGATAACTTAAGCATAGTATAGTATTATTAGGATGTTACATGAAGAATAAGAAAATGCAGAATCATAGAGTGAAGAAGAAATTGTAGCAAATCTCTGCTTCATGGCTGACATTGTTTCTGATAAAGAAGCTAAGGTACATGATTCTAAACCTGAACTTACTTTTGAAAATCTTCAAAAAGTTTATGATGAACTCTTGGATGATTCCAAGTCTCTTGCTTCTCATTATGCTTATTTGAAAAAGGATTTTCAAAAATTATCTTTGGAATTTGAAAAACTCAAGATTGAAATAGAGAAAGTTGGGCACGAAAAAGAAAGATTGCAAACTGAAAATATCCTTCTTTAGAAGGATGTCACAGCCCTGAAAATCCAAATTTATGAAACTCACTCTAAGTCATCTTCTAATGTTTTTTAGCTTCAGAAAATTGTAAAACTTCTCAAATCAGATCTTGAAAAAATGGTTAATGGCTCTAAAAATTTGGATTTGATGCTTGGTGGCCAAAAGCCTTATCTTGACAAAACTGGTCTATGCTTTGAGAAGTAAGACGACGAAAAATCATCTAAAGATTCCTCATGTCAGATTCCTGCATGCATATATTGTTTCAAAAAGGGACACTTTTCTGAAAGATGCTTTTCCAGAAAGGAAAGCCAAATAGAAAAGTGAAAAAATCCAAAAACTCTACTAACACAATAGGACCCAAGAAGATGTGGGTACCTAAAGTTAAAATTTCTTCTGATGCAGGTGTGTATTAAATCAATACATCAAAGGCAGAAGAAGTGGTATTTGGATAGTGGATGCTCCAGACACAATACTAGAAATAAATCTTGGTTTAGAAACCTTAGACCCAAGGATGGTGGAATGGTTAAGTTTGCCGACGGAATCAAATCCAAAGTCATTGGTATAGGTAATATTGGTAAGAACAATTCCAACCTAATATCTAATGTTATGTTAGTAGAAAGATTAACTCATAACCTTCTAAGCATTAGTTAATTCTATGACTAAGACTACAAAGTTGTGTTTGAACCTTCACAGTGTATAATTAAAGATTCCACTACTGATAAAATCATTATTACTGCTAGAAGGCACAATAATACATATGCATTATATCTAGATGATCTTCTTGATCAAAGTGTAAAATACTTAGCTTGCTTTGTGGATGAAAAGTGGCTATGGCACAGAAAGTTTGGTCATACTCATATGAAATTGATTTCTAAAATTTCTCGGAAGGAGCTTGTAAAAGGTTTGTCCAAAATAAATTTTGGAAATGACTTTTCTTGGAAGTTCTATCTTAGAGGCAAACAAACCAAAAGTTCTTTTTATAGTAAAAATGTAGTTTCTACTACCAAACCACTTGAGCTTTTACATCTTCATCTTTTTGGACCAACTAGAACTGCTAGTCTTGGTAGTGAGAAATACTGTTTAGTCATTGTGGATAATTTTGCTAGATTCACATCGGCTATATTCTTGATCCATAAGGATGAAGTTGGTGAGGCCTTCAAATCTTTTTCAAAAAGGATTTAAAATGAAAAAGGTTTTTGCATCACTTTCATTAGATCAAATCACAATGGAGAATTAGAAAATAATTCTTTTGAAAATTCTTGTAATGAAAATGGCATTTCTCATAACTTCTCTTAGAATTCCTCAGGAAAATGGAGTAATGGAAAGGAAGAATAGGTTGTTACAAGAAATGGCCAGAACTATGCTTCTTGAAAGTGGTTTATCAAAAAGTTTCTAGGCAGAAGTAGTAAACATTGCCTGCTATATTCAAAATTGCATTTTCTTAAGGTCTATTCTAAAAAAAAAACTCCATATGAATTATGGAAAGGAAGAAAACCCAATATTTCTTATTTTCATGTCTTTGGATCTGAATGCTTTGTACTTAACACTAAGGACAAACTTTAAAAGTTTGATCCAAAATTTGATCCTAAATTTTCCTAGGATATTCTTCTATTTCAAAAGCTTACAGAGTGTTCAACAAGAAGACTTAAATAGGGGGAGAGACCATCCATATAAGTTTCATGGAAAAGAAGAATGACCTCAATCAGAAGGTTGTAGATCTGGAAGAAGAAATGGAAAATATGTCATTAAATGACACTTCGCAAAATCAACAAAACATTCAAATTGTCACTAGTAATAATGAGGATGATATTACCAAACTTCCTGCTCATCAACATGTTTCTAATAAACTTTCTAAAGAGCCAGAAGGTATACCTCTGAAGCAAAGATACACTACTATAAGAGACTTGAGAGCTGTCTCTCAAAATCAAATTATTGGTGAACCCTCTCAAGGAATCAGAACAAGATCTTCACTCAGAAGCAACTCCAATCTTGCTCTTATCTCTGAAATTCAACCAGAAAGTATTGATGAAGCTTTGACGAATCAAAACTAGATTGAAGCAATGAAAGAGGAGCTATCCCAATTTGAGAAGACCAAAGTCTGGACCCTTGTTCTTCTACCTAAAGGGCAAACTGCTATCGGGAAAAAATGGGTGTTCAGAAACAAACTTGATGAAAATGGACAAGTTATCAGAAATAAAGCAAGACTGGTGGCACAAGGTTATAATTAGCAAGAAGGCATTGACTATGATGAAACCTTTGCCCATATACCAAGATTGGAAGCAATCAGAATGCTACTTGCTTATGCCTCATATAAAAGTTTTATATTATTTCAAATGGATGTAAAATCTGCTTTTTTAAATGGTTTCATATAGGAGGAAGGTTATGTAAATCAACCTCCTGGTTTTGAAAATGAAAATTTTCCTCACCATGTCTTTAAGCTTTTAAAAGCCTTATATGGTTTAAAGCATGCTCCTAAAGCTTGGTATGATAGACTCAGCTCATTTCTAATCAAAAATGGTTTTATAAGAGGAAAAGTTGATACTACCTTATTTATTCTTCTTGACAAAAATGATTTTCTAATTGTTCAAATTTATATTGATGATATCATTTTTAGTGCAACTTATCAAAATTTGTGAATTTCTCTAAGCTTATGCAGGGTGAATTTGAGACAAGTTTGATGGGAGAACTTAAATTCTTTCTTGGACTCCAAATCAAACAACAAAAGGATGGAATTTTGATTCATCAAGAAAAATCTACTAAAGATTTGCTTAGAAAGTTTGATATGGACAAGGCTAAGATCATCAATACTCTCATGCATCTTTCTCAAGTTTTAGAAGCTGATGAAGATGGTGATAAAGTCTCTGAAACTCTTTACAGAGTTATGATTGGATCTCTACTGTATCTTACTGCTAGTAGACCTGACTTGCAATTAGGATTTCTGCTAGATTTCAATCTAATCCCAAACAATCAAACTTAAATGATGTCATGAGAATTCTAAGATATTTAGTTGATACTATTAATCTTGGTCTCTGGTACGAGAAAGGTACTATTTATACTATTACAGGCTACTATGATGCTGATTTCGCTAGAGACATAGTTGAAAGGAAAAGTACTAGTAGCTGTTGTTGCTTTCTTGGAAAGTCATTGATAACTTAGTCGAGCAAGAAGCAAGATACTATTGCTCTTTCAACTGCAAAGGCTGAATATATGTCTACTGCAAATTGTAGCACCCAAATTTTGTGGATTAAGCAATTTCAATCTTAGGTATACTAAAATCCCTATCTTGTGTGATAATACTAGTGCAATTAATCTCATAAAGAATCCCATTCAACATTCTAGATCTAAGCACATTGACATTAAACATCATTTCATAACAAATCATGTTTAGAAAGGAGATATTGAGCTAAGATTTATTAACATTGAAAGTTAGATTGCTGACATCTTCACAAAACCCTTAGCTGAAGATTGTTTATGTCATATAGGGAACCTTCTAAACATGATTAGTTTTTAAATCATTCATATTTATCATATCTGGTACCTCCCTCTCTCTTGAGTAAAAAGTAAATGTTGAGATTGCCGCATCCTACTGGATTCTGGAGAAAGTTCTTCAATTCAAATATGTGGCCTAGAAAGATCACATTTGAGAAAGGATTCAAAAAATCAACTCAAAATTTTTTCTTGCAATAGTTCAGAAGGTAAATTCAGAACTGGTGATCTGCCTAGTTGAGAAAGTTTGAAGTCAAGTTCAAGTTGAGATTAGATGTACTTTAGAATAAAGTGTAGATGAGTTTAAGAAAAATAGTTCCAAATTGATTTATTCAAGAAATAGATCTTCTTATTAGGCACATTTTGACATATCTCTCTAGAAAGATGATAAGAGGTTCTCATCAATGTCTGGTTTCTAAAGAAATATAAGTGCATTATGACATATGTTGTTGTGGTTACCCCTATGATTACATGTTTTCCAGAATCTCTAGAAGCGGGAAAACCAAAAGACTCACTTAACCTAAAATGGTAGCTTTTCATTTGAAACCTATCACTTACTTCAACCATTTGTCTCACCCTAAAATTGTCCTCACCTTTTACATCCACTGTCCACTTCCCTTTGTCTCATCGACTCAAATTTTTGCCTATTTTCTTCTCATTCAAAAACTGTCTTCTTTAAAAAATTTCTTGAAACCTTTCATATTCTTTATGCTCCACTTCCTTTATGATCAAATCCTGAACCATACACTTTGTCCAGTATTGTATGTACAAACATTATCAATTTCTAACGCTTCAAGACCAACTCCTGTGTTCTTTACACTATGACAAAAAGGAGAAAGAAAGGCAAAAGAAAAGCATAGAAAAATCAAGAAAAAATCTATTTCGCTTCACTTTTCGAAAAGGAAGTTCTCAAATAAGAAGAGAAAATTGGTTCCCTCTAGTGTTAAAAATACAACATCTGCAACTAATACGGACTCAGTAGCATCTTCCTTTGGTAAACCAGAAATAAGAGGCTCAAAACCTCTCGAACAAGGAATTACAATTAGAGAACCTTTTCATCAGGGTCATGCAAATGTTCAAGCAAGAAACTCATGATAGAAATGTATATTCCGACTACAAAAGAGGAAAAAGAAAATTTCTGCTAACGATCCCGCAAAAGACTCAGCTCATTCTACTTTAAAAAGAGCAATAACAGAAGCTGCAGAACAGAGATTCAGAGAAGAGGAATGGTTACAGCAGCAAAGAGATAGAGCTGATGGAATAGGTGCTTCATCTAAAAATTTCAGAAGGATTGCTATCTCATTAGTGCTTTAGTTTTCCAATAAGGGGCGGAGCTTGAAGAAGCGAAATGAGCCTAGAATAATAGCCTATTACGTTATGTTTTCAGGCCCTTTTACTTTTTCTTTTTTAAATAAAGCGCTAGTGCCCTTATCCTATAGAGTAAGGCTTTTCTGTTATCAATGAAAATGAAAGAAACACAAAAACCCAGTGTGTTTTTTATAGATCATGGAAATCAACCTTCAGAATACTCAAAGATATTTATAGAATCTAGACCTGCTGTAGTTGAATCTAAGATTGTACCTCAGAGCACTCCAATGCCCCAACCTACTACTGCCACAGCTTTTCAAGAATTTCCTACTACTCCAATCACTGCACAGACATTGCTGCTGCTAACCTCTATACCTGTATATGACAGAACAGCTACTACTACTGTTTTTGAGCCTCAACAATCCTCAGCTGGTCGTAGCCAGCACACTGAAAAAGTGCCTACAGGAGACGCTTCATCTACTGAAGTTCTTCTAAATGCTACTGAAGTCCAGATGGATGTACTCCTGGCAAATCAACATACTATCATGGCCAATCAGGCTAAACTTCAAGCTCATTAAGGAAGACTCAACAACAGATTGGATAAGATTGAGCAACTCATGTTACAGATTTTGAAGACTCTTCGAAAAAGCAAAGGCAATTAATGATGGTTCTTCAATGATCCCACATTTTTTTGATAATGTCAAATGGGGAGAAGATATTTCAAAAAAATCCAAGCTCTGGGGAGCATACATTGAGGGGGAGCAAACATACAAAAATTTAGATACATTAGTTTTTAGGATTCATTTTTTTTTTCTTTTCTGCATCTCAGAAATAATTATTTATTCATTCCAAAAACATCTATTTATTTTATTCCTATTTGAAGATTTTTTCATTAGTTTACAAATTTCGATTACAATTTATGTTAAGCTATATTTATTTCTCCATCAATTATGCTTTCATATCTCTTAATCAATTGTTTTTCTTTTCACTGCAACTATACTATGTGTGAGCCTTTATATGATATGATAAGTGAGTTATTAAATGATCTGACAGTTGTAACGTCCCGATTTCCGACCTCTTACCTAGAATTTCCGATTTTCGACTTAATAGTGGACTAGCCTGATTTTCCTGATTTCCAACGTCATGCCCGACTTCTTGGTTGATTGTTCAAAGAGAATAAGACACGATTCCCCACCTACGAGTTAATGGACATGAGATCAGATCTCTGGGTTGGTCTCCAAGTTCTACCGAAATTTATATGGGTTCCGACCTCATACTTTATTTCGAAGCTTCACATAAAAACGGACATGATTTCCAATCTCCAAATTTATGTCCAAGTCTCCAAGGAGGTGAGCAAGAGGTCAAACATCCGACTTCACCTTCAAGTCTCCACGACTTCCAACTTCATCTTTGAATTTCACATAAAATGATTCTTTCCGACTTTCGAGTTCGTCTTTCAATGTCAGCATAATTTACTGACTTCCGACTTAACCTTCAAGTTCGAAAAACATGAACGTGATTCCCGATATCCCACTTCATGTCTCAAAGACAGTGTACCCAATTTTCGATATCATAATTTATCTCCAAGTTTCAGCAAGATGTACCCGAGTTCCGACCTTAGACCTCATGTTTCAAAATAGTGTACATGGTTTCTGACCTCCGAGTTGAATGTAATGAGTTCTCGTCTTAGAGTTGAACTCAATTAGAATGGACCCAAGTTCATATGTTTGAGCTAATTACCAAGTCATACTTAAGTCCTGATCTCTAAGTTTATTCCTAGGAGCCTTCTATTTCTACTGGCGTTCCCGAGCTTGAATGGGGAGTTCTGAGATTAGATGATTGTAAGTTGTATGACTTCCAATATCCGAAACCACTCCCAAGTGCCGAATAAGGTTGGACGAATTCCGACATCCGGCTCCAGCTCCAAGCTCACATAAAAGGGACGCGAGTTCCAACTTCACACATAATAGATACAAGTTCTGAGTTCAGATAGAATGGAAGCGGGTCTCACTTTTAGGACAACGTAGAGAGCAATTTGGCCACAAAAGAGGGAGACATGGCTGAACTTCAACCACAAAACTCCAACCAATCAACACCACAATTCTAACTACTCTCATGTATTCAAATTAGACTCTCCTCTTCATTTTGATCTGATTTACGCCACTTTCTCTCCCTCTTGTTCGAGCCTTCTTTTTCCCTTCCTCTCTCAATCTACTCTATCAAATTTTCAAGCTTTGTCAAGGCTCCATTCAATCCAAATTTAAATTCAGTAAGATCATACTCCAAAGAGGTAGGATTCACTTTCTATTCTTGATTTCTCTGAACTGTGGCTATATAAGATTCCACTTTTCTTCAATTATTTGATGATATATTGGATGTATATGATGGATTATGGTGCAGTGTACGGCTCTACCTATAGCTTGTTAAATCCGATGAAGCTATTATTAGATGAAAATAGACATTTGGAGCTTTCCATACATATATAATATAAGGTTATTGGATTAGTATTGAGAGAGATATGAATTTTTGAAGTTTGACCTATGAATCAGGACTTTCATCTGGGCAGGGTAACTTGAGGAGGGTGTAACTCGCCCTATACAAATTCAATTGAGTGAAACTAACTTTGTTAGAAAGCTTACACATAGGGGAACATCCCAATATGAAATTCCAAGTTTGTTATGACCCCAATCGATCCCAGTGGTTCAAGGAAGTTACACTATGTCCAAATTGAGCCAAATTAGAGTAGTTCAGAGAGGTGGAATTTCAGGACTGATAACTCGAGCTATACTAAAGCAAATGAAATGAAACTTGATGCAAATGAAAGGTTGTCCTGTTAGCTTCAATATGACACCAATTTTGTATGATTTGAGCTTAGTTTCGATATTTAGTGAATTTATACCTCTAGGAGTGTAATTCGGGCCAGTGGCCAAATAGGCTGAGGCAAAAGTTAAATATCCTAAGTTATATAAATCAAAATGATATGGAACGAAAGAGGTTAGAAAGTAGACATGTAGAGCTATGACATATCCAAAATTCAAGTTTAAATGAGTTGAATAGAGGTAAAAGGGGATTATACAAAATTCGGACAAAACTGAATAGAATTGGCAGAATGACCAAATTGATGGTTTCACAAGTATTAGTGGACATATAAGGTTTGAGTTGAGGATTACAAGTTTTACACTAAAATATATATTATATTGATTTTACTGCTATGACTAATTTGTCTGTGAGAACTAACACTATTCATGGGGAGATGGAACTGATCCGTTATGCTGTCGGATTTATGGCAGAAGTCTATAAAACTAGGGATGCTTACATGCAAGGATGAATTTAAGTATGATATGAGTTATGATGTATATAAAAATAAATGATGAAGCATATGTAAGAGTACATTCAACATGCCTATGCAAGACCATGTATGAGGATGAAAAGACATGAATATATTAAATGTAAATATATTGAATGTGGGTCCCTTCACTCGGAGGCAGTTATTTGAGATCCCTCCCTGTAAAGGCAGATAAATGGTAAAGACATGGGTCCCTTCACTTGGAGGCAGTTGCACATTGGGTCCTTCCTTATGAAGGCAGCTAAAACTTGGGTCCTTTTATGTTGGAGGCACGTGGTCAGATGAGATCCCTCGGTTTTAAGGCACATGACAAGAAGAGATCCCTTCAATTAGAGGCATGTGGCCAGAATGAGATCCCTCCAGCCTAGAGGCAGTGGGTCCCCTTGTGGGTGAGTCGGTGTGACGACAGTCACGGGTGAAGCTGACGAGCTCACTCCAAAACCAGGCTACCCAAGGGCAGTAAAGGCTAAAAACTAAAGACTAAGGACTAAAGATTAAAGTATATGCAAGCACCCCACTCACATGAGGCATAGCATCGACCCAGCTAGTGTGAGTATAGGGGATAGGACTTACATGAGGCATGGCATGACCCAGCTAGTGTAAGTACCTAATGAAGATCCCATATTCCTAAGGAACGTGATATGGCAATCATGCTCTGATAGGGTATGACATGGTGATCATACTCCGGAATGTGGCATGTAGAGATTTTATGATAAAAATAAAGATGAAGAAAGAAAAGCAAATTTTATGTATATGCATAAGTTCAAGTATAAGTAAAGTTATGTGCAGATGTTATGTATCCAGTTTATTGATGTGTATTTTAATATGTGCAGCTATTATTCATAGGATAGTTCCCAAATTGGTGTTGTGTGGGCTCTCCCAAATGTCGAGTGTATGAGTAAAATAAACTTTGCTTCGGACATTATATTTTCGAACTATAAAATTGAACAGTTTGTATAGCATGTCCATCTTGTTCAAAACAAACTGAAGCAAACTAGAGATGACAACGATGACATTATGTATGATAATTAGAGAATCCTACCGAGAATTTATAATTCTCACTCCTATTTCCGTGTTGTCTCCAAATAGTTCAAGAAGTTCCGAAGACGGCTAAAGTCGCTGTCCAAAAAGGTTCGTTCAGGTAACAGTAACAACTCTAGGGTGTGGTACTATGACTTAAGCATAGTACTGTACTTGGGAGGGTGTTACATTAATGGTATCAAAGCAGTTCGATCCTCCCCGGACCTAAGGATTTGGACTGACTACGTTTCCAGTGCACTCTGGAATCCTTAGAAAATATCATGTGACAAATCTTATCTATTCAGATAAGATATAGGGAATTAGATGTGCATGACCGCCTAACTGTGAATGTTATTAGTTGCTATCACACTTAACTTACTGTTGAGCCTAATCAACTCAATGTTTTGTTGTGTGTGATTAGGAACTAATGGCTTCCAGGGGACGTGGTAGGCCACGTGTTGTACCCACTCTAGAAAATCCTGCTAATTTTATGGACACAATGCGTGAACTGGCTCATGCAATGTGGGAGCAGGCTGTTGCAGCTCATCAAATGATGGACCAGTTGGGTAGGTGGGCTGAGGCCAGCCATGGGGGAAATCCACATGACTTAAGAGTAGACCGGGATTATCTTAAATTTGCTGAGTTCAGAAAAGCAAATCCACCTAGCTTCCGAGGAGCTTTCGACCCAGATAAAGCCGAGGAGTGGATCAAGGCAATGGGGAAGGTCTTTTCTATCTTGGCCTACACTGATCAACAGAAAGTGGCCTTTGCCACTTATATGTTGGAAGCGGATGCCGAGTTTTGGTGGAGTGGCGCGAAGAGACTGTTGGGGGAACCCCAAGTTGATATCACTTGGGACATATTCAAGGAGGTATTTTATCAGAAATATTTCCCTACATCTGTACGAAACGCTAGCGAATTGGAATTTATGAAGCTCCAACAAGGAAATATGAGTGTTTCAAGGTATATCGCTAAGTTTGAAGAATTTTGCAAATTTTCCACCATCTATCAGAGCAACACTGACGAGAACTGGAAATGCATCAAATTTGAAGGAGGACTAAATGCGGACAATTTAGCCTCGGTGGGGCCAATGGAGATAAGAGATTTTGCTATATTAGCAAACAAGAGTCGATTAATTAAGGGATATAACAAGAAGCTCGCTGATACTAGGATGGATGTTTATGGAAAGAGGCCGGCACTTGAAGACCAGGAGTTTCAATATATTCCCCTACCAAAGAAACCATTTCAATCAAATAGAAATGAAGATAAGCAGCCTCAGGGGCTAACCACTAAGCAAGAATGTTCAAAGTGTGGAAGGTATCATGGAGGAAGGCCTTGTTTGGCTGGGCAGAAGGTATGCTTTAAGTGTGGAAAGCCAGGACACATGATTAGAGAATGCCCCGGCCATCAGCTACCTATTCCTAAGCCGTGACATCCAAAGTTGAAAGCTGAAAAGACTACTTCCCCAGAGGAGCTAAAACAAAATTTGGGATAACCCAGGACCAAGATTTACCTTTCGCTAACTATGTTATGTTGAATTATATAACTAGGTCTACTGTATTTTCTTTGACTATGTTTGTTCAACTTCAATGTGCTTATGTGTGAACTTTTTCTTCAAACTCTTATGATAATAAATAGTTAATCTTGTAATTAATTTTGAGGACAAAATTTTTTTAAGGAGGGTGCTAATGTAACGTCCCGATTTCTGACCTTTTACCCAGAATTTCCGATTTCCGACTTAATAGTGGGCTGGCCTAATTTTTCCGATTTCCAATGTCATGCCCGACTTCATGGTTGATTGTTCAAAGAGAATAAGACACGATTCCCGACCTACGAGTTAATGGACGTGAGATCAGATCTCCATGTTGGTCTCCAAGTTCGACCAAAATTTATATGGGTTCCGACCTCATACTTTATTTCGAAGCTTCACATAAAAACGGATATGATTTCCGATCTCCAAATTTATGTCCAAGTCTCCAAGGAGGTGAGCAAGAGGTCAGACATCCGACTTCACCTTCAAGTTTCCACGATTTCCGACTTCATCTTCGAATTTCACATAAAATGATTCTTTCCGACTTCCAAGTTCGTCTTTGAATGTCAGCATAATTTACCGACTTTCGACTTAACCTTCAAGTCCGAACAACATGAACGTGATTCTCGATATCTGACTTCATGTCTCAAAGACAGCGTACCCAATTTCCGATATCATAATTTATCTCCAAGTTTCATCAAGATGTACCCGAGTTCCGACCTCAGACCTCATGTTTCAAAAAATTGTACATGGTTTCCGACCTCCGAGTTGAATGTAACGAGTTCCTGTCTTAGATTTGAACTCAATTAGAATAGACCCGAATTCATATCTTTGAGCTGATTTCCAAGTCATACCCGACTTCTGATCTCTGAGTTTATTCGCAGGAGGCTTCCATTTCTGCTGGCGTTCCCGAGTTTGAATGGGGAGTTCTGAGATTAGGTGATTGTAAGTTGTATGACTTCCGATATCCGAATCCACTCCCAAGTGTCGAATAAGGTTGGATAAGTTTCGACATCCGGCTCCAACTCCAAGCTCAAATAAAAGGGACGCGGGTTCTGGCTTCACACATAATAGATACGAGTTCTGAGTTCAGATAGAATAGAAGCGGGTCTCACTTTTAGGACAACGTAGAGAGTAATTTGGCCACAAAAGAGGGAAACATGGCTGAACTTCAACCACAAAACTCCAACCAATCAACACCACAATTCCAACTACTTTCATGTATTCAAATCAGACTCACCTCTTCATTTTGATCTGATTTATGCCACTTTCTCTCCCTCTTGTTCCGGCCTTCTTCTTCCCTTTCTCTCTCAATCTACTCTATCAAATCTTCAAGCTTTGTCAAGGCTCCATTCAATCCAAATTCAAATTCAGCAAGATCATACTCTAAAGAGGTAGGATTCACTTTCTATTCTTCATTTCTCTGAACTGTGGCTGTATAAGATTCCACTTTTCTTCAATTATTTGATGATATATTGGATGTATATGATGGATTATGGTTGGATTAATATGAAATGTTGAGTTGGAATTAAGGTTAGAAGAAGAAAACTGGGAGAAGTGAAGGTTTGGAATGCTATCTCAATGAGAAGCTCCACGGCAGTCCGTATGGCGGAGTGTACGGCTCTACCTACAGCTGGTTAAATCTAATGAAACTATTTTTAGATGAAAATAGACATTCGGAGCTTTCCATACATATATAATATAAGGTTATTGGATTAGTATTGAGAGAGATATGAATTTTTGAAATTTGACCTAAGAATCAGGACTTTCATCCGGGTAGGGTGACTTGAGGAGTGTGTAACTCACCCTATACAAATCCAAATTGAGTAAAACGAACTTTGTTAGAAAGCTTACACATATGGAAACATCCCAATATGAAATTCTAAGTTTTTTATAGCCCAATCAATCCCAGTGGTTCGAGGAAGTTACCCTATCTCCAAACCGAGCCAAAATAGAGTAGTTCAGAAAGGTGGAATTTCAGGACTTATAACTTGAGCTATACTAAAGCAAATGAAATGAAACTTATTGTAAATGAAGGTTGTCCTGTTAGCTTCAATATGACACTAATTTCGTATGATTTGAGCTTAGTTTCGATTTTTAGTGAATTTATACCTCCGGGAGTGTAATTTGGGGCAGTGACCAAATAGGCTGAGGCAAAAGTTAAATATCTTGAGTTATATAAATCAAAATGATATGAAACTAAAGAGGTTAGAAAATAGACATGTAGAGCTATGACATATCCAAAATTCAAGTTAAAATGAGTTGAATAGAGGTAAAGGCGGATTATACAAAATTCGGGCAGAACTGAATAGAATTGGCAGAATGACCAAATTGATGGTTTCACAAGTATTAGTGGACATATAAGGTTTGAGTAAAGGATTGCAAGTTTTATATTAATAGATATATTAGATTGATTATATTGCTATGGCTGATTTGTCTGTGAGAACTAGCACTATTCATGGGGAGATGGAACTGATCCATTATGCTACTGGATTTATGGCAGAAGTCTATAAAACTAGGGATGCTTACATGCAAGGATGAATTTAAGTATGATATGAGTTATGACGTATATAAAAATAAATGATGAAGCCTATGTAAGAGTACATTCAGTATGCCTATGCATGACCATCTATGAGGATGAAAAGACATGAATATATTAAATGTGAATATATTGAATGTGGGTCCCTTCACTCGGAGGCAGTTATTTGAGGTCCCTCCCTGTGAAGGCAGATAAATGGTAAAGACATGGGTCCTTTCACTTGGAGGCAGTTGCACATTGAATCCCTCCTTGTGAAGGCAGTTAAATAATAAAGATATGGGTCCCTTCACCTGGAGGCAGTGGCACATTGGGTCCTTCGTTGTGAAGGTAGCTAAAACTTGGGTCCCTCTATGTTGGAGGCACGTGGTCAGATGAGATCCCTCTATATTAAAGGCACATGGTTAGATAAGATCCCTCGGTTTTGAGGCACGTGACCAGAAGAGATCCCTTCAATTAGAGGCACGTGGCCAGAATGAGATCCCTCTAACCTAGAGGCAGTGGGTCCCCTTGTGGGTGAGTCGGTGTGACGACGGTCACGGGTGAAGCTGACTAGCTCACTCCAAGGCAGACTACCCAAGAGCGTGCGGCTAAAGACTAAAGGCTAAAGATTAAAGATTAAAGTATATGCAAGCACCCCACTCATATGAGGCATGGCATCGACCCAGCTAGTGTGATTATAGGGGATAGGACTTACATAAGGCATGGCATGACCTAGCTAGTGTAAGTACCGAATGAAGATCCCATATTCCTAAGGAACGTGACATGGCGATCATACTCTGGAATGTGGCATGTAAAGATTTTATGATGAAAATAAAGATGAAGAAAGAAAAGCAAATTTTATGTATATGCATAAGTTCAAGTATAAGTAAAATTATGTGCAGATGTTATGTATCCAGTTTATTAATGTGTATTTTAATATGTGCAGCTATTATTCATAGTATAGTTCATAAATTGGTATTGTGTGGGCTCTCCCAAATGTCGAGTGTATGAGTAAAATAAACTTTGCTTCGGACATTATATTTTCGAACTATAAAATTGAACAGTTTGTATAGCATGTCCATCTTTTTCAAAACAAATCGAAGCAAACTGGAGATGACAACGATGACATTATGTATGATAATTAGAGAATCCTATTGAGAATTTATAATTCTCACTCCTATTTCCATGTTGTCTCCAAATAGCTCAAGAAGTTCTAAAGACGACTGAAGTCGCTGTCCAAAAAGGTCCATTCAGGTAACAGTAACAACTCCAGGGTGTGGTACTATGACTTAAGCATAGTACTGTACTTGGGAGGGTGTTACAATAGTTCCTCTAATACCTGCTCTGATATCCAAATTGATTGAGATGAAAGTTACTTAGGCACTCAGAGATTATTCTGATAAAAGATTATGGAATATGTATGAATATAATTTCTTGCAACATAATCTTTCTAATTATTTAAATCTGATTTGAACTATCTAAACTGTTGCTCAGATATGATTAGAAACTTCATTCTACTTTAATGATAATTTTATATGACAAAAGAATCCTATGCACTTTTACCTAGAATAAAATAAGAGGGATTCAATCTTTCTAATAGTATGAGTGTCATCACTCTTCAGAAAGTTATTTTCTCTTAACAATAATTTGTTCTCGTTATTCTTTTTAACAAGAACTTTTCTTAAATACTGATTTGCCATGGTCAAAATGAGGGAGGTTGTTAGCTCCAATGCCCTTCAGAAACCGTTCTATGGTTGTAAACTAGAATGAGAATTAAGGTTTTGATGAATACCAAATCAGAATTTAAGCTAATCTTGCTATATGTATAAACGAATTGTTTTTGGAAACATTTCTTTGTGAATCATGTGCATTATATGCTTAAGAATCATTAAAGTCAGGTTATCCATTGGTACTTTAAATTGATTATACTTGATATGGAATATATGCTTTCTATACTTCTCGAATTATCATGAAAGAAACAAGAGAGAAGTTTCAGAAGGATGAAACTGCAACATCAGAAGGGAAAACGATGCCTCAAGAACAATCATTGTTCATTCAGAAAGTTGACCTTGTCCAGAAGGAAAAATCTCTAGAGACATGCTTCTTACAAAGTGTTACACCTTCGAAGCTTCCTCTGCACGCTTCAATAGACAAATTCAAAAAGTTAAAAAGGTGATTTGACAAGATACAGAAAAGGCGCTAACAAGTCTGAATTGTTGGCAGACCAACAAACAGCTACCTTTCTACTTCTGTGTAAGTTTTGAAGAACAGGAAAAATGAAGGCTATTTCTTCTTTATCCAGTCGTAGACTAGTAGACAAAAAGAATCACAAGGATCAAGGCCTTTAAACTTCAACGATCATATTTCGAAGTCTATATAAGGCCAAAAATTGAAGAAAGAATAATTAGACTGTTTAGATATTTTCTATGTAAAAAGAGCTTCGTTTCTTCATCCTTCTTAAGTTTCGAAAGCACCAGAAAGTTACTTATCATGACTTTAGGATACAAGAAATTCTTCTCTTCTGGTCTGTAATAGATAATATTCTCTCTCTAAGAATTTAGAGAAGTCTCACACAGTACTTTATTTGTCCAAATCTCTATTGAGAAAGTTAGTGTGAGTGTTCAAACAAAACATACCATTCAGGTAGTTTATATCTAGACCCAGCAATGGTCAGTAAGAAGCTTGGAGAGGCAAGGAAAATTCTACTCGTTTGTAAAGCTTGAAGAGGCTTGAAAAAAGACTACTTGCTTGTAAGAAGCTTGGAGAAGCTTGTACAAATAATACTCAAAGTATAAAATCTTAACAAAGAGTTAGAAACTGGAAGTAAGCAAGTGGTTTAGCCAAACCAGTATAAAAATTTCTAGTGTGATTATCTCTATCTCTGATATTGTTTTTTAAATTAATCACATAGGTTCAACTTTGTTTAATCTCTATCTTAAATAAAGTTTATTTCTGTGTTACATATAACTAAACTATTTCGTAAACTAACAAAATGGCTTCCACAATCCAAGTTTGAATTTGAGATAAATCTTTTTGACGAAAGTTTTCAAATGTTAAAGTTTCTCGAAAGAACAATTCAATCCCCCTTCTCGTGCTATCCCATCCAACACCTTCTTTCTTACAAATAAGACAAGAGCACCCCACAGAGAAGTAATTGGACGTATAAAACCCTTACCAACAAGTCTTGCAATTGCTCCTTCAATTCTCTTAATTTTGCTAGTGCCATATGGTAATACATCGATTCCAAACTCAATTTCCCTATCTGGAGGCATTCCTAGTAATTCTTCTAGAAATACATTTAAAAACTCCTTAAGCATAGGAACTTGTTCTAAGCTAGGAATCTCGACCTCAGCATTTGTAACCATTGCAATATAATCCTAACTTCCTTTGGTCATAAGTTGTAGGGCATTAAAAGAAGAAATTAAGCTGATAAAAGTGATATAGTTGCTCCTTCTGTATACACATTGTAACTGCTTGGGAATCTTAAATCTCACTTCCTTTGAATGACAATCCACCATGGCATGACATGAAGCTAACCAATCCATTCCCAAGATAACATCAAAATCAACCATTTCTAATATCATCAAACAACTAAGGTATTGATCCCGCACACACAAATCACGCAAGATTTAAATACCAGTTGAACCAAGAGTGACTACCCCATAGGGGTACCAACCTAGAATGGATCATCTAATTATTCAATAGGCTTATCAAATCAGGGGGCAAAATATGGGGACACATATGAATATGTAGATGCTAGATCAAATAATACATGAGCATCAAATGAGCACACTTGAAGTATACCTGCCACTGCTATATTTGAAGCTTAGGCATCTTGAAGTGTCAGAGCATATAGGCATGGCTATCCTTTCCCTGCTTTCCCAACTCCTCTACCGCTCGTATTCCTGTCCACAGTCCCTTTACCAGCTACCCCAGAAGTGGCACCCTGAGATAGTAGGAAGAAGGAAGTAGATGGAGTAACTGGTGGCACGGAACCTCGGCTCGATCCTCCAACCAGTTGGAGGCAATCCTTTTTAAAGTGGCCTTCCTGACTGCAGCCAAAACAGGCTCCTAATCCCCTACAACACATCCCTCAATGCGGTCTACCACAATTTAGGCAAGGTGTTCGTGCCTGACTCAAGTGTCTGAGCCTTGCATACCTTGCTATAGAGAACTATCAAATTAAGACATAGGGGCAGGAATGATCATGGGATTGGGCCTTGATGATGCGACCCCTCCCAAAGGAACCCGCTGTTGACCTAGAGGACCATGACCTCCTCCAAAACTTGACTCACCAAAAAAGAAACCCCGCGTCTTCGGTGTAACACCTTACTACTAACTATTATTATACCGCTTTAATTTCCTTTACTTAAATTGGATAATAATTTGTTAGTAAGGTATTACTAAACTTACTAGTTTAATTTTAGCTCAGGTAAATTTTTTTTTTTTTTTTTGCCGTTTGTTATCACTAATCTTACTTATTGATTAATCATTTTGCTCGGCAAAGATAATGCTATCACATACTAGTCGGAGTTACTACTATTTACCAGTTTGAGAAATTCACTTATAGGGTAAAATACCATGTACAGAAAACATACATCATAACTATTGCATCATAGAGTACATAATGTAGTCATAATACAGGACCTAAAATATCAAAAGGGGATGGGATGCCTATACTGCTAATCATCTTCACCCAACCCATATACAACCCACCAATGCTCAAAATAAATATGTCGAATGAAGATGCCAAAAAGGAGCATCCTAAGCTATATTATAGCATCATAGAACAAGTCATTTATTATAGTAATAGTAAGGACACGATCCACAACATGTAATATAACTCTATTATTCAGTATATCAGTCTCGTAAACAATGCCCATCTTAATATTGAGGATGATCCATTCCATCTGGAAACACCAAAGAAAAAGGGGTGAGAGAAGTCTCCCAGTGGGGTGGTGTTCCCAGGGAAATCCTGCTTCATCCCAAAAATGCTAAGAATATGTAAGCCATATAAACCAACACTGTCAGAACATTTAGTAGCAAAATGACAGATATCTAGGCACAGTAATCAACAAGATAAATTATTATTCCCAGCTACTATTAGTGTCAAACAAGATGGAAGTGTGTCATAATATTAAAAACAGCAAAGCAGTAATATAATCAAGCAATATATAAATTTGATAATCACAAGTATACTATCGATCCTTTTACTGCTTCCTTTTTTGGTGACTGAAGTCTGTAGGGCTTGCAATAACAATCCAGATTTGCGAGACTTCTCTTTGCTAGGGCGTCCCCTAGTCAGATTAGTGAATTACCAAATCCTCATCCGCTACCTTGACGGGGCCCAAGGTATTCACATAACGGACACCAAGTCCTTGTCTGCTAACTTGGCGGGGCCCAAGGTACCGTTTCAAATTCACTGCCAGACTTAGTGATCACCAAGTCTTGATCCACTAACAAGGCGGGGCCCAAGGTGTCACTTAGTGAAATGCATGGCTTGTCCACTACATGGTGGGGCCCACACATTCACTTATTCATTGAGTCATATATAACAGCCAGACATAAGTGCACATATGTAATTTCCATTTAAATGGTTCATAGTTTCATTTCTACCACAGAGTGCACATAGCACAAACTATTTTGAGCATATTTTGGTACACACACAAAACTTATAATTGCACCAAAAGCACATAATATCTTAGCGGTTTATGCATGATATTGTGCATACTTAATTCATGGTAAAAAAAATTCTTATAATCTTGATCATACAAAGCAAAAAGGAGCTACTCATAGATTACACATAAGCATGTATTATAACCCTTTATTCACATAAGTTCAAAGTGCTTAAGGACACACATGATTCACATACATATTCATGCATAAATTTCGAAATTCACATATATAAATGATCATATTCATATGCTAATCAAAGACTTCACAAATACTTCAAAGACTAGTTCAAAATTCTTATTTTTAAACCAAAGTTTAGAAAACCTCTTCAAGCAAGTAGCTAGATAGTTCATGTGACATTTCTAATGGGACCCTTAAATTAAATCTTTATGTTTAAGGTTATTTAATGTGATTAATAGTGTGATTTAGTCCACAGTCATAGTCCAAAGTCCATCGTCATAGTACAATGTTCCTTAGTTCAAGGTCCATGGTTCATGTTCAAGTAAAGGTACTCCATGCATAGGTATGACCCAAAGAGGTCTCAAATAAGTATCATATAAGTCTCATAGTCTCATAGAAATTCAAATGAGTTCATCTAAATTCCAATAACCTAGGTTAGGGTCATGAACTCCAAGCAAAGGTAATGATTCATTTTATTAAATTTTAAGTAGCTTTTAGTGTCTTATTGGTGCCAAAAAGAAACTATCACATAACTATCCTAATTCAATCATGCTCAAAGGTTTGAAAACACTTCAATGTAACAAACTAATTAAAATAACCTACTTATAGAAAGGTAATGCATGGCCAAAGCATTTGATTCAAAACTTCTCATGTTTTTGCACAAAGCTTAATTAAGTAAATTTACATGATTTAAGACATCAAATGAAGTTTATAAAACACTAAATCAAGAGAAATAGAAATGATAAACATGCTGTCCAAAACAGGGCAGAAAATAAAATCTAACTTTTACTTAGAAAACCAACTCAAAACACAAGAAACTTATCATACAATTACTTAATATGATCAAATAGATTTTCTAACATCAATACAACATTTAAGGGCTTAAAAACACTTTCAAAAACCTGCTGGAAGTGCACAGCCAATGGGTGCAGAATTTTGAACTCAAACATTTTCAAGATCATCAAGTTATTTAGGTAGGAAAATAGCTTGTAATCTTACATACACTAACTCAAAATTTATTCCAATGAAAACTCATTAATCAAGACATAAAATCAACCATTTAGATGCTTTAGATACATGATATAAATTAACTTAAACTACTGCCCAAAATAGGGCAGCCTATGAAACCTATTGAAACACAAACTTTCATGCACCAAAGTCATGTAAAATTAGCACATAAGCACTTATAATTAAACTATAGGTTATGTGACACCAATATAACAAATTTTCTCACTTAAATCATTCAAGAAACATGTTGGAACATTAGGCACAAAACAGGACAGCCCAACTCTTTCACGTATAGCATGCATAACCCTTACAAAACATCCCCAAAATCATGTATTTTCATGTTCTTATGCTTCACAAACAAATGGATACATATTTATATGGATCTAACACTTAAATTTCATCAAAATACATCTCATAACATCTCAAGAACATAACTTATAGTGGCTGCCCTATACATGGCCGAGATTGAGTTTTGTGACAAGTTATGGTTATTTAGCCTCTAAACTTCAAAGCAAAGCACACAAGGCTTCTACACATAAAAATACAACATCTAAGGCATCAAACCAACACTTAAATATCATAAAATAGATGAGAAAGAATGAGAATATATTCTATCCAAAACAGGACAGCAACATCTTTAAATGAAAATCACAAGTTGCATGAAAACACAAGTAAACATCATTAGAAACACAATTCCTTTCAAAAATTCATCTTAAACCCAAACAATCACTAACTATTAGAAGTTCAAAATAACATCATATATTCTAAAAATAAACACCCAAAGCTTCAAATAACATCACAAGTTAGCAAGAAACTCATGCATGAACCTAAAAGAGTGAAAGAAAAACCCTACTTGAGTTAGCTCTTGAAAACTCCAACTGCACCAAGTGCTGGGCAGCAGCTAACCACGTGGTTCTTGCTTCTTTTTGAGGGCTTTAATGTGTGTTTCAATGATGAAGATTGATGGTGTATGAGGCTGGTTGGAAAGGGTGAAGATTTGGTGGTGTTTTGAAGGTGTTCTTGTGAAGAGCTTGAGAGAAAATGGAGGAGGAAGGGGGAGAGGAAGGCTGCACATTTTGGAGGTGCTCGGGGCTGAGGTGAAGGGTTCTAAAGTGTGTGTAGGTCTGACGGGGTGAGTCTTTTTATAGAAAAATGGTGGTTTTAGTTAGTCTTAATCATTTAATTAGTTATTGACTTAATTAGGTAGTTTTGTTAGTTAATTAAAACATCAATGGTTAGTTATTCTAACCACCACAACAAACTTATTTAGACATGATATAATACTCATATTATATGGTGATTAAGGTTTAAGAGAAGATTAAAATAGTTTAACCCTTAATTAGTGCATAATTAGTGTTTTGCTAAAAACTAGTTTTTGCAATTCAAGCTTTAATTAGTAAAATACTTAGAAAATAATTAAATTTATTTAATCTACCATTAAATCTATGTTCAATTTGTGTTAGATGATACTCAGAAATTTTTTTCAAAATTTTTGTATAATTTTTACTATTTTTAGTGAATTTTAGTCTTAAATATGCCTATTTTAGGTTAATTAGCCTAATTAATTATCTAATAATTAAATGAAAAAAAATCTCTGCTGATCCATGTGAAGTGCTATGCCTATGTATCAGATTTTGGGTGACAAAATCTGTTATAACATGGTTAAGTCAAAAAGGTAAGGTAAATTAGTAAAAGTAATTTAATGAATTGTTGACAATTTGATGTCTTGGTTAGAATTTTGCTAATCCTTGTTCACATTTTGTTTGAAACTAATTCTAGGGGCTAGAGGACTGTTAGGGGTGTCCAAGGGCTGAGGGTTAGGCTTAGTTGATTTTTTATTCAATTTATTTAATTTATTTTATGATTTATGACTTATTTTAGGCCTTTTTGATGTAATTAAGTATAATTAAGCCCAAAATAAATTTAAAAACTGTTTGGCCCTTGTAGCTGCCAAGGCCCGATTTGAGGCCCATTCACGTGGTCCTTCAAGATTCTTTGCCGTACTACAAGTTAAAGTGGTCTTATATGGTTTTCGGTGCTCCTTTTGTACCCTGGTAAGGTTATTTTTGTGTAATTATGTAAATATTACTCAAATTTATTAAAATTTGATATTTATCTTCAAAATTATGTTAAAAATGTATTTGTAATAATTTTGAAAATTTTTCAGGGCCTTCTAGGTAGATTTTGGCCTTCTATAAGCCTTTTTGTGTTTTCTGTTTGTTTTTTATCGAAGTTTCCTCTGTATTTTCTATTTTTTTTTATAACTAATGGCATTTTCATAATTTTGACCAAGTCTAGGGGCATCCCATGTTATTTCACACTTGGATATCTCTGTGGCTCAGTAGACTAAGTCTCAGGTTTTTACAGTTTCGCTATGTGGTTCTGTTTTGTTTGAAACCCTATTCTACTAATTCTACAAATGCGGGGACCTAAATATCATTTTTTAAAGTCTTGGGATAAATATGGAATTATCATCTGGGATCAAAGTGTAATTACAAAAAGTTCTAGGCAAAACTATAAATAACCAAAAGTTTACACTATAGGGGCATTTTCATCTTTTCCTAATTTTTAGTATACTGTGATCGGTAATTTCAACGGCAGTATCATACTACCCTATAGTTTTAAGTGTGAGGATCGTCATGGCATAGTGCTACCAGAGAAATTCTTACACTGTCTAAGTGAAATAATTCAAAATTTCTATTATGCTATATTAAAGAAAACGGGGATGTTCCATTTCTCCCCTCCTTCAAGAAATTTCGTCCTCGAAATTTGAGTATCTTATTTAAATATCTCTGGATAATCTCTCTGAAGATCTTCTTCCTTTTCCCATGTTGCTTCCTCTAGGGTTAGTCCTTCCCACAAAACTTTCACCAAAGGAATTGTCTTACCACCTCTGTGTTCCTTTAGGCTCCTGTCCAAAATCTTAATAGGTCTAACAACATAGGTTAAATCATCTCTTAATTGCACAAAGTCATCCTAGAGAAGATGTGAAGGATCTGGACAATACTTCTTTAATTGAGACACATGAAAAATATCATGGAGGTTTGAAAGATTTGGGGGTAAAGCAAGACGATAAATGTGGGCCAACACAATTTAAAATTTGATATGGACCAAGGAAACGAGGACTCAACTTTAGTTTTTAGAGCCCTGCCTATCCCTGTCATAGGAGATACCCTTAGGAATACATGTTCTCCCTCGTGAAATTCCAAAGGCGTCCTTCTCTGATCAGCATAAATTTTACCCGACTTTGAGTAAGTCGACAATTTATCCCTGATGAACTTAATCTGATTAGTGGTTTTTTGAACAATCTCAGGACCTAACATTTTTCTCTCACCAACCTCATACCAACAAAGTGGGGATCTACACTTCCTACCATACAATGCCTCATATGGTGCCATCCCAATACTAGAATGGTGACTGTTATTGTATGAGAACTCTATTAATGGCAAGTAACTATCCTAATTCCCCTTCTGTTCTAGAACACAGGCTCTTAACATATCCTCTAAGGTTTGAATAGTTCTCTCAGTTTGTCCATCAGTCTCGGGATGATATGCAGTACTAAGGCTTAATCTAGTACCAAAAGCTTTCTGTAATGCTCCCCAAAACCTAGAGGTGAACCTGGGATCTTTATCAGACACAATACTAATGGGTACACCATGTAATCGAACAATCTCATCAACGTACAAATGGGCTAACTTATCTAGTGAATAGGTAGCTCTAACGGCTAGAAAATGAGCTGATTTAGTCAATCTATCCACTATTACCCAAATACCATCATGTCCAGAGGTTGTCCTAGGTAAACCCATCACAAAATCCATGGCTATGCTATCCCACTTCCATTCAGGGATCTCTAGAGGTTGGAGTAAACCTGAGGGTTTCTGATGCTCAATTTTAACCTTTTGACAGGTCAAACACTTTGCCACGAATTCTGCTATATCTCCCTTTATTTTTGGCCACCAAAAGAATTGCTTAAGGTCTCTATACATCTTAGTGGCTCCAAGGTGAATGGTGTACCTACTGTTATGTGCTTCATCAAGGATTAATTTCCTAAAACCTCCAACTCTAGGTACACACAGCCTATCATGATATAACAAAGCTCCATCTCCAGCAATACTAAAATCCTTTTGTTCCCCTTTGATCACTTACTCCCTATAAACTTGCAAGAGTTGATCCTCTTTTGGCCTTTAATGATTTGTTTCCTAAGATCATTTTCTATCCTCAATTGATTCAAACTTAAGTGATTAGACTTTATAGTCACTGCAAGATTCAAATCCCTAAACTTCTCTAATAACTCCCATTCTTTAACCATTAAGCTTGACACGTGTAGGGATTTTCTACTGAGTGCATCAGCAACTATATTTACCTTACCTGGGTGGTATTTTACTTCAAATTCATAGTCCTTAAGAAATTCTAACTGTAACACCCTCCTAAGTATAGTACTATGCTTAAGTCATAGTACCACACCCTGGAGTTGTTACTGTTACCTGAACGGACCTTATCTAACAGCAACTCCCGCTGCGCTTCTCTGATACCTCCTGAACTTTCTGGAGACAACACGGAAAATAGGAGTGAGAATTATAAATTCTCAGTAGGATTCTCTACAATACACATGTAATGTCATTGTTGTCATCCCCAGTTTGCTTCGGTTTATTATGAAGAAGGTGAACATATAATGTGGACTATTTAATTTTACAGTTAGAAGATATATTATCCGAAGCAACGTTCACTTTTATCATACACTTGGCATCTAAGAGAATTCATAAAAATTCAAGTCATGAATCATGTTGGGACTAATAACTGAAATACAATAAAGTACGATAGCCTCAATGCACTAGAGACATAATTTCTACATATACTTTACTGGTACTACAGTATATTAAGATGATGCCCACATGACATCAATATGCTGAGAACCTAACATCTGTACATAACTTAACTTGTTTTTGAATTCATACATAGGCGTAAAACTTGCTTTTCTTCCTTCATCTTTCTTTTCTTTGTCATCATGAAATCTTTACGTGCCACATTCCAGAGTATGATCGCCATGTCATACCCCATCAGAGCGTGATCGCCATGTCACGTTCCTTAGGATTGTGGGATCTCCCTTTGGTACTTACACTAGCTGGGTCAAGCCATGCCTCATGTAAGTTCTATCCCCTATACTCACACTAGCTGGGTCGATGCCATGCCTCATGTGAGTGGGGTACCTGCATAAGCTTTAATCTTTAATCTTTTACTTTGCACACCTAGGCGTTACGTATCGCCGTCCCTAGGGTGCCTTTTCTCGCCTCTTCTTGATACGGCTTTGGAGTGAGCTCGTCAGCTTCACCCGTGACAGTCGTCACACCGACTCACCCGCAAGGGGATCCACGTGTCTCTAGTCTTGGAGGGATCTCATTCTGGTCACGTGCCTCTAAGTGAAGGGATCGATTCTGGTCACGTGCCTCAAAATTGAGGGATCTCATCTGACCACGTTCCTTCAACATAGAGGGATCTCATCTGACCACGTGCCTCCAAGGTAGAGGGATCTCATAGTTTTAGCTGCCTTCACAAGGAGGGATTCAAAGTGCAACTGCCTCCAGGTGAAGGGATTCATATCGTTATATTTAGCGCCTTCACGGGAGGGATCTTAAGTAGCGCCTCCGAGTGAAGGGATTTACATTCAATATATTTACATTCTTTCACTCTCATGCATAATCAAGCGTAGTCATATTGAGTGTACTCGTACATATACCTCATAACATAATTATGTCATTCTTGAATATATGCTTCATAGTTTAGTCTCATATATCTCTTATCATACTTATGTCATTCTCAAATATAGGGTTTCTATATACCCATTCATATTCTAATTCTTCCTCGGTAATCCATATCATCATCAGATTTATCCTTGCATGTAAACATTCCCAATTTCATAAACTTCTACCGTAAATTCGGCAGCATGACGGATCAGATCCACTTCCCCATGAATAGTGCCAGTTCTCACAGACAAATCAATCATAGCAACATAATCAATCTAACACATATATATATATCACTGCAAAACTGGCAATCCTCACTTAAACCTTATTTGTTTCCCTAACACTTGTAACATTATCAACTTGGCCATTCTGCCAAACTTGCTCAGTTCTGCCCAGATTTTGTATAATCCACCTTTATTTCTATTTAACTCATTTAAAACTGAAGTTTGGATATATCATAGCTCTATGTGTCTACTTTCTAACCTCTTTGGTCCCATATCATTTCGATTTACAAAACTCAAGATATTCAACTTTTACCTCAGCCTGTCAGCCACTAGCCCAAATTACACTCCTGGAAGTATAAATTCACTAAAAATCGAAACTAAGCTCAAATCATTCGAATTTCATCTCATATTGAAGCTAACAGGACAATCTTTCATTTTCCATAGGTTTCATTCCATTTGCTTAAGTATACGTCGAGTTACAAGTCCTGAAAGTTGACATTCCTGAACTACTCTGTTTTAGTTTGGATTGGACATAGAGCAACTTCCTCGAATTACTGGGATCAATTGGGAGCATAACAAACTCGGAATTTCATATTGGGATGTTTCCCTATGTGTAAGCTTTCTAACAAAATTGGTCTTACTCAATTTGGAGTTGTATAGGGTGAGTTATACCCTCCATAAGTCACCCTGCCCGGATGAAAGTCCTGAACCCTAGGTCAAACTTCAAAAATTCATATCTCTCTCAATACTAATCCAATAACCTTATATGATATATCCATGGAAAGCCTTGGATGTCTACTTTCTCTAAAAATGGTTTCATCGGATTTAACCGGTTGTAGGCGGAGCCGTACACTCCGCCGTACGGACTGCCGTTGAATTCTCACTCAAGCAGCATCCCAACCCATCCATTTCTTCTAATTTTCTCCTTCTAATCATAATTCTAACTCAAAATCTCCTATGAATTAAATCATAATTCAGCATAATCCATCATAACACATCCAATAATTCATCAAATACATAAGGAAGAGTTCAATCTCATGCAATCATAGTGCAAGGAATTCAAGAATAGAAGTAGAATCCTACCTCTTTGGAGTATGATCTTGCTGAATCTGATTTCTGGATTGATGGACCCTTGACAAAGCTTGGGGATTTGATGGAGTTTGGTTGAGAGAGGAAGGGAAGGAGAAGGCTGGAGCAAGAGGAGGAAAAGGAGACGTAAATCAGCTGGGGTTGAAGGGGGAAGTCTGACTTAAATACAAGAAAATATGGTGTTGATTGGCTGAAGATTTGTGGTTGAAGTTCGGCCACGTCTCTCACTTTTGTGGCCAACTTGCTCTCCACGTCGTCCAAAATCTGGGATACGCTTCCACTCTAGAAATCGGAACTCGTCCCTATATTACTTGAAGTCGGAACTTCGTGACCCTTTTTCTGATGCTTGAAGCTGAAACCGGATGTCGGAACTCGTACCATGTTGTTGGTGACTTGAGGAAATCTTGTTTATTCTGATTCTTGGAATCAAGGTCGGATATCGGAAGTAATGCAGCTGAAAATCATATAATCTCGGAACTCCCTATCTGAACTCGGGAATGTCAATGCACATAAAATCGGAAATCGGAAGTCGTGTATAACCGAAATCAACTCAAAGATTTGAACTCATGTCCATTGAGTTCAATTCATGTACTATTGTGTTAAACCATTACTTCTGAGGTCGGAAACCACGCACACTATTGTGAAGCATGAGGCATGAGGTCAGAACTCGGGCATTCGAAACCCAAGTACTTAAACCCAAAAGTCGAGATTTATATACAGTGTGTGATGAGATCGGAACCCGGGTATATTTATCCTTGAAACATGAAGCCGGATATTGAGCAAGACTAAGTCGGAAATCGTATATTTAGTAAGGCGAACTCGGAATTCGAAATTTATACCATTCTATGTAGAATTCGATGATGAAGTCGGGAATTCAGCCGTACAAACTCGAAAATCGGAAATAATCATTTCTATCTGAATTTCGAAGATGAAATCGGAAATCGGAATTTGGGCGAAGTCGGAGTTCGGAAATAGGGATGTTACACTAACCATCTTCTCTGTCTTAGATTCAGCTCTTTCTGATCAAATAAGTATTTTAGACTCTTATGATCGGTGTAAACCTCAAATTTCACTCTATATAGATAATGTCTCCATATTTTGAGTGCAAACACTACGGCTGCTAATTCTAGATCATGGGTTGTGTAACATCCCCAATTTTTGTCTAAGCTAATTAACTCAGTGATCCTGGCTAATTAGAGAGGTTAACGATTAACTGAGGACTAATCAGCTAACCTCGATGAGCAAGAGCTTAGTGAATTGAGTCAAGTCAATAATTGAGTCAAAATGCACTAAATGGTTTAATTAAAACTTAATTATTCGAACCTCAATAATTCGTAACTTAGAAATGTAATTAAGCTAATCCAATCTTATTAATTAAGTACAAGACAATTGTTCTATCTTACCAATTGAGATGGATTAATTCTAAACCCTAATTACATAATTCATAAGATCAATTCTTTTAAGAGGAAAAATGTCTTAAAAATGTAATTAACCGAAATCGGTTAAAGAGCAATTTAGCTAATCGAATTGATTAACAACTTAGGTAATTCTAATGGCTTTGAAAATTTAAAAATTTCTCCAAATTGATGCACCAAATTTCGGCCAAGGATAAAAGCAAAAATACAACCATCCATTTGCTTTCTCATCATACACCACTAGATCAAGAGTCCATGTTAGTAGATTCCTTGAGTCAAGACAAAAGATCTACTCTCCTCCATCAAGATTGTGACACTTGGAGTGATCACAATCATCCAATGCCAATCCTAGGATAGATCATGCTTTTAACCACTTGAAAAGAAACACTACAAGGTCTTTACCCAAGTGCCAAGACTCAAAGAAAACACAACTCACCCTTTTACCCCAAGGTTCCTAGCCTTTTTGCTTGAAAAAGAAGTAAAACTCACCTACTCACTCTTACTTGTTAGAGAACCAAAAGCCATCAGCCCTCCCTCACCCATTTTGCACCCCAAACTAGCCCTCCCACTCTCTCATTTGTGATTTTCATCCTCTTACTATAAGCCTAAGCTCTCACTTCTCTCTAAGCCTCATTCTAGCTCGTCTACCTTTCCAATTCCTCTTGTTCTTCTTCCCACTTTCACACCCCATCCAACTCTCTTTCCTTTCACCATTCCACAAGCCCTTCGAGGACCATCCTCTTTGGTTCTTGAGGAAGCAAAACCAACACTCACTTAACCCCATCATCAAGCTCAAGGAGGAGGAAGATCATCTCCAACCCATCAATTCTTTCTACTCCTCAAGAAACTCAATTGGTAGTGACTCTAACCCCTCTTTCTTCTATGTTTTCAAGCACTAGAACTCCTAAGCTCTCCATAGCTAGGTGGTTTTAGGACTTGCTTCCAAGGCCTCATGGCCATGCTTGTTGGTATGATGAGTTTTCATGTGTTGTGTTCTTCTCTTTGGCATGAAATTTTCGGTTGGATGTCTATTGTCATTGAACCAAATTTTTAGAAGTTAAAATATTGAGTAATATCAAGATCTCTAAGATTAAAAGTGAGTTGGAAGAGAAAAGTGATCACTTGAGGATAAGCTTTAATGTTTTTACAAGAAAACTCCTTGAAACCAAAACTGTGGAAACTGGAAAATTCTGGCAGTCTATATGGCGCGATCAATAACTTTTTCAATACAACTCTAAATGGAACTAAAATAATTTTAAATGAAAATAGACTCATAGAGCTTTCTATAGATATAAAATATATGAAATTTGGAATTAAAATGAGGGAGATATGAATTTTCAAAGTCTGCTGTCCCCAGATGAGTTTCTGTTCGAGCAGTATGTAATAAAATGTGTATAACTCAAGTTATACATAACATTTTTGAGTGGGACCAAGTTTGTTAGAAATCTAAGACATAGAGGAACACCCCCATAAAATAGTTTTGTCAGATTCCATGTTAAGAACTCCCAGTGAAGTGGACAAGCCACTGACCCGAGTTGAACTTTCAAGTCTGGACAGTCAGATTAAAGTGTGCATAACTCAAGGTACAAAATGAATTTTTGAGTGGGGTTTATTTTGTTTAAAAATAGACTCAGAGAAGTATAACCATACCAAAATTCGAAATAAAAGAGTAAAATATAAAATTATGGTGAATTTTTGAAGTTACTGCCCCACTATAAAAGTAAAACTAGTTATGATAAGTTTTAAAGGTTAATGAGAAATAAGCTTTAAGACATTAAAACCCTTACATTAAGTATTGGAAAAACCCTCATAATTCAACTTAAAAGTTTCAAAAAGGATAATGGATGAAATTGGCCCTATGCCTAATAAAAAAATTTATACAAGAGGCAATTTCAATTAAAAGCTTGCACTAAATTTCTTAATAGAAATTTCATAAGACTTTGTGTGATAGGTATGCCTATACGTATCCATATGATGATGTTGATATGATGATGATGAATTATGACATGATATGATGATGATCACAATGATGATGATATGATGATGATGATTATGATATGATAATGATGTTGATGATTATGACCATGATATGATGATGATCATGTTGACAATATGAAAATGATATACATGAAAGAATTAATAAATATGAACACCCTAGGGACGGCGATACGTAACGCCTAAATATGGAAAAGAATCAGAATAATTTTGCATCATAAGCCTTAATAAGAAGAGAAAGTAAACTAAGGGCGTGATCCTTCAAAAGGGAAGGTGACCCGAAGTAAACTCCCCTCACCCACGACTCACATGAGGCATGGCATGACCCAGCTAGTGTAAGTACCGAAATTCTATGGTGGCAACGGCCACAATATGAGCTCATTACCACTTATATTTAGTGGGTGAAAAGATAAAGTCAAGTTAAGAAAAGAAAAGGGACTTCGGTCCAAACCCTAGAAAGGGAAGAAGTTAAGAAAAAAAAAACTTATAGCACAATCATGCATTTTTATATGATTATACTTATACCCATGTATGTTATGATTTAAGTGATTAGAGATTATGTTAAAATTGAATCCGCTTCGGATACTCATGATTTCAAAAATCCAAGAATTGAACCTTATGCATGCTCACTATTTTCATTAATAAAACCGAAGTGGTTGGAACGATGACGATGACACTTTCGTGTTGGGTTCGAGTCCTACTGAGAAATTCCATTTCTCACATTAGTTATTCTTCCGTATCGTCACCAGATCTCGATGGTGCATGCGGTAGAGTGGAGCATGGATCCCCCATATTGTGAGCGGACGTATGACGTGGGATGTTAGGCAATGCTGACGTGGATTTGTAGTCACCATAGTTCTACATCTTCATTCATTTCTTTTGTGACAGACAATGTCGATTCCAGTTTGTATCTAGTATTTGGATCATGGCACGACCATGAGCCTCCTTATTGTAATCTTTGATATGTATGTATATATATATTATGAACCCATATGAATGTAATGGTTAGTTATTTAATGCAATGTATCTGTAAATTATTATTTATTTACCTTTCTCATATTTTACAATTTTGGGATATATATTTTATGCGACACGCTCTTTCTCTAGCTATCTTCTCGCTCAAGGCTTTACTTTTCAAAACGCTGCAAAGCGACAACATATTTCAAAGAAAAATCTTATCGTATTTTCCGCGTAACTTAATTTCAAGTGAAGTTTAGCTTTCCACGAGCATAAGTAACAACTAATAAAACGCCGTAATACAACTTAAGCATAGTATGGGTTTATTAGGGTGTTACAGGTGGGGTAGTTCTCCTCGTGTGGTCTCAATTGCCTAGAAGCATAGGCTACTACCTTCCTTTCTTGCATCAAAACACAGCCTAATCCTTTCTTAGAGGCATCGCTATACACCACAAAGTCTTTTTCAAGGTCAGGGATCACTAATACTGGGGCAGACGTGAGCTTATGTTTAAGCTCTTGGAAACTTGCTTCACACTCGGGTGTCCATATAAAAGGTTTTCCTTTTCTAGTTAACCTCGTCAAAGGTAAAGCTAATTGGGAAAATCCTTGGATAAATCTTCGGTAATATCCTGCAAGACCTAGGAAACTCCTAATTTCTGTCACTGTCTTAGGTCTTTCCCAAGATAGCACTGCTTCCACCTTACTAGGATCTACGGACACACCATTTTCATTGATCACATGGCCTAGGAATTTTACTTCCTTTAACCAGAACTCACATTTCTCCAATTTTACATACAATTGTTTTTCTTTTAAGATCTGCAAAACTATTCTCAAATGCTTTTCATGCTCTTTCTCAGTCTTGGAATAAATCAAAATATCATCAATAAACACCACAACAAATTTATCCAAAAAAGGTCTAAAAATCCTATTCATATAATCCATGAAAACAATGAGAGCATTAGTCAATCCAAAAGGCATCACCAGAAACTCATAATGTCCATACCTAGTTCTAAAGGCAATCTTAGGTATGTCTTCTTCCTTGACTCTAATCTGGTGGTATCCTGACCTTAGATCTATCTTAGAAAACATTGTGGCTCCTTTCAGTTGATCTAAAAGATCATCAATCCTAGGGAGGGGATACTTGTTCTTAATGGTAACCTTATTCAATTGACGGTAATCTATACACAACCTTGAGCTACCATCCTTTTTCTTCACGAATAACACTGGCGCTCCCTAGGGTGAAGCACTAGGTCTAATGAATCCTTTCCCTAATAAGTCCTCTATTTGTTTCTTCAATTCACTTAACTCAAGAGGTGACATCCTATAGGGTGCTATGGATATTGGACTAGTACCAGGTAAGAGGTCAATAAAAAATTCTATCTCTCTCTTAGGAGGTAAACTCTCAATTTCAGGTGGAAATACCTCAAGAAACATTTTCACTACAGGGATTTCTTCAATCTTTAGCTGATCATCAGCCTCTAATTCCAATGAGCATAACAGAACACATCCTAAGGTATGTTTAGACAAACATTCCCCTATTTGATTGGCAAGGGATTCAGTAGTCTCCACTAAAGAAGTTGTTAGGGTATTTTGGGCTGGAAACTGTATGGTTTTATTTCGACAATTGAGAAGGACATTGTTAGCAGATAACCAATTCATACCAAGAATAATATCAATATCCTTCATAGGTAAACAAATAAGATCAACAGTAGAATAATGAGTATCAATTTGAATAGGACAATTCAAACAAATAGAAGAAGTCAAAATTCTACTCCTAGTAGGTGTAGACACAATCAAGTCATATGGTAAAGAAGACATACACAATTCAAGTTCATTTGCACGAGTTAAAGAAACAAAGGAATGAGAAGCTCCAGAATCAAATAGTGCAATTAACGTTTTATTCTTTAAAATACACATACCCTGTATCAGATTAGGATCTTGAGCCGCTTCTTGGCCACTCAAGGCAAAGACTCTCCCTTTGGCTTGAGGTTTGGGGTTGGAACTTTCTCCCTTTTGCTGATTCTGTGGACATTCACGTGAAAAATGTCCAGGTTGCCCACAGTTGAAACAAACACCTTTCCCTTTCAAACATGGTTTATTCCCACGACTCTTTCCAAAATTTGTGCAAATAGGAGCCAAGGCAGGTGCAGGAATTGGTGCTCTACGTGAAGGTAGAGGCAGTTTTCCTCTATTCAGGTTCCTCCTTGGCTAATTTTGGTTCCGATTGAAAGGACGATTCTTATTCTTTTGGAACCTCTATTGCATGAACCGATTCCTATCCTCTTATTCTGATGCTCAGCCACCGAATCATTCAGATTCTGCTCAGCAATCCTGCATTTATTCACCAATAGAGCATAATTTCTAATTTCCATTGTACTTACGGCATTCTTAACCTTAGGATTCAGGCGAGATTCAAACTTCATTGCTTTCCAGTTTTCATCTGGGTTGAATTTCATATAAGATGAAAATTTAGCCAACTCCTCAAATTTGGACACATATTGCCCAATAGTCATGTTTCCCTGGTTCAGCTGCAAGAATTCAGTCTCCTTTTGGTTCCTCACACTCATTGGGAATATTTCTCCAGAAAAATAGCCTTAAACTGCTCCCAGTTAAGGGGAATTTCCTGTGCTTACAGTAAAGCCTTGGTGCCTTTCCACCAATGTTTTGCTTCACCAACAAGCATATAGGTGGCATAAGTCACCTTCTGCTCATCAGTGCATGCCATAGCCTCAAATATTTTCTCAATGTGCATCAGGCCCGACTTTGGCGATCATTGGAGGTTATATTCTCCTCTAAACAGCGGAGGTTGCATTTTCTTAAATTCAGTCAGCCCATAGAACTGGGGATTTAACCCCGGAACATCACCATTAGCTGCTCCATGACCATTGCCATTTTCGTTTTGGCCTCTGTTCTCCTCTAAGTGTTGTAGCATCCTATTGGTCAACATCACCTGTTCCCTAATTGCTGCAGCCATATTCTCCAGGGCATCTCTGCCTTCATCTCCTTCTACAGGAGTGGCAGATCTCCGTCTTGGTGGCAACTTGTTTCTGCATACAAGGTTAGTCATATACTGAGGTGATCAGGCTCAATACTTCTACCTACCAGCTAGAAACACATACCACACAAAACAAAAATTCACAAACAAAGCCCCTTACAGAGAATTATGACATGCTCAATTTCTACCCAATGACAGTTGCCCTTTTTGAAGAACGGTACTCTGATACCATAATGTAACACCTTACTACTAACTATTATTATACCGCTTTAATTTCCTTTACTTAAATTGGATAATAATTTGTTAGTAAGGTATTACTAAACTTACTAGTTTAATTTTAGCACAGGTAAATTTTTTCTTTTTTGCCGTTTGTTATCACTAATCTTACTTTTGATTAATCATTTCGCTCGGCAGAGATAATGCTATCACATACTAGTCGGAGTTACTACTATTTACCAGTTTGAGAAATTCACTTATAGGGTAAAATACCATGTACAGAAAATATTCATCATAACTACTGCATCATAGAGTACATAATGTAGTCATAATACAAGACCCAAAATATCGAAAGGGGACGGGATGCCTATACTACTAATTATCTTCACCCAACCCATATACATCTCACCAATACTCAAAATAAATATGTCGAATGAAGATGCCAAAAAGGAGCATCCTAAGCTATATTATAGCATCTTAAAACAAGTCATTTATTATAGTAATAGTAAGGACACGATCCACAACATGTAATATAACACTATTATTCAATATATCAGGCTCGTAAACAACGTCCATCTCAATATTAAGGATGATCCATGCCATCTGGAAATACCAAAGAAAAAGGGGTGAGAGAAGTCTCCTAGTAGGGTGGTGTTCCCAGGGGAATCCCTCTTCATCCCAAAAATGATAAGAATAAAGGAAAGAGTGCAGCAATATGTAAGCCATATAAACCAACACTGTTAGAATATTTAGCAGCAAAATGACAGATATCTAGGTACAGTAATTAACAAGAAAAATTATTATTCCCAGCTACTATTAGTGTCAAACAAGATGGAAGTGTGTCATAATATTAAAAACAATAAAGCAGTAATAAAATCAAGCAATATATAAATTTGATAATCACAATCCTTTTACTGCTTCCTTTTCTGGTGATTGAAGTCTGTAGGGCTTGCATTAACAATCCAAATCTGCGAGAGCTCTCTTTGCTATGGCATCCCCTAATCAGATCAGTGAATTACCAAGCCCTTATCCGCTACCTTGATGGGGCCCAAGGTATTCATATAACGGACACCAAGTCCTTGTCCGCTAACTTGGCGGGGCCCAAGGTACCGCTTCAAATCCACTGCCAGACTTAGTGATCACCAAGTCTTGATCCACTAATAAGGCGGGGCCCAAGGTGTTACTTAGTGAAATGCATGGCTTGTCCACTACACGGTGGGGCCCACACATTCACTTATTCATTGAGTCATATATAACAGCCAGACATAAGTGCACATATTTAATTTCCATTCAAATGGTGCATAGTTTCATTTCTATCACAGAGTGCACATAACACAAACTATTTTGAGCATATTTCAGTACACAGACAAAACTTATAATTGCACCAAAAGCACATAATATCTTAGTGGTTATGCATGATATTGTGCATACTTAATTCATGGTAAAAAAAATTCTTATAATCTTGATCATACATAGCAAAAAGGAGCTTAATCATAGATTACACATAAGCACGTATTATAACCCTTTATTCACATAAGTTCAAAGTGCATAAGGACACACATGATTCACATACATATTCATGTGTAAATTTCAAAATTCACATATATAAATGATCATATTCATATGCCAGCCAAAGACTTCACAAATACTTCAAAGACTAGTTCAAAATTCTTATTTTTAAACCAAAGTTTAGAAAACCTCTTCAAGCAAGTAGCTAGATAGTTCATGTGACATTTCTAATGGGACCCTTAAATTAAATCTTTATGTTTAAGGTTATTTAATGTGATTAATAGTGTGATTTAGTCCATAGTCATAGTCCAAAGTCCATGTTCGTAGTACAATGTTCCATAGTTCAAGGTCCATGGTTCATGTTCAAGTAAAGGTACTCCATGCATAGGTATGACCCAAAGAGGTCTAAAATAAGTATCATATAAGTCTCATAGTCTCATAGAAATTCAAATGAGTTCATCTAAACTCCAATAACATAGGTTAGGGTCATGAACTCTAAGCAAAGGTAACGATTCATTTTATTAAGTTTTAAGTAGCTTTTAGTGTCTTATTGGTCCCAAAAAGAAACTATCACATAACTATCCTAATTCAATCATGCTCAAAGGTTTGAAAATACTTCAATGTAACAAACTAATTAAAATAACTTACTTATAGAAAGGTAATGCATGGCAAAAGCATTTGATTCAAAACTTCTCATGTTTTTGCACAAAGCTTAATTAAGTGAAATTACATGATTTAAGGCATCAAATGAAGTTTATAAAACACTAAATCAAGAGGAATAGAAATGATAAACATGCTGTCCAAAACAGGGCAGAAAATAAAATCTAACTTTTACTTAGAAAACCAACTCAAAACACAAGAAACTTATCATACAATTACTTAATATGATCACATAGATTTTCTAACATCAATACAACATTTAAGGGCTTAAAAACACTTTCAAAAACCTGCTGGAAGTGCACAACCAATGGGTGTAGAATTTTGAACTCAAACATTTTTCAAGATCATCAAGTTATTTAGGTAGGAAAATAGCTTGTAATCTTACATACACTAACTCAAAACTTATTCCAATGAAAACTCATTAATCAAGACATAAAATCAACCATTTAGATGCTTTAGATACATGATATAAATTGACTTAAACTGCTGCCCAAAACAAGGCAGCCTATGAAACCTATTGAAACACAAACTTTCATGCACCAAAGTCATGTAAAATTAGCACATAAGCACTTATAATTAAACTATAGGTTATGTGATACCAATATAACAAATTTTCTCACTTAAATCATTCAAGAAACATGTTGGAACATTAGGCACAAAACAGGACAGCCCAACTCTTTCACGTATAGCATGCATAACCCTTACAAAACATCACCAAAAACAAAGGGATACATATCTATATGGATCTAACACTTAAATTTCATCAAAATACAACTCATAACATCTCAAGAACATAACTTATAGTGGCTGCCCTATACATGGCCGAGATTGAGTTTTGTGACAAGTTATGGTTATTTAGCCTTTAAACTTCAAAGCAAAGCACACAAGGTTTCTACACATAAAAATACAACATCTAAGGCATCAAACCAACACTTCAATATCATAAAATAGATGAGAAAGAATGAGAATATATACTGTCCAAGACAAGACAACAACATCTTTAAATGAAAATCACAAGTTGCATGAAAACACAAGTAAACATCATTAGAAATACAATTCCTTTCAAAAATTCATCTTAAACCCAAACAATCACTAACTATTAGAAGTTCAAAATAACATCATATATTCTGAAAATAAACACCCAAAGCTTCAAATAACATCACAAGTTAGCAAGAAATTCATGCATCAACCTAAAAGAGTGAAAGAAAAACCCTACTTGAGTTAGCTCTTGAAAACTCCAACTGCACCAAGTGTTGGGCAGCAGCTAACCACGTGGTTCTTGCTTCTTTTTGAGGGCTTTAATGTGTGTTTCAATGATGAAGATTGATGGTGTATGAGGCTGGTTGGAAAGGGTGAAGATTTGGTGGTGTTTTGAAGGTGTTCTTGTGAAGAGCTTGAGAGAAAATGGAGGAGGAAGGGGGAGAGGAAGGCTGCACGTTTTGGAGGTGCTTGGGGCTGAGGTGAAGGGTTCTAAAGTGTGTGTAGGTCTGACGGGGTGAGTCTTTTTATAGAAAAATGGTGGTTTTAGTTAGTCTTAATCATTAATTAGTTATTGACTTAATTAGGCAGTTTTGTTAGTTAATTAAAACATCAATGGTTAGTTATTCTAACCACCACAACAAACTTATTTAGACATGATATAATACTCATATTATATGGTGATTAAGGTTTAAGAGAAGATTAAAATAGTTTAACACTTAATTAGTGCATAATTAGTGTTTTTGCTAAAAACTAGTTTTTGCAATTCAAGCTTTAATTAGTAAAATACTTAGAAAATAATTAAATTTATTTAATCTACCATTAAATCTATGTTCAATTGTGTGTTAGATGATACTCAGATTTTTTTCAGAATTTTTTTATAATTTTTACTATTTTTAGTGAATTTTAGTCTTAAATATGCCTATTTTGGGTTAATTAGCCTAATTAATTATCTAATAATTAAATGAAAAAAAATCTCTGCTGATCCATGTGAAGTGTTGTGCCTATGTATCAAATTTTGGGTGACAAAATCTGTTATAACATGGTTAAGTCAAAAAGGTAAGGTAAATTAGTAAAAGTAATTTAATGAATTGTTGACAATTTGATGTCTTGGTAAGAATTTGGTAATCCTTGTTCACATTTTGTTTGAAACTAATTCTAGGGGCTGGAGGACTGTTGGGGGCATCCTAGGGCTGAGGGTTAGGCTTAGTTGATTTTTTATTCAATTTATTTAATTTATTTTACGATTTATGACTTATTTTAGGCCTTTTGATGTGATTAAGTATAATTAAGCTCAAAATAAATTCAAAGACTGTTTGGCCCAAGGTTGCAGCTGCCAAGGCCCAATTTGAGGCCCATTCACGTGGTCCTTCAAGCCCAAGCTTGAAACTCTAGTGATTCTTTGCCGTACTACAAGTTAAAGTGGTCTTATATGGTTTTCGGTGCCCGTTTTATACCCGGTATGGTTATTTTTGTATAATTATATAAATATTGCTCAAATTTATTAAAATTTGATATTTATCTTCAAAATTATGTTAAAAATGTATTTGTAATATTTTTGAGAATTTTTCAGGGCCTTCTAGGTAGTTTTTGGCCTTCTGTAAGCCCTTTAGTGTTTTCTGTTTGTTTTCTATCGGAGTTTCCTCTGTGTTTTCTATTTTTTTTATAACTAATGGCATTTTTGTAATTTTGACCAAGTCTAGGGGCATCCCATGTCATTTTACGCTTAGATACCTCTGTGGCTAGTAGGCTAAGTCTCAGGTTTTTACGGTTTCGCTATGTGGTTCTGCTTTGCTTGAAACCCTATTCTACTAATTCTACAAATGAGGGACCTAAATGTCATTTTTTAAAGTCTTGGGATAAATATGGAATTATCGTCTGGGATCAAAGTGTAATTACAAAAAGTTCTAGGCAAAACTATAAATAACCAAAAGTTTACATTATGGGGCATTTTCATCTTTTCCTAATTTTTAGTATACAGCAGTGTAATAATTTCAACGATAGTATTATACTACCCTATAGTTTTAAGTGTGAGGATCGTCATAGCATAGTGCTACTGACTCGAGTGCCGAGCTCGATCAAATTACAATAAAAACCGAATTACACTAAACTCGTAGCAAGGGTGCAACCCGGGTCATTTCCCAACGATAACAATGTTATACGATCAAGCAATTGGGGGGGGGGTTTAGGAATTTAAAGTACTGAAATGAGTATAAAAGAAATGAACAGAATTTGGAACATCCAATCCAAGAATTAAGAAAGACAATGACTCGTCTATCATCGGATTCTAAAAATAACCATGCAAATCAAATTAGCGACTGACATCAAACCCGAAAGAAACCTCTGTTCGGATACGACATTGCACACAAAAACCTTCATGCATTCAATTAACAGATAAATGATTAAATTCAGAAACCTCTAGAACCTAACCAATTCATGTTAATTTTCAAGCACCAATGTAATCAATCATCAAATTCAAACCTGAAAATGATTCTACTCACGCAATTGCATTACACATTGATCAATCGAGCAATATGCAAGCAAGTAAGTAAGCAATCAATCACAATCCACCACAATTCCGAATCAAAAACCTTCAAACCCGAAATTGGAGTAATCACAATGAAAGAAAAGGGAGTAGAAAACCGATTTGATTTGATGAAGTTTGGTTGCGCAAATCCTCAAGACAGCCAATGCTCCTTTGAATCCTTGGATTAGATGGAAGCTTACTCCTCCATGAATGGAGGAAGATGAGTTGTTAAGGTGGGGGGGGGGGGCGTGAGTGAGAGAAGAGAGGAGAAGAAGAACAACCCAAAACCGAAAATTTTCTATTCCCAAAATCTGTCCAATTACAATTTCGGCTTCCCCCTAAGTCAGCCAGCCAAAAAAAAAAATCAAAACGCCTAAAATTATTAAATTATCATTACTACATTAATCCTCTCTCTCTCCTTTGAATCTGGACATCTTATTTGCTAAAATCCGAATTATAGAAAAAAAGTTACATTAAAAACATGAAATCATTATAGCTAATTCTGTGAGTAACGTTCTTCTACCGTTTTGTCCATCAAAACGATTTCGTTTGGATTTCCACTCTGAAGAAGAATTGTAGCCTTGGATGTCCGCTTCAAAATGCCACTGGAACGGGCTCAATCGGACATCTGTGGACCGAGATATGGCCCAAATACCACACCCTACTCAGAATCCGCGGCTACACCACTTCAGTTCACTTCTAGGCCCAATTTCAGCTTCTTAACACCAGAATTGGCTTCTGAGCTCTTCATAAAACTTGTAGGCCTATCTCTCAGCTTTTCTACAAATCAAGAATCACAATAAAATGAGCTCTACAACTCAAGATATAACCCAAAAACCAAAACAGTGTCAAAATTCGCCTAATGCTAGAAAATTTAACTCAAATCCAAACAAAATCCAAACAATGCAAAATGGTCCAATTCAAAACAATTAGGCATAAGAGAGAATCAATGAGCTAGGAATGAGAGAAAATAAGCACATAAAAATCCAATTGATCAAATTCCCCCACACTTAACTCTTGCATGTCCTCATGCAAGATTCAACTAAGGGCAAAGAAACATGCAACCTAAAAATCATGGAATAACCCAAAATGAACAAGCAAATTCTCCAATGAATCATCAAAAGTGCCAAGCTTAGGAACATAAGAGCATACAAGGCATCAAGAGTTTCCAACAATCAAATCATTCAACACTCCATCTCTCAAAAATGTAAGTTAAGCAATATCCTTCAAAATGCAAATAGATCAAGCATGAAAGGGTTAACAAGATGGTATTTAAATCTCTCAACTCTCAAGTGTATGGGCAAAAGTGTTTCACTCAAGTCACCTCAATAGACAATGCATTACCATAAGCTTGTTAATCTTCTACTTCTCCACTACTCACATTCATATACAAACACAAATCAAGAGGACTTTATTCAAGGTCGAATGGGGCTAAGGTAAGGGTAGGAAAATATGAGGATATGACAACATACACCTAAGAGAATAGAAGTGACATTGGTTATTAGACAAATCAAGCCATCACACACTTATTCTCTTTGAACTTTCTTTTCCTTTTATCAATATTCCCCATTTTATTTTATTTTATAGTTTTTTCTTTTTCTTTTTCTTTTCCTTTTTCTTTTTTTTTTTTCGCTTTCCTTGCATCCTTTCAAACCCCCACACTTGAAATGCAACAATAATGATGAAGCCAATGCACTTCCTATTCCCTAAGGTTGGGTATAACATGGTTTTCCACTTAAAGCTTATAATGTGCTACAAACCGAGAAATGGTCAATAAGGCTCAAAGGGGCTACACAAGGGGCAAAATGCAAGGTAGGCTATATGGCCAAGTGGTTAAAATGAAAGAAATGCCTCTATCATGTTCATGAATGTGTATGAAAAATGTAGCCTCAAAGAAGAATCAAAACAAGTTCTAGAATAACAAAATCTATGAGGGAAAACACACAAGAAAGAAACGAATGGCATGAAGTGCTACCATCCAAAATAAGGCTCAAAAGCTCACAAAGGTAAAGCCCAACATACTCAATCATTGCAAATCAAGATCAACCACCTAACTCACACATATCAAGAGAGGATATAACAATGAAATCATTTTGGAACCCTATCCTCCCTATAGCCTAATGCCTTAACTCAACAATTTTCAATTCAACAATGGAGAACTGAAGTAAAACAAAGCAGAATTTTTTTTTTTTTTAAGCAAAAATGAAGTAAAAACAATCATGAAACAAATCTATAATGCAAGATTAATTACCAAACAACACAACCTACAACCTATGTCGAAACCACTCCCCCCACACTTCAACCTTACATTGTCCTCAATGTAATACACACAATGAAAATGCAAGCCAAGTAAAATGAGGTGAGGGAAGGAAAAGAGAAACTCCCCTATCAAGTGTAAGTGGCCGCTAACAAGCGGACCTCCTCAATGGTCTCCAAGGGTGTGTCTTCATAAAATGGCTTTAGGCGGTGGCCATTCACCGTGAAAGCTTTATCAGTCCCAGGCTCCAAAATCTGCATAGCACCATATGGAAAAATCTTAGTCACTATATAAGGACCAAGCCACCTAGAACAAAGTTTACCAGAAAAGAGCTTGAGGCGAGAATTGTAGAGCAGCACTTTCTGGCCAACGGAGAACTCCTTCCGCAGCAACTTCTTATCATGAATAAGTTTTGTCTTCTCCTTACACATGTGGGAGTTCTCATAGGCTTCCAACCGGATCTCCTCCAACTCCTGAAGTTGGAACTTCCTATGAAGTCCAGACAGGCTCATATCAAGATTGCAGTTCTTGACTGCCCAATATGCTCTGTGCTCAATTTCCACCGGAAGGTGACATGCCTTGCCAAAGACAATCCTATAAGGGGACATCCCCAAAGGAGTCTTATAGGCAGTGCAGTAAGCCCATAATGCATCCTCTAGCCTCTTGCTCCAATCCTTCCTACTGGGCTGCACTGTTTTCTCCAAAATCTGCTTCAACTCCCTATTTGATACCTCTGCCTATCCATTAGTCTGCGGATGGTATGGAGTTGAGACCTTGTGGGTGACACCATATTTCTTCAACAGAGTTGCCATGTTCCTGTTACAGAAATGGCTCCCCTGATCACTGATGATTGCTCTGGGCACTCCAAACTTGCAAAAAATGTGTGATCCGACAAAATCTACAACAACATGAGAGTCATCAGTTCGGGTGGCCTTGGCCTCCACCCACTTGGAGACATAATCAACAGCCAGCAGAATATAAACAAAACCAAATGAGACAGGAAATGGACCCATAAAGTCAATACCCCACACATCAAATATCTCATAAAACAATAATGGTTGTTGAGGCATCTCATTCCTACGAGAAATAGTACCTGTCTTTTGACACTGTTCACAATTCTTACAATAAGTGTAAGAATCGCGGAACAATGTGGGCCAATAAAAACCTGCATCTAAGACCTTCCTAGCAGTGCGTTGTGGTCCAAAGTGACCACCACAAGCAAGTGTGTGACAGAAATGCAAAATAGAAGGAATCTCAAGCTCATGCACACAGCGCCTAATAATCTGATCATTACACATGCGCCACAAACAAGGATCATCCCAGACATAATATTTAGCCTTACTCTTAAGTTTGTCTATCTGATGCTTTTTAAAGTAGGCAGGCAATTCAGAAGCAACTAGATAGTTAACCAAATCAGCATACCATGGATCCTTACCTCGCAACTCTAAAAGTTGCTCATCTGGAAAGGTCTTACGGATAGGTAGAGACTCCAAGGTCTGTGAAATGCGACTCAAGTGGTCTGCTACCAGGTTCTCACTCCACTCTTGTCCCTGATCTCAATATCAAATTCTTGCAATAACAACATCCACCTGATGAGTCTAGGCTTTGCATCCGGCTTCTTCAGTAAGAACTTCAAGGCTGCATGATCAGAAAAAATGGTTACTTTAGTTCCCAACAGATAAGCACGGAATTTATCTAAAGCAAAAATAATGGCTAAAAGCTCCTTCTCTGTGGTGGTGTAATTAGCTTTGTGCGAGTCTAGGGTCAGGAGGCATATGCTATGACATGGGGAATCTTCCCAACCCTCTGGGAAAGAACAGCTCCAACTGCAAGGTTTGATGCATCACACATGAGCTCAAACGGGTATTCCCAGTCTGGCGGCTGAAGAACAGGAGCAGAAATCAGGTGCCGCTTCAACTGGTCAAAAGCTTTCTTGCAGTTATCATCAAATTGGAAGTCTATATCCTTCTGCAGTAGATTGGAAAGTGGAAGGGCAATTTCTTTGAAGTCTGGATAAATACTTTGTAAAAACCTGCATGTCCAAGAAAAGAATGCACTTCCCGCACGCATGTGGGATAAGGTAAAGAAGCAATAACATCAATCTTGGACCTATCAACAGCAATACCCTCACTAGAAATCACATGTCCTAAGACTACACCTTGTCTAACCATAAAATGATATTTCTCATAATTCAAAACAAGGTGAGACTCAACACATCTATGTAATACCCTGGCTAGGCTATCCAAGCATGCATCAAATGAAGTGCCATAAACAGTAAAATCATCCATAAAGACTTCCATACAATTCTCTAGAAAATCAGAAAAAATACTCACCATGCACCTCTGAAATGTACCTGAGGCGTTGCATAAACCAAAAGGCATCCTTCGGTATGCAAATGTGCCAAATGGGCATGTAAAAGTGGTCTTCTCCTGATCTTCTGGTGCAATGTGAATCTGAAAATAGCCAGAAAACCCATCAAGAAAATAGTAGTGTGACTGACCTGCCAATCTCTCCAGCATCTGATCAATGAAGGGTAATGGGAAGTGGTCCTTCCTAGTGGCCTGGTTTAGTTTCCGGTAATCGATACAGACTCTCCAGCTGTTCTGCACTCTTGTAGGCACCAACTCCTCCTTTGAGTTCTTCACCACTGTTATTCCAGTCTTCTTTGGAACCACTTGCACTGGGCTCACCCACTTGCTGTCTGAAATTGGATAAATAATTCCTGCAGCTAGCAATTTGCTCACTTCTTTCTTTACCACATCCAAGATAAGCGGGTTGAGCCTTCTCTGAGGTTGCCTCACTGGTTTTACTCCCTCCTCTAACTGAATTCTGTGCATGCATGTAGAGGGGCTAATCCCAGGTATGTCTGCCAATGTCCAGCCTATAGCCTTCATATTCTGCCTCAAGATGTTCAGCAACTTCTCTTCTTGCTCTGGTTGCAGACCTTTGGCTATGATGACTGGTAACTTCTCATTTGGTGCCAGAAATGCATACTTCAAATTTTCTGGTAATGGCTTCAATTCCAAGGTAGGTGGCTCTATGATAGAAGGTGCTAATCTTGGAGTTGCTTCTGATGGTTTAGGGTCAGCACCTGCAATCTGTGAAAAATTCTGCACTGTGACATCATCATATCCGATGGAAGCTAAAATAGAATCGCAGAGTCAAAATGATGTACTGAATTCAAAATCACGAATCTGCAAAAACAATTTGCAGCGATAAGAATTTGCGAAACAGAATTTTCGAGCAGAAATTTCTATAAATGCGTAATTTATGCAACCGTAAAGCGAAGTAGCAGAATATGCGAGAATGTGGTAATGTGGAACCTCTGAAATAGCGATGAATAGAATCAGCAGAAAGCGGCATATGCACAACAATTTACGCAACCAGAGTGAACAGAGTGAATTGCTAGAAAGCAGATCTTGTAGCGAAATTAAATCAGTGGAAACAGAATTTTCTGCAACAGAAAATAATGTGACAGCAAGAACAGAACTTTCAGAAAAATTTTGAACAACAGAAAAAATAGGAACAGCAGCAGAATTTGCACAATTAGAAACAGAATTTTCAGCAAAAATAGCAACAGAATTTTCAACAAAAGCAGTGAATTTTCACAATGTGCAGAAACAGATTCAGCAGACAGATCCAAAGACAGATTCAGCGAAGCGAAATGATTCAGCGAAGCAGATTCGAAATAGCATCAACACCAGCAGACTTGACTTGAAATAGATACAGCAGATTTAGAGACAGCAGAAGTAGCATTTTCAGCTTGTAAGCATGCAGCAAATTCAGCATATATAGCACAAACAGCACATAAGTCATTACTACCATCACAATCACAATCAACACAATATAATTTAGCGAACATGTTGTCATGCACTTCATCAACCAATGAATCAATAATGTCTATATGAAAAATAGAATGCTCTTCCGGTGGGTATCTCATGGCATCAAAAAGATTAAATTGCACTTTACTATCTCCAAATTCCATGGATAATGTACCAGAATGCACATCAATCTTAGTCTTAGCAGTTTTCAAAAATGGCCTACCTAAGATTAATGTTGGTTGATTAGCATGCAATTCATCCTCCATATTTAGCACGTAGAAATCAGCAGGAAAAATAAGGCCATTTACTCTTACCAACACATCTTCTAAAACTCCCTCAGGGTGAGTGGTCCTTCGGTTGGCAAGTTGGATGACCACTCCTGTTGGCTTGAGCTCTCCAATGCACAAAGATTGATAAATTGATTTTGGCATGACATTTATCAAAGCTCCAAGATCCAACATAGCTTGACTGAACTGCTTACTTCCTATGATGCATGGAATGGTGAAAGTCCCCAGATCCTTGCATTTTGGAGGAATATTTGGCTGAATGATTGCAGAAACATTTCTGCCCATGCTCACCTTCTCATTTCCCTTCAGCCTCCTTCTATGAGTGCACAAATCCTTGAGAAATTTGGCATACTTTGGAATCTGTTTGATGGCTTCTAGGAGCAGAATATTGACCTCCACTTTTCTGAATGTGTCCATGATCTCCTTGTCCAATTTAGCTTCTGCCCGCTTCTTATTTTGTGTCACTCTGTTGGGGAAAGGCAGTGGAATAATCTGCTCAGGTTGCTTCTTTGTTGCTCTTTGCTTGTATCTTGCCCCATTTATCTTTATTTCTGTAGAATCAGATTTTTCTGCTACCACCTTTGGTTGTTCTGTAGAATCTGCAACATTAGGAACCTTAAGCTCCTTGCCACTTCTTAAAGTGATGGAACTCACATTCTTTGGGTTGCTCACGGATTGGGAGGGAAGGTTGCCAGAACCTTGAGACTTCATCTCATTTACTGTTGTAGCCAATTGACCAATCTGTGTTTGCAGATTCTGAATGCTGGCTTCTGTTCGTTGCTGAAATTGAATGCTACTGGTTGCCATTTGCTTCACCAATTCTGCCAAGCTTGGTTCTGAGCTACTGCTACTGCTTTGTGGTTTATTTTGCTGAACTGTTGGATGGTATTGTCCTGAGCTTGGTCCAGCAGAATTTTGCTTAAACTGAGGTTGCTGAAACTGATTGAAGTTGTTGCCATACCTCAGATTCGGGTGATCTCTCCAGCCAGGATTGTATGTGTTGGAGAATGGATCATAACTCTTCTGCTGTTGCTGCTGCTGATAAGGCCTACCAGGAAAAATTCCTGCAACAGTTTCATTGCTCTCTTGCAGATGTGGACACTGATCTGTTGGATGTCCTGGTATAGAGCAAATGCCACAAATCATAGCTACTGCTTCTTTGAAATTTGTTGGAAATTTCTTGGCTAAGTGCCAATTGCCTCACCAAGGTTGTCAACTCATCTATTCGGTTCTCCATCCTCTACTGGTTTGTATCAGAGGTATGCACTTCATTCACTCCTCTTGTTGACACTATGGCTCAGGTACCAAATTGTTGTGCATTGGCAGCCATGTTTGCAAGTAATTCACGAGCTGCAGCAGGTGTTTTATCTACCAAAGCCCCTCCAGAAGCAGCATCAACCATATTTCTGTCCATTGGCATGAGACCTTGATAAAAATATTGAATGAGAAGCTGGTCACTAATCTGATGGTGCGGACAGCTTGCACACAATTTCTTGAACCTCTTCCAATACTCATGCAATGTCTCTCCACTAATCTGCCTTATGCCACAAATTTCTTTTCTGATGGAGGCAGCTCTTGAGGCAGGGAAGAATTTCTCCAAGAACATCCTCTTCATGTCTTGCCAGCTCGTGATGGAACCTGGATACAAGTACCACAACCAATCCTTGGCAGATCCATCCAGAGAAAAAGGAACTGCCCTCAGCTTGATGTGATCTTCCTCTACTTCGTGTGGCTTCATGGTTGAGCACACTACATGGAACTCCTTCAAGTGCTTATGAGGGTCTTCTCCAGCTAAGCCATGAAACTTGGGCAGCAGATGTATCAGTCCTGATTTTAGCTCGAAGTCTGCATCCAAATTGAGTCTTGGATGGCCAAAGCTTGATAGTTGACATCAGGTGCTGCAAGTTCTTTCAAAGTTCTATTAGCCATGCTACCTGAAAAATCAGAATTTTCAACAAAATTAGGAATAGAATCAAAAATAGAATTACTAGTAGAACTAGCCTCAAATAACCTCCTTTTAGCTCTTCTAATTTGTCTAAGAGTCCTCTCTAATTCAGGGTCAAATTTAACTAAATTAGGAGTTGGATCAGACCTAGTCATGCACTAACAAAATAACAAACAGAACCATATGCTCAAAGCACTAAAACATACACACAAACACTCAAAATAATCGAAATAAATATAAAAACACTACCAAATAATTTTTAAAAATTATTGGACCACCACACCTCAAAAATTTTACCCTCAAGGAGTGAGAAAATGCAAAAAAAAAAATCTTAAAAAATTAAAAAAGTGGTCTAACCAAAGGAATTTGGCTTACAAATAAAAAGTCAACAGCTGTTGATCTTGATCAGAAGGCCATTTTCCTTCAACTGATCAATTTTCAAGTCAATCGGAGCACAAAATCTTTTACCAAAATACCCGTTACATCCCTAAAATATACCGAAAAGATCAAAAAACCTCTAAAAACCTATCTAAACGATGGAATTTGACAAAAACAGGGGGGGCTCAATCCTTAAAGGATTGAGTTTTTCTCAAAACGACATTTTGCTATGAAATCAAGTCCCCTGAAATCAACTGAAACGAGTTAGTTGTCAAAAAAAAAAAGAAAAACCGTAAAACCAAACTACTAACTATAAATTAAAACTAACAACTTAACCAAACACACATCAAAACAAAATATGCAATGCTATAAACACATATTAACACGACCAAATAACATCAATCATCCCCGGCAATGGCGCGAAAATTTGACTTCAGTCTGAGAGCTCGATCAAATTACAATAAAAACCGGATTACACTAAACTCGTAGCAAGGGTGCAACCCGGGTCGTTTCCCAACGATGACAATGTTATACGATCAGGCAATTGGGGGGGGTTTAGGAATTTAAAGTACTGAAATGAGTATAAAAGAAATGAACAGAATTTGGAACATCCAATCCAAGAATTAAGAAAGACAATGACTCGTCTATCATCGAATTCTAAAAATAACCATGCAAATCAAATCAACGACTGACATCAAACCTGAAAGAAACCTCTATTCGGATACGACATTGCACACGAAAATCTTCATGCATTCAATTAACAGATAAATGATTAAATTCTGAAACCTCTAGAACCTAACCAATTCATGTTAATTTTCAAGCACCAATGTAATCAATCATCAAATTCAAACCTGAAAATGATTCTACTCACGCAATTGCATTACACATTAATCAATCGAGCAATATGCAAGCAAGTAAGTAAGCAATCAATCACAATCTACCACAATTCCGAATCAAAAACCTTCAAACCCGAAATTGGAGTAATCACAATGAAAGAAAAGGGAGTAGAAAACCGATTTGATTTGATGAAGTTTGGTTGCGCAAATCCTCAAGACAGCCAATGCTCCTTTGAATCCTTGGATTAGATGGAAGCTTACTCCTCCATGAATGGAGGAAGATGAGTTGTTAAGGTGGGGGAGCGTGAGTGAGAGAAGAGAGGAGAAGAAGAACAACCCAAAACCGAAAATTTTCTATTCCCAAAATCTGTCCAATTACAATTTCGGCTTCCCCCTAAGTCAGCCAGCCAAAAAAAAAAATCAAAACGCCTAAAATTATTAAATTATCATTACTACATTAATCCTCTCTCTCTCCTTTGAATCTGGACATCTTATTTGCTAAAATCCGAATTATAGAAAAAAAGTTACATTAAAAACATGAAATCATTATAGCTAATTCCGTGAGTAACATTCTTCTACCGTTTTGTCTATCAAAACGATTCCGTTTGGATTTCCACTCTAAAGAAGAATTGTAGCCTAGGATATCTGCTTCAAAATGCCACTAGAACGGGCTCAATCAGACATCTGTGGACCGAGATATGCCCCAAATACCACACCCTGCTCAGAATCCGCGGCTGCACCACTTCAGTTCACTTCTAGGCCCAATTTCAGCTTCTTAACACCAGAATTGGCTTCTGAGCTCTTCATAAAACTTGTAGGCCTATCTCTCAGCTTTTCTACAAATTAAGAATCACAATAAAATGAGCTCTACAACTCAAGATATAACCCAAAAACCAAAACAGTGTCAGAATTTGCCTAATGCTGGAAAATTTAACTCAAATCCAAACAAAATCCAAACAATACAAAATGGTCCAATTCAAAACAATTAGGCATAAGAGAGAATCAATGAGCTAGGAATGAGAGAAAATAAGCACATAAAAATCCAATTGATCAGCTACCGGAGAAATTCTTACACTGTTTAAGTGAAATAATTCAAAATTTCTATTATGCTATATTAAAGAAAACGAGGATGTTACATTCGGCTTCTTTGTTGTTTCCTTGCAAGTCGTTCTCTCTATCCTACCCGATTTAATCAATAATGCAGCATTTACTGCTTTAGCATAAGTCATCTTGCCAATTTGGGGGGCTAGAGCAGTAAACAAAGAATCTGCTAATTCTTGAATAAACCTCTCGGCTCTTAATGCTTCAGTGGTCACTAAATGTGATGCATAACGAGAAAGTCGAGTGAACTCCATGTCATACTCTGTAACTACCATCCCTAGTGTTTGCTTGAGTTTCTCAAAGTTTCTAGCAAAATTTGCCTTCTTACTAGCAGGAAGAAATCGGGCCATAAAAATCCCCATGAATTCCTCCCAAGTAAGGAGAGGTAAGGCAGCTAGTCTTCCTATTTGGAGAGTTTCAAACCACTGCTCTGGTAACTTGTCCAAACGATAAGCTACTAGCTCCACTGCCTTAGTAGTTGAACACTTAAGGATGCAAAAGGCCTTAAGTGTCTTGTCCAAAAATAACTAAGGATCTTCCGTCAAGAGATTTCCCATGAAAGTAGAAAGGTCCAACTTGAGAAAATCCTAAACTATAACATCTCTTCCCACCTGAGGTAGGATTTGCACCTTTGAAGGGACAACAGGTGCTACAGCTGCCACTTAGGGTTATCCTCCAACCCATCCTTGAATGCTATCATACCTGCCATATTTTTTATAGCTTTGTGGATTCTACAGATCTCAGCCACTACTTCAGGCGTAGCCCCACCACGGGCTGGATCCTCAATGTGCCTAGCTGCCCTACCACAACCTCTACCTCTTGACCAACCTCAGCCCTTCCCTGCAGAGCCTTTGGAGAGGATGCCCAATCTAATTCAACATCGGGGGCTGCTTGATTTGTGGCCCCTCTGCCACGAGTGCACTAATAAGTAATATTTTGATACATTGATTAACCCTCATATTTAGTTTATTGGACCTCTTTTGTGCTTAATTGATCAATATTAGACACATTCTATGAGTTTGGGCTTTAATTGAGCTTAATTGTATTTTTCAGCATTATTACAAATTTATAGTGTTTATGTATTTTGAGAATATCTTGAGTTGTCGATCTCTAAAAATTACAAATTTTGTATTTTAGGAAATCTATGAGAAAGATCCACAACTTTGATGAAGAAGTTAGAAACTAATTCAGATGTCTATTAGGACGAATTGGGCCATGAAGTCAGAATAGGGCTGTTGCACTGGAACCTAAGCATTGTGTAGTAATTGGGCCATAACTTGAGTTATAGACATTGGATTGAGGTGAAACTAGGCCATTTGAAAGCTAAGATATAAAGCTTCAATCCATATGAGAACACTCCCCAAAATAATGACATCTTGATGGACTTATTGGCTGTTGAATTTGACTGACATGAATAGAGGTACAACCTAGACATATTACAAAGATTAGGCTATAACTCTCTCATTTCAAGACCAAATTAAGCAAATTGGGTGTCCACCTAAAGCTAAGAGGTAGAGGATTAGTTTGGATTGAAGGGCAAAGTTGGATATTCACAATTGAGGTCTGATAAGAAGAGAGAAAACAGAGACGCAAAAGAGACTCCTCTCCAACATTTTTCATTTTTCTTTCTTCTCTTCTCCTCTCCTCTTCTTTTCTTTTCTTTTTCTTTCATTTTGTAAGATACTTGTTTTGGGTTCTATTTAATAACCTTCATTGCTATGGAAAAGTAGGATTTCAGGCTAGTTTAAGAGACTCCAAGGGCATTATGGTTGTAATCTTAAAGCCCTATGCTTGTATTTCAATCATGTTTGTTTTCTTGATTCTTTGCCCTTTTTTATTTGTGAACTTCCATTGAATGGTATTGATATGTGGGTTTATGAATGAAAATTAGTTGGGTGATTGCTAATTGGTCAATTGATATGAACTTGATTAATTAAAGAATTAGGAATTGGGTTTGGGTTCAAACCTAGGCTAATACAATTGGGGCTAGAAAACAACATAGGTTAATTAGAGTTGAGTTCTCAATTATCTAATCAATTATATGTTGGTTGAATGCCTAGAGGTCTCTAGGTAGAATTGTGGGGTTATTAGTAGAGGTCTCTCTAATAGCTCAAATTAGTCACACTCTACGTGTTTGATATATTGTGTGTTAGTGATTGATTCACCTTATGCTTAAGGAACTCTTTGAACTAGTATTTATTTTTATTTCACCTAATTTTCTTTTATAGCTTATTTGCTGCATATTTACACAAAATCCCTTGTTACTTAACTAGATAGCAACAACATCCTTGTGATATGACCTTGGTTGCGCTATACTACAAATTTAGTGTAATTAAGTATCTTAAAATTTTCATTTGGAGCGAGCTACGACACTCGCTACCAAAGGTGCTTGCATATGATTTGATCTTTAGTCTTTACTGCCCTTGGGTAGTTTGATCTAGGAGTGAGCTCAACTCGTGACCGTCGTTACACAAAACTAACCTACAAGGGGATTCACGTGCCTCTAGTCTTGGAGGGATCTCATTTTGGCCACGTGCTTCTAAATTGAAGGGATCTCTATTGGTCACGTGCCTCAAGAATAGAGGGATCTCAGCTGACCACGTGCCTTCAATGTAGAGGGATCTCATCTGACCACGTGTCTCCAAGGTAAAGGGATCTCATAGTTTTATACTGTCTTCACAGGGAGGGACCCAATTAACTGCCTCCAAGTGAAGGGACCCAATCTTATTTTATTTAACTGCCTTCACAAGAAAGGATCTCATAACTGCCTCCAGGTGATGGGATCCACATTTAATATATTCATGTCCTTTCATTCTCATACATAATCATGCATAGACAAGCTGAATGCATTCATGCATATGCTTCATCATTTACTTTCATATACTTCATATCATACTTAAATCATTATTGCATATAGAATTTCCACATACATATTCATAATATATACATGCTCATAACTTCCTTACTATTCTACCGAAAATTCGGCAGCATAACAGATCATGTCCACTTCTCCATGAATAATGCCAGGCAGCCAGGAAACTTTAATCAAACAGCAAACTCAAGATTATAATCATGCCAAGAATATAACAATATCAATAGGTGCTAGCTTTAAAATCTTAAGTCTAAATCTATCTTGCAAGCTTTTACCTTTTATTGATATTCCCGAGTTTGAGCTCAGGACCTACTTCCAAGTTCCAAGATACTATCAGTTCCAACTTCCGGAGTTATGTATATAAGGTCAATGCCTTGATCCCCGACTTCTGGGGTTACATTTAGAATTGATCTCCGAGTTTGATCCTGGATCGAGTTTTGGAATTACGTGTATAGGAGTTTAAAGCGTCCTAGTTCTTGACTTCCGAGATTCGGGTATAAGGTTTCAGGTTTTGGGTACCAACTTCCGAGTTTATGTTGAAGATTCTCGCCTTTTGGGTTTAAGTGTTTTTAGGTCTTATGTTCTTGTTCTTGACTTTCGATTTTAGGGTGACTTATGTGCTATGTGATTTCCGATCTCCGACCTTAAGCTACAATTAGTCTTCCAAAGCTTTTATGAATGTGTTTCCTAAGTCCCAAGTTCCGATATTAACTATACCTGATCTAGCTCTCTGTTTGCTAAGTCTCGAGTTCCGATATTAACTAAACTTGATCTAGTATTCGTATATATCGCTATTCACTAAGTTCCGAGTTCAACATTAAGTATACCCGATCTAGCTCTCTGTTTGCTAAGTCCCGAGTTATGATATTAACTAAACTTGATCTAGTATTCATATATGTCTCTAGCCAGAATTGCACTCTTATAAGAGAAAATTCACCAAAAATAGAAATCTGGGTAAAATCATGCTAAGTTTATATCATCTTAAAGCTAACAGAATAAGCTTTCGAATGAGATAAGTTGCATGTCATTTGCATGAGTATAATTCGGGATATAAGCCCTGAAATTTGACCTTCCTGAACTACCTTGTTTTGATCTGGTTTGGATATAGGGTAACTTTCTCCAGCTACTGGCAGTAAATGAGACCTCATCTAACTCTAAAATTTTTATGGGATATTTTCCTATGTGTAAGCTTTCTAACAAAGTTAGTTTCATTTAATTCCAAGCCGTATAGGGCAAGTTTTGCCCTAAATAACTGGTCTGCCCAGAATCAAACTCAAAAATCTAGGTCGAACTTCCAAAATTCATATCTCTCTCAATACTAATCCAATGACCTTATATGATATATGTATGGAAAGCCCTAAATGTCTAGTTTCATATAAAAATAGTTTTATTGAATTTAAATGGCAGTAGGTGGAGCCATACACTTCGCCGTATGCCCTGCTGAGGGATTTTAGTCTTTCAGCCCCTTACTTCTTCCTACTTTCACCTTTTCTTACTTCTTGATCGAGTTTAACATCAAAACCAGCCAATAAACCAACCAAAGATCATCATATTCATTCAATAATCACATCAAGAAGTGGGAAAATAAAGTCACAGTCAGCCACACATAACCAAAAGAACAAGAATGAGGTTGAATCTCTACCTCTTTGTGTGTGATTTTGCTAAATTTTGGAGTTTGGATTGATAAAACCTTGTTAAGCTTGAAGGTTTGATGGAGTTAGTTGAGAGGAGAAGAGAAGAAGAAGGCTAGAATCAGAGGAGAAGTGGCGCAAGTCAGCATGAGGAAGAAGAGAGAAAATCTGATTTAAGCATTGAAGAGGCAGTTGGCTTTGTGAGTTTTGATTGGCTGAAATTTTATGGTTGAATTTTAGCTATATCTCCTTCTTTTGTGGCTTCCCTTGCACTACCAATAGCTGAAGGAATGGCTGAGTATTCAGCCATTGGTTATAGGGTTTAAGGTATGCAATTTAATTGATTCGGTTCCGACAGTTTAACATACCGTAATCTTAACTATTTCCTTCAAATCGGCAAATCATTATTGAATAGTTTTGTAAGAATTCCTATATATCTATCTTAATCTTCTCTAAACTTAATCCTTATAATTAACACTTAATTAAATCTTAATTATTCTCTAATTAATTTCTAATTAACTTTATTTATCCACTAAAATCGAATTAATCGATTAAAGGTGTAAATTAAACGTTTTGCAAATTGAGGGCCTTTCTGTTTTCTGTTTTTCATGGCTAATGGCATTTTCGTAATTATGGGTAAGTCTAGGGGCATCCCTTGTCATTTCACATATGGATACTTCCATGGCTCAATTAGCCAAGGTTTAGATTTCTACGTTTTCGCGCTACGTGATTCTGCTTCATTTAAAACCCTATTTTAATAATCCTATTGATATGGGGACCTAAATGTCATTTTCTAAAAAGTTCAGGGGTAAGGTTGTGAATAATAAAAGTTTGCCCAATGACATTTTTATTATTTCCTATTACATTATGTGGGGATGTTACAGATGAAGAAGGAGTGAATATGAGATAAGAAGGAAAGAAAATGAAGAGGTATCTGATGGTAATAAGGACGAAAATCTGCAATGGAGTAGGAAGGAAATTTTTTATAACTTTTGGAAGAAGTTGGAAGACGATTGCTGGATTTGTTTCATTACTCCAATTTGATGTGGCTGCCCTCTTCAAGGGCTGATGTTGCACCACTTAGAGGGGGTTGGGTGGCTGAATCTTGGCCATCCAATATAGAGTTCTCACAGTATAATTTCTATTGATTCGGTTCTGATAGTTTTAAACACTGAAATCTTACCGATTTCCTTTAAATCGATAAATCAATTTTTGGAAAAATCCTATGAAGTTTCCTATGCTTTCAATCTAATTTTCTCACATGTAATTTCTCTAAATGATACTTAATTGGCTCTAAGTAAATATTTACTCGAATTCTAATTAATCTCAAGTAGTTGATAAAATTGAATAACTTGCTAAAAAAATGATAGATTGTTTTCGGACATTATACTAAATAATTTCTCATAGTGTTTTACATAACAATCTAAATTTCCTTTAATTTTAGTATTTTATAATTCACCCCTAATTATTCTTATTTTTTTCTGATAAATTGATTAACAGCACAAATCAATCGCACCATTTCTTTGGTATTATATTTAAGCTTTTTCATAAATCCTGTAGCATTTTCTATTTAGTTTTCGTAACTAATGGTATTTTCGTAAATTTGAGCAAGTCTAAGGGCACCCCATATCATTTCACACTTGACTACTCCTGTGGCTCAAACAGTCGAGACTTAAACTTTTACGGTTTCACCACGTGATTATGCTCCATTTAAAGCCCTATTCTGCTAACTTTACAAATGAAAGGACATAGATGTTATTTTCTAAAAAGATCTAGGGTCCTTATGGAAATATGCTTGTAGGATCAAAGTGAAATTTTTTAAAAGTCCTGGGCAACCCTACAAATAACAAAAGTTCACAGGGGTATCTTTATAGTTTTCTAACTTTTAACATATGGCAGTGCCATATTCTCAATGGCAGTGTTATGCTACTTTATAGTTTAAAGTGTAAGGATTGTCAGGTTATAGCATTGCTTGATCAATTCTCACACTCCCTAAAGGAAATAATTCAATATTTCTATTATTCTTTATTTAAGAAAGTGGGGATGTTACAGCAGCCGTTGGAAATTCCTGAATCGAAATAGGAAAGTATTTCAATGGATTTTGTGATGGGATTACTAAGGACATCTACGGGGTACGATGTTATATGGGTCACAGTGGATAAATTGACTAAGTCTACTCACTTTTTACCCATTCGGGCAAACTTTCTTCTGGAGAGACTAGCTCAATTATATATTTAAGAAATAGTAAGGTTGCATGGAATGCCTTCGCCTACTATCTCAGACCGAGACCCAAGATTTACTTCACGATTTTGGGGGCATTTCAGAAAGTATTTGGTACAATACTTTTCTTAAGTACTACTTATCATCCGTAAACGGATTGGCAGATGGAAAGAACCATTCAAACTTTAGAAGACATGTTAAGGGCATACATAATGGAGCAACAAGGAAATTGCAATCGATACTTGCCACTAGCTGAATTCGCATACAACAACAGTTATCACGCTAGCATCGGCATGGCTCCTTATGAAGCATTATACAGCCGAAAATGCCAATCTCCATTATGTTGGTATGAACCGAGGAAAAAGAGTCTATTAAGGCTGGATCTAGTCAAAGAAACCACTAAACAAATAAAGAAAATCTGAAGCATAATACTCATAGCTTAAAGTCGTCAGAAAAACTATGCGGACATAAGAAGGAAGCCATTAGAATCCAAGAAGGAGATAACGTATTCTTAAAAATCATACCCATAATAGGGGTAGGCAGAGCCATTAAAGTCAAGAAGGTGAGCCCTCGATTCATTGGTCCCTTTCAAATCCTGAAGAGAATTAGGCCAGTAGCTTATCGAGTCACCCTACCCCCACACTTATGTAACCTTCATGATGTTTTCCATGTTTCCCAACTCAGGAAGTATTACTCTAATCCCACACATTTCTTAGAACCCAAATCGATACAGCTATAAGATAATCTGATGTTCCATGTACCCCACCACAGATAGTAAACAGAAGGTTTAAGTAACTCCAGAATAAGATGGTGCAATTAGTAAAGGTAGCATGGGGAAAAGAAGAAGTAGAGGACTACACTTGGGAATTAGAGTCAAACATAAGAAAAAATACCCTGATTTATTTTTAGGTTCTAAATTTTGAGGATAGAATTTTTTTTAGGTGGGTAGTAGTGTAATGTCTTGAATTGCAATATGTTTAATTTATGCTATTAATCGATTTATTCGATTTTAATAGACATATGATAATAATTAGAAGTGAATTATAAAAAGAGTAGGGCTAAGATAATTTGAAATAATCATGCAGGAAATTTAAGGTTACTAGTAATATTTCACAAATTTGAACAAAATCGGTTAAAATTCATTATTTTATACTGCAAGAGCCGAGTTGATAGGAATTTATACCGATAGAACCCTAAATGGAGTGCCTAAAACTTCAGCCACATAACCCCTCAAGGTGGTGCCTAAACAGCCACAAAATAAGGGAGACTTGGTTGATTTTTAACCACCAAGACATCCACCAATAGGAAGCAACACCCATGCTTTTAAAATTTCACAAATTCCTCCTCTTTCCCTCACAAATTTTGACCCCCTATCTGCTGATCACTCCTTCTTTTCTTCTTTTACTTCACTTCATCCTCCTTCGATCTTCAAGCTTCATCCTTTTCTTCATCTCTAGCTAGCCTAAACATCAATTTCAAGGTAGGATTCATGATTTTCTCTTATTATTTGTGATGTGGTGGCTGATTGGGATTTTACTACTACTCATTTATTTGAAGATATACTGTGTTCATATGATCTCTTATGGCTGGATTAGCATGTAAATATTGGGTTTGGATTGGAACTTGAACGAGAAGCCAAAAAAGTAGCTAACTAGAATTGTTAGATTGAAAAACCCTAGATGTGCTATAATACAAAGTGTACAGCTTTACCTATGGCCACCAAAATTTGATGAAACCAGTTTTAATGAAACTAGACATCTAGAGATTTTCAACCATATAAATTATAAGGCCATTGGATCTGTAATGAGTGAGATATGAATTTTTGAAGTTAACCCTTGAATTTTGTTCACGATTCTAACTATTATGTGTAACACCCTAGTAGTTCCATTCTATGCTTAAGTCATATTGTGGAATTACTAGTTGCTACTTTTGCTCGCGGAACTATCATTACCTTTTAGAAATTACTTTATACCGAAAATAGGGGTAAAATTTTTTCTACAAAACAAGTAAACCATTTTTGAAATCGAGAGCCATGAGCGCATCGTGAACATATAAAGTAACACCGCTATCCCATACATATATCGCATTTAACAAGCATAGAGACCATAAGAGTAACCACAATTCTTAGAATAATGTAACATTCATTCCACGGCCAACCATGATAATACAATAAGAGTCGTACCATACATAAGATAATAATGGGTCCGATATCTATCGTCGGCCCTACACAAAAGCCTACCAATACATAATAAAAGGAAATACATCAGAGAATCCTACTACCCAAGCATGCCACATAACAGAATGATAACCCTATAACTACTACCAAAAGGGGGCTATCCTCGTGCTCGGCTCTGCATGCAGTCGTCACATCAAGCATCTGGCGGGAGGAAGCCGTTCCCATATCCACCAGGAGAAGTACTACCACGTCCTCCTCCTCGAGCACGTCCTCGCCCACGGGGCACAGCGCGGGTACGAATGAACCCACGCCCGCGAACCGGGGGTGAAAATGGGCGGCGGATGAAGCGGAAGAATCGGAAGATAGGCGAATCAGAAGGTTCACGAGCGAACCCGAGCGGTGAGAACCCCGAGAATGAGTCGGATAGAGGGTTCGGACGGATCGGTCTCACATGGAAGCTTCGGATAAGGCGGCTCAGAGGATCGGAATCGGTGAAAGCGATCGGAGTCAAGCGGGTATCCGAGTCAGTCTCATCATCATCGATAGGGTATCTCGGTGGCTGAAAGTAGGCGAATGTCATCCATAGTAACCTCGCCAAATAGCTGATGCGGTCGGAAAAATGGGCTCATCACGAGTCTGGGCGGCGGTCGTGGAAGATGTAGACCTTATCATTGCCGCTCGCCGACAAAGACCGAGGCGTTCAAAGACCGGTCAAAGCGCCAACGCCACATCGGGAACTCAATGTAGATCACCACCGTGCCGACGCGTCGACATCCTCTGAAGGCGACACGAAGCGTAGGAATGAGAAATACTAAATTTCTCGATGGGATCGCTGACTAGACAAACACAGTGTCATCGTCATCGTCCCACCACCGGGTTTAATTACAAAAGCGGTGGGCGGATATAAGTTCAATTTTTAATGGTTTTGAAAACTTAAACCCCGAAGCGGGTTGCTTTTAAACTTAACATCATAAACACATCGTCATGACTAACATCCATACTAAAACATAGAATAACATCCATAATGCAAATGGGCCATATACTTTCATGCAAAGACACGCATCATCACAGATGTAACCATGGTCTTACTTAGACTTTACTTTCATTTTTAGCACGTGCTTAACATTCTTTACTTTCCTTTGAAATAGACTGCTTTTGGACATGAGCTCATTCCGTGACCGTCGTCACGCAGTACTAACCAAATCAGACTAAGTCGATATTGGTTACCTCTAAGTTGGAGGGTTCTCCAAAACACCCTTGCCTCCCTCATAGAGGTTCCTTGTGGATCGCCGTCTCTCACTTCCCTTCAAGTGATTGAAGGGTCACGTCCCATTGATTCTTTTCTTATCTTTATACTTTACATGCATAACTCCTTGACTAGACGCATGCAATAATATGACTAAGTCCATAATTTTGACGGAAATCCGGCAGCATAACGGCTAGACCGGAGCTTCCCCAAAATGCCAATCATCAGCATTCAACCAATAGTTCATCATATCTATATCATATCATCACACTTATCATTCAATCATGAGACAAAGCTCAATCAATCTCATCATTCATCATGCCAAGTGGCATCACACATTCATACCCTAAAGGGGTTTATAGTTGTGTTGTTCTTTGTGAAGAATATTATGAATCATCACATGATTTCCCATGATAGAATCACATAGTTAGGATATGTGTTTATAGTCTTGTAGTTACTTGGTCCTTGGATGAAAGTATGCTTTACTTAAGTACATGTCTTATGAAACACTTGTTCAAGTTAATTAAATTATGTGATTGTTTCCTTTCCTTGAGATAGCGCACTTAGTGATTCCTAGGTTCATGGTATGGTTAGAGGCCCTAATCATACTTCTGTTCCCAAGGAGTTCGAGATCCCTCTAATCCTTTGGTCATGACAACGCATAACCACATCATGAACCCAACAACACCAATGTTCACTAATCACCAAGGGTGACTTTTAACTTAGTCAAGTTGCAAAGTTTTAGACTTTTACTAATAACATACCAAGGTTTTGCCTTAAACATTATTAAAGTTGTCATTCTTTATAAAGTAGTCATAAAGTCTTATTCTTTATGAAAGTAAGTGCCTTTGACATTAAGCTCTTAACTTAAGATTGGATCTTTATGAAATAATGATACAAGCTACTAGCTTTTTGAATAAAAAGTCTTGTTCTATATAAAAGTTAACACCTTTTGCATTAGTTGGGTTCAAAGTCTAAACTTTATGAATGAAATGTTATAGAACAACATTTTTATAACTTAATGATCTCATTCTTGAATAAAGTTTGAAACTTTGTGAAAGGTCTTTTCTTTAAGGTTTGATTTCTAAAGCCTAAAGTGACAAGATATCATTTTTTCTAACTCAAAAAGTTTAGACTTTCACATGTATTCTTGTCTTCAAAACAAAACAAAATAAAACTTTATGGAAGCTTAAAAGTTGCGCCACTTTGAAGAAATCATGAAGCAAACTTTTTAAAGTCTAAAACTTTGAGAAGGTTCATAGTCTTATCAAATCATGGAAACATAGAAAGGTGAAGCTTTTCTAATCATTCACTCATCATAAAGAGAAAGGAACAACTTTAAGCTAGAGATCAATAAGAACATAGGTTTCCAAAAGAAGAAACTTAAGAACACACATGAAGAACATCAAGAACATATTTTACTAAAAGAGGAAACTTAAGAACACATGAAGAACACCAAGAACATATTTTTCTAAAAGAGGAAACTTAAGAACACATGAAGAACATCAAGAACATATTTTTCCAAAAGAGGAAACTTAAGAACACATGAAGAACATCAAGAACATATTTTTCTAAAAGAGGAAACTTAAGAACACATGAAGAACATCAAGGACACATTTTTCCAAAAGAGGAAACTTAAGAACACATGAAGAACATCAAGAACATATTTTTCTAAAAGAGGAAACTTAAGAACACATGAAGAACATGAAGGATCTTCTCAAGTTTTCACTTAGAGATCTTGGTCATGAAAGACCCAAGCTCCAAGCTTTCTTGAGCAAACAAAATGAAAAAGATGAAGATCACTACCTTTCTTGAAGATGGCGCAAAAACAAGAGAAATGGAAGAAGAAGATGATGACTCCTCTTGATGATGAAGGTGGCGGTTTTGCAAGAAGGAAGGAGAAGCTCTTGAAATCTTGTGGAAATGGAGGTTGTAGTGTTTTGATCTTGTCTCCAAAGACCCAAAGATGAGGTCTTTGAAGGGCTAAGTGAGTGGTTTAGGGTGGTGGTGGTGGAGAAAGGAAGAGGAAGATGATGAAGATGAAGAAGTGTTTAGAGAGAAGTTAGAGAATTTGGCTTGAAGAGAGAGAATAGGATGAGTGAAAATGAAAATGAATGAGGGAGGGAGAGAGAGAAAGTGGCGTCCACTTTAAGGAGGGAGGATGAGATATTTTTGCTTCACTTTGTGTTATCTTGTGTTAATTAGTGATTAAGGGGACAAATGGGATGATGGGGAGACAAAGCATGGTCAAACTCTTACATAAAGTAGTCTTGTCTCATGCTTTTTGCTTTTATGACATCACTCTCTACTTTATTGTCTAGTTGACTAAATTTGAATTTAATCATGTGATTAAGTGCTCATACAACTTAATTAAGGTGATTAAGCAAGAATTAGTGATTAACACACAAGAACATGATTAACAAAAATTAATCTCACGATTAAGCTTAATTAACCTTAATTAAACTCGAGTAAGCTAATTAAGGCGATTAGTGCTTAAGTAAGCTATAGGGGCTCTAACTTGCTTAATTAGAGATTATCTAACCCCGATTAGGCATTCTCTTGACCCTTCTCGTCCGAGTCAACCCCTTAATTAAGCCCTAATCTCGAAATTCCTCATTAAGTGCCTAATTACTCAGGGTTACTACGGTAATTTAGCACGACATGAAATTGAGGATGTTACAGTATGGGTTGTGAAGGGCATAACTCACCCTATACAACTTCAAATTGAGTGCAATTAATTTTCATAGAAATCTAACACATAGATGTTTATTGCATAAAAATTTTAGATTAAAATCCTAAGTAGTTTACTCCCAATAATTTACCAAGTTTGCCTTATATCCTGACTGGACTGAAATAAGGTAGACTAATTTAGCCCAATATGTGAGCTCATAAATTGAGTTCTACTCACTCAAATGAAACGAAATAGTGAAATAAAAGCTAATTCAGTTAGCTTTGAAATGATATAAATTTAAAAGAAATCCAATAATATTCCTATTTTTGGTGAAGTTTCATATTTTAGTGCCTAATTCTGGCCGATAGCAGGGCAGTCTTAGGTTAAACCTCAATAACTTGATTTATACTCATCAAAACTTAATATGACTAAAGAGAGCACAAATTAGACAAATAATACTTCAACATATCAAAAATTTATAGTTAGAAAAGTTAAATAGAAATTATGGCAGGAATTATAAAACATGGCAGAATTGAGGAAGTTAGGTCACATTTGCCAAATTGAGTGCTTGGCACCCTAATGTGGGAATAACCTATATCTAAAGTTTGAATGTTGCAAGTCTATAATGATATTGAAATATCAATGCATTATATTAACTCCGATGCCTTGGCTTATGTCCAATTTGAAAAGCACCATTTATGGGGAAGCGTGTAACATCCTCAATTTCATGTCGTACTAAATTATCTCAGTAACCTTGAGTAATTAGTCACTTAATGAGAAATTATGAGATTAAGGCTTAATTAAGGGGTTAACGAAGAGTTTATAAGTTAACTCGGATGAGAAAAGTCAAGAGAATACTTAATCGAGATTAGAGAATCTCTAATTAAGTCAGAGCCTCTATAGCTTAATTAAGCACTAATCGCCCTTAATTAGCTTAATCGAGTTTAATTAAGACTAATTAACCTTAATCGCAAGATTAATTTTTGTTAATCATATTCTTGTGTGTTAATCATTAATCCTTGCTTAATCATCTTAATTAAATTGCAAGAGCACTTAATCACATGATTAAATTCAAACTTAGTTAACTAGACAGTAAAGTAAAGAGTGATGTCATAAAAGCATAAAGCATTAGACAAGAGTGCTTTATGTAAGAGTTTGACCATGTTTTGTTCCCCCATCATCCACTTTGTCTCCTTAATCACTAATTAACACAAAATGAAGCAAAAATATCTCCCCTCACCCTATTAAAAGTTACAGCCATACACAACACACACACACATACTCACTTTTCATTTTTCGACATCTATTCTCTCTCTAAGTTTCCAACTCCTCCAACTTCTCTCTAAAATTCTCTCTTATTCTTCTTTATCTTCTTCTTCCTTTCTCCACCACCGCCACCCAAAACCTCTCATCTTTTTATTTTGTTTGCTCAAGAAAGCTTGAAGCTTGATTCTTTTCATGACCAAGATCTTTAAGTAAAAACTTGAGAAGATCCTTCATGCTCTCCATGAGCAAAAGTTTCCATTTTTGGAAAAATATGTTCTTGTTGTTCTTCAAGGGTTCTTGATGTTTTTACTTTTGGAAAAATATGTTCTTATTGTTCTTCAGTCGTTCTTCAAGTGTTCTTGATGTTTCTACTTTTGGAAAAATATATTCTTGTTCTTCTTCAAGAATCTTGCTCAAAGTTGCTCTTTTCTTATGATGAGTTTATTATTAGAAAAGTTTCATCTTTACATATTTTTCATGATTTGATAAGACTATAAACATCCTAAAAGCTTAAAGCTCTAAAAAGTTTGCTTCTTGATTCCTTAAAAGTGGCACAACTTTTAGGCTTTCATAAAGTCTTATTTTGTTTTGTTTTGGAGACAAGACTACATGTAAAAGTCTAAACTTTTTTTGGAATAATAAGCATTTTTAAGTTATTAAATGATATCTTGTCACTTTATGTCTTAAAAATCAAACTTTAAAGCCAAGACCTTTTATAAAGTTTCAAACTTTAGTCAAGAATGAAACCTTTAAGTCATATAAGTATTGTTTTGTAATATTTAATTCATAAAGTTTAGATCTTGAATCAAAGCAATGCTTAAAGTTGTTAACTTTTATAAAGATCAAGACTTTATAACTTTAAAGCTAATGTCTTATATCACTAGTTCATAAAGTAGGAATCTTTTAGACTTTAAGACAACTTTAAATCATAAAGTCGAGACCTTGATGGGCTTAGAGTAAATAAAAGTGTCAACTTTTATAAAGATCTAATCTTTAAGTCAAGAATATAATTTTAGCGACACCTACTTTCATAAAGAATAAAACTTTATGACTACTTTATAAAGAATGATAACTTTTATAATACTTAAAGTAAGACCTTGTATGTTAGTGATAAAAGCTTGAATCTTTGTAAGGTGGTTAAGTTAAAAATCACCCTTGGTGTTTAGTGAACATGGTGTTGTTGGATTCATGATGTGGTTATGTGTTGTCATGACCCAAGGATTAGAGGGATCTTAAACTCTTTAGGAACAGAAGTATGATTAGGGCATCTGAGCATACCATGAACCTAAGAATCACTAAGTGCACTATCTCAAGGAAAGGAAACAATCATTTAACTTAATTAATTTGAACAAGTGTTTCATAAGACATGAACTCAAGTAAAGAATAATTTCATATAAGAACTATGTAACTAAAAGACCACATACATATATTTTAACTAAGTGATTTCTCATGGGTAACCACGGGAAATCAAATGATGATTCATAAGATTCTTCACAAAGAATAACACAACTATAAACCCCTTTAGGGTATGAATGTGTGATGCCATTTGACATGATGAATGATGAGTTTGATTGAGCTTTGTCTCATGATTGATTGATTATTGTGATATGATAAACTATTGATTGGAAGTTTTATGATTGACATTTTGGGGAAGCTTTGGTCTAGCCATTATGCTGCCGGATTTCTGTCAAAATTATGGACTTAGTCATATCATTGCATGTGTCTAGTCAAAGAAGTATTATGCATGTAAAATATAATGATAAGAAAAGAAATAATGGGATATGACCCCTCGATCACTTCAGGGAAGTGAGAGACAGTGATCCACTCGAGGAACCTCGTTGAGGGAGGCAAGGGTGACATGGAGGACCCTTCAACTTAGAGGTAACCAATATCGACTTAGTCTGATTTGGTTAGTACTGCATGGCGACAGTCACAAAATGAGCTCATGTCTAAAAGCAATCTATTTCAAAGAAAAAGTAAAGAATGTTAAGCACGTGCTAAAAATAAAAGTAAAGTCAAAGTAGAACCATGGTCAAATTGATGAGTTGCATAGTCATGTATGTTTCTATATTTCTCATGCGTATTATGAATGTTTATGCCATGCTCTCACATGTATATGCTCTTATATGGTAGCTTTGAGTTTCTTTATATTATGTTTATATGGGAAAGATTAAAAGAAACCCACTTCGGGAACCTATCACTACAACATTTTTGGGCTAAGACAACGCTTATGAAACGTTGTCTTAAAATATGAAAATCGTTGTCTTTGATCAAAGGCCACGCTTTTGCAACTAAAGAAACGCTTTTCGAGGGGTGGCCTAAAGAACCGTTACCTTTTCTCTAATGCAACGCTTTTGGGAGGAAAAGACAACGCTATTTGTCGCAGCACTTCTCAAGCGTTGCCTATTCATGATCAAAGGCAACGCTTGTTGCAAGCCTCTAAGACAACGGTATCCAAACGTTGCCTATTCTCGCCATAAAAGTAACACATGATAAGCGTTGCCTTTTCTGTCAGTATAGCTAACAGCTTATAAGCGTTGTCTTTTTTCCTGGTAAAAGCAGCATATGATAAGTGTTGTCTATTCTCTTAATATAGATAACACAAATTAAGCGTTGCCTTTCCTGTCCAATATAGATAACAGCTTGTAAGCGATGTCTTTTTTTTGGATAAAAAACAACATACGATAAGCGTTGTCTATTTTGTTAATATAGATAACACTAATTAAGCATTTCTTTTTCTCCTAATAAAAACAACATATGATAAGCGTTGCCTTTTCTTTCAAAGTAAATGTCCTTTTTTCTAATTGCAGCAACATTAACCATCTTGAAAATGTGACATCTGCTTAAATTTAAACATGATCTTATTAAAAGCTATAAAGTACACATTCTAAAAACAAATCAACCTTATTTATATTCAAATTTAATTTTTGTTATTTTTAATTTTTTATTTAATCAACTTAACTTCATAAATAAAATAAAATAATTACTATTAATCAATTAAGTAAAAAGTTCATCTCAAGTATACAACAATTAATATGCTTAGTTCCAAATACATATTATCAAGGATTAATTAATTCAAAGTAAAATGTAAACAAAATACATTTAGTCATGAAGTTAAACAAAATTATATCCATTGCAAGGTTTGTCCTGCATATTCCTTCTCCTAGCCTCTTTGAGTTGCATGTGCAATATTAGCTCAATCTGCAACATATAATATAGTCAGTGATGAGATAAATGTAAACATAGTTAAAATAAGTAAATTATTTACGAAGTAAAATCATCACCTATCTATATTCCAATTTGAAAATATTAAGGACTATCATCTCCATAATTTATACAGTGAGACCAAGTCCATTAAGAAGTACTTTAATCTATAGGACATAGAATATGTTGGTTGAGTAGAGACAACTCTTATTGTTTGTATCACAAATTGCAATGATGGTTGAATGTTGTCAACAATTTCAATTTGACAAAATACAACAACAATGATAGCAACAACAATTACTTCCACTAAAGGACCAGACAACTTAGTGCAACTATAAGTGAATACTAGGTCCTTAAAACAACAGAAAACTAAAAGCCCTTCCTTATGACCAAAAAACTTATGATTGCAAACTAAATAAAATTTTATATGTTTCATGCATGCATAAAGCATTACGAGCATCTGATTATCATTCATTTCTCTCTCACACACTATAAAATTTGGTCATTATCTATACATTGTCACTATGTATTTTGTGCTATGTGAAAGATCCCATAAAATTTGACCCTATGACATAGGTCATGTTTCACACTTGGTCTAAATCTTTTGACACTTACATTTCATGTGGACTAGTTACTACCCCTCCCACATGCCACATGCATGATTTTCTTTGCCTATTTGCAAACAGAGCACACTTTCATAACCGACTTTGAAGGATAGAGATAAACTTCCCATTTGTTCCAAGATCGAGCAATATACTATTCAATGCTATCTTGTTAGCGAATTAAGTTCATAAGCTCTCTAGTGCCCACTAGACCACAGTCAAAAGAAAAACTCCCTCTACAATAACAATTGTTGGTCACTATTTGTCAAAACAAAACTCATGACAAGCTAACACTAGTAACCTTTAGCATCATCAATAACAACATGGTTACACTTAGTGAACCAATAAACCACAAAATCAACGTCTTAGATTGATCTACTCCTAGGACAAGAACTACATTAAGCTAACTAACCCATCATCACTTGTAACTACATCCAATCAGAATTAAAAATTTAGAAAAATACCACAGATCTAACACCTTCTGTTTGGTGTAACAATACATATATACTTTCTAAACAACATTATCTACTAAATTTATGATATCCAGTAATTTACATCTGGTATTCATCACTCATTACCCAAGTATCAGGACCTCATGAATGAACCTATAACGAATTCCCTAAGAAACACTGACAAAACAAATGTGAAACACAACATGAATCATACTTTGCTATGGACAAAGAGTACTAAAATTAACTAAACAAATCAAACACAATTTTTCACACCAATTCAGCCATAATTTTTGGGGGGAGGGAGGACGAGCTTAAATCCCAGACAAGGTATAACTACACAATTTGATTAAGAAAAAAAATTCCACTAATACACATCAACAAAAAAAAACAACACATTCATACAATTAGAACCCAAAAAAAAATAAGAACCCAGATACGAAAATCAGAACTACCTTATTCCACGAAAAAGCACAAACTTGACATTATTAGAACTACATTATTCCACAACAAAGAACCCAGATACGAATCAGCTTTACATTATCATTCTTATTCCATGAAAAAGAAAAAATCTTGACATTATTTTTGGGATAATTTTGGGAATGGGGATGAGGGCAAATACCTCGATGAAATGGGGGCGAAGGTCTCCAGTAACGGCACCAATCTTCAAGTAGCTGGAGGGGGCATCATCAGATTCGGATTCAACGGCCTCTTTTTCATTGTGGGAGGGACTGAAGTGGAAGAAGGCAAAATCTTCAAATTTGCAGAGCAAACTAAACCAAAATAGGGGAAAGGGCACTCACCCAAGGGTTGGCTACCTCCGAGAATGGAAACTGCCCAGCCACCATGAAGATATGGACGACGAAGAGAGCGCAACAAACGTCGATGGTGGAGGCCGAGAACTTCGCGAGGCGAGACAAACAGAGTTTATGACGGACAGTAGTGGTGGTGGCAGAAAACTTCGTGAGGAGAGAGATAGTGTGTGCGACGGCCGGCAGTGGTGGCAGAGAGCGTGCGATGGACAGGTGACGGCGGCGATGGGAGCTCCAGCAAGAGGCAGAGGCACGCGAGATGGGAGCTCGAACAACGACTCAATGAGGGGTGAAGGAAATGTAGAAATAAACTGAAATGGGTTGGGGTTAGAAATTAGGGAATAGAATGAAATTGGGTATTTTGAATGGTTTAGTTAATGGTGGGAAGAAGTAAAAATTCTAGCGGAAAAATTAGTATTTTGGCGTTTAATAACTTTAGGCTACGTTTATGAAGGGTGGGTGAATATAATTTTAAAGGCAACACTAAAAAAGTGTAAACTATCATCAAAATAAACATTGCCTATATGTACATGATAGAGCAACACTTTAAAAGCGTGCTCTTTGTTATTAAAGAGTACATTTTCCAGGTGTGGCCTAAAAAGCCGTTGCTAAAACACATATTAAAAGGTAACTCTGAAAAAGCGTTGCCTATATGCATCAAAGGCAACATTTTTCACGCGTTGCTTAAAATAAGGGTTGCCTTAGCCCAAAAATGTTATAGTGCTATATGATTACAAACCCTTTAAAAAATAGAACTTCTGCATGCTCACTATTTTCATAATTAAACCCGAAGTGGTTGGGACAACGACGATGACACATTAGTGGTCTAGTCAGGATCCTACTGAAAAATCTTGTATTTCTCACTCCTATGTTTCCGTATCATCTTCAGATAGAGCTGATGGCATCCTCGGCAGCACTTCCATTGGTACCTAACTGGATGAGACAAAGAGCTACCATGTTTCTTCACCTAGCTAAGGAGGATCGAGATAGTAGCATAGTATTTTCATTTTCTTAAGAGCCCCAGTTGGGCAGTTTATGTGTAATTAAGAGCATGTAGGAAGTCATGCTGCTTAATTTGACCTATTACATATGTGATACTTGTTAAGCGTAATGATGACTTTTGATTATCTATGATTACATTCTTGGCTTATGGTAATGTATTATGTTGTTTCAATTTTATCATATGTCTTATTAGTAACTCAGCAATATGAGGAACAACGTCCATGTGTATACAAGTAAGTAATCGCTTAAAGGCTCAATTTTCAAGCATAAAGGTTTTACAAAAAAAAAAAAATTACATGGTATTTTCATGTATTACGCTAATTTCGACGATAAGAACTTCCGCTAGTTAAGAGTAACAACTAGTAATGCCATAGAATGACTTAAGCATAGTATGGTATTATTAGGGTGTTACAAAGCGGATCTGATGTGTTATGCTGCCAAAATTCTGACAAAACTTATGTACTTAAAGTATTATGCACGTAACTATATATGTTATCCAAGTTGATTTTGTAACACCCTACTAATTTAATGTTATGCTTAAGCCATAGCATAAAATTAAGTAGATTGTGTTATCGTGTTAATACTCTGCTTATGTTTCGTTTATCCGTATCATTTTTTTTTCTTTTTTTTTTTGTAATAGAAGAAATGGAGCGATGTATAATGAACGTGACAGAGTTTAATTTATCACAACAAAAAAGATGAGAACAAATAACACACATGCCATCAACTGTATATGTGTATATATAGATATATAAAAAGCCACTATTTCAGTTTATGTACAAGTTTTGAAATAGGATACATAAGTGGGGCCGTGTACCAAAAAGACATAAGGCCCATGTCTGTCAACCTGATCCTATGTGATCCTCAGAGGACATTTCAAAAGCCTACCACTAGGTCTATGACCCAAAGCTGCATGCTGCCAAAAGAGGATCATGCTGTACAACACTGCCTGTGGCTGGCCTACTTAGTCAGGTAGCCATTGGCCATGCTAGGCCCAACGGGTGAGTAGTCAGTATTAGGTCCTAAGGAGGAGGAGGATGATGAGCTAGTGGCCTCTGAAGGGTCACTCTCGGAGTTGAGCGGGATGTCAGCTACCACCCGCGGAAGTGACTGCAGTGCAGGTCAACAGGGCTACGAGGGAGGCTGAGTGCGGGAAGTCTTTGGCGGAGGGTGTGCCACGTGTAGCAGGACCTCAAAGTATGAGGTGGCAGGATCGAAAGCAGGATGGTGTAAAGGGACGGTAAAATTCCTATCACTAAAAAGGTAAAGATGGAACTGGCAAGAGTCGGCTATATACAGCGAGCCTACTGCAGGGTCATGTTGGAGCTGCAAGTCTGGAACCTCAATGAAGAGGGTAGCTGTCGTGTCCATCATCCACGTCTGAAAATGAGGTGAAAATGCAAAACGAGGTGAGAATTTAAAGAAATTCTCAGTAGGGTTCGGGTATGACGTTTAACTGGCGTCGCATTCATTCTCAGTTGCCTCGGGTTTTATTTAATTATTAAAAACATGAGATTAAACTTAACTATTCTTATTTAACAAGGTTAGGAAAAATGTCTGGTCCGAGGCAAGGTCCAGTTTTACTTAAGACATCATAAGGAACAGAATAAATTAATATCAACAGTACACAGAATAATGAGCATATGGCAGTAAATGAATGCAACAAGTAAACTGTAAATGACTTATAATGACCATTCAATGCAATTATGCATTTAATGCAATCATGCAACTTGCTCTTCAACTTTTCTTCATAAACTTTCTCATTTCTCATAAACTTTTCCATTACTTGGTCCCCTGGGAGTTCTTGGCCACTTTAGACTCCTGGGTAATAGTTTGCTTTTCAGGATCGAGCTCATTTCTATACAGGAATGCCGGGTTTACTTTCCCCAACTTCCCACCGATCTATTCCCCTTAACTTTATTCCGGGGCTGACCCAAGTATCATGGAACTTTCATCATAAAATATACCTTATGTTCATCATAACATGACTTTCATAACTTTCTTGAAAATGCTCATGTATCTACATGTATATCATAACTCATGCATCTACTTTACTGCAATTTTGGCGGCATAACAGAACGTATCCGCTTCCCCATGAATAGTACCAGAACATCAAAACACCAATTTCCCATATAAATCACAATATCGCAAGTATAATTTATTATTGAACTCATAGAAGCATTGGTCCCATTAAGGCAGAGTTAACAGCCTCAACATAATCACTCAATCCGGTTTTTGTAAATCAAGCCATAATTTCCATTTAACTCATTTGGACCTCAATTTTGGATATGTTAAAGTGTTATGTGTCTATTTTCTAACCTCTTTGGTCCCATTTAATTTTGATGAGTATAACTCGAATTACTTAGGTTTTATCCCGGCCTACCCTGTGGCTAGCTAGAATTACACACTTAAAAGTAAAAATCTACTAAAAATCAAAAACTGGCTCAAATCATATGAAATCAGTATCATATTAAAGATGACAGAACCATCTTTCATTAATAAAAAGTTTCATTCCATTTGACTTAGTAGGGCTCGAGTTATAAGCCCTGAAACTTGACTTTCCTAAACTGCCCTATTTTGTCTTGGTTTGGACATAGGGTAATTTATTCTAATCACTGGAAACAAATAGGATGGTAACAAACTTAGAATTTCTTTGTAGGATGTTCTCCTATGTATAAGCTTTCCAACAAAATTGGTTTCACTCAATTTGGAGTTGTGTAGGGTGAGTTACACCCTTTTCAACCCACACTGCCCAGGTGAATGTCTTGATCCCTAGGTTAAACTTCAAAAATTCATATCTCTCTCAATATTAATCCAATGGCCTTATATGATATTTATAGAAAGCCCTAGATGTCTAGCTTCACATAAAAATGGTTTTATCAATTTTAAACGGCGGGAGGCAGAGCCGTACACTCCGCCGTATGGACTGCCGAGAGTTTTGAGTTTTCCAGCCTCTCAACTTCTTCATATCTTCATCCTTTCTTACTTCCAATTCAAATTTTAATCTCATAAACAGCCAATAAACCAGCTATAATTCATCATAATCATTTAATCAACATATCAAAATTAAGAAATTAGACCACCACCAATTATCCAAGAATCAGAGAATCAAGCAAGAATTAAAACCTCTACCTCTTATTGTATGGTTAGGCTTGAGTTTGTAGCTGGAACTTGGCTGAATTTGAAAGTTGGATGGAGTAGGTGTGTGGAGAAGAGAAAAGAGAGCTGAAGTGAGGAAGAGAAGGTAATGTAAGAAATGGGGCTGAAGAGGCAGGAGGAGAATATATAAACAAGGCTTTGAAGTGGTAGTTAGAATGGGTGGCTTTGATTGGGTGAAATTTTTGTGGGCAAAGTTCAGCCATGTCTCCCTCTTTTGTGACAAAATTGCTCTCCACGTCGCCTAAGTGAAACTCGCTTCCAGCGCATCTGAACATGACATCGGAACTCGTACACTTCTTAAAGTCAGAATTCGTGTGTATCTATTCAGATGAAGTTGGAACTCGGAATTATCGTCTGGTTTATTCAAAACTTGAGAGTAAAGTCAGACGTCGGAAATTGTAAGGCACAATCACCTTAAAATCGAAGGTCAAGGGCCAGAATGTGAAACCAAAACACTCAAACTCGGAAGTCGGGGGAATTATGTAAACTTGAATTGATTTTAAGCATAACACCAGATATCGAGATTCAAAACACTAATCTTGTGTACCAGGAAATCGGAACTTATAGGACCTGGCAACTCGATCTTGGAACTCGAGAAAATAGAGAAATGAAAAGCTCTTGGTAATAAGCTCGAGATCGAAACTCGTGCAAATTTTGCTCGAACTTGGAGACCAATTCAGAGATCTGATCTCGCGTCCATTTCTGGTTGAGATCAACTCAGATGTCGGATTTCGTGGTAAGTTGAAAATCGTGTTGCATAAGGTCAGAAATCAGAAAAATCCAGCTAGTCTATTTATTGAAATCGGAAATCGGGAAATTTTTTTTTTACCTTTACTGATGAGGTCGGAAATCGAAAATGGGACGTTACAGATTTAACTATGATTATATAATTTATGAGGACTATATAAATTTAAAGACGAATAGATTGGTAGGAGAGCTAGGGAAAGTAAACTTTGCTATCTTGTATAGGAACAAGCTCGATCTTGAGAAGCAAACTATTACCTAGGAATTAGATGGCCTAAAACTCCCGGGTGACCAAGTATGGAAACTTATGAAGTAAAGGTTTAAGGAATACTAAGAATAAAGTGTATTCTATTTAAGGAAATTTTTATCATCTATGCATTTATGTAGCTCAAGTAGTTGATTATGATTTATTTGCACTATATACAATCCCTTATGATTGCTTATTATTTTAGTTGCCCTGCATACTATTTTGTAAGGTATTCACTCTGTCTACAAGATGAGTTGTTTCTAACTCTTATCCCATTAAGTAAAATGGAATCTTGCTTCAGGCTATATTTCTTAAACTCGAATAAATGGAGATATTTATTATGTTATTCACCTTTGTATATAATTAACAAAAATCGAAGCAATTGGGAATAAATGTGATGTTACTATATAATAGCTTTGAGCTACTAAGAATTTTCCAAAATTCTAATCCTATTGTGTGTGTGTGTGTCTGCATCATTCTCAAACCACGGCAACGATCATCCTCTTTACCAAGCTACTGGAGCTACAATTCCATTATGACCCTATGATAAATTCACTGTATATCACCACCACCTGCCGTTTTCATCTATATTTCTTCTTCCGCTGGAACTTTGCAGTTCCCTTCCCTTTTTTAGCCCTTTGTTTGACCCTACCACTCCCTTCTTAGCTTTCCCTTTGTATATGGCTCATTCAGCAGCACCACCTACCTCACCACCGTAGCTAGTTCCCTTTCTCTCTTTTGATGGTAACCTTTCAGAGATAGCAGACTCATCCTCCTCCTTATCCTTCACACCTAACGATGGCTATGCTCCTGCTGATCCCGGCATGGTGAATGGATTCCTTTCTTCGAACTCCATTTAGAGGAGCCATCCTGCTAGTAGACTGTAGTGTACAATGTGGCCCTCTTTTGACATTTTTATGACCTTGGGCCATAAGCATAGTTTCTTTTTGTTTCCTCAGGCAGTAATAATAGATGAAATGTCCTTTTTAAGACTATATAGAGATGCACTTTGTGAACACGGATCAAATTATTTTGTTCGACGGTCCTGCTTTTTGTATGCACTACTCTTGGATGTACATGAACCTATGAGACAATGTTTGAATATATAAACATGTCAAAGATGTCGTGATGTTTATTTCCACACGACTTATTTAAATTTCTTTTATTATGCCATGCTCGGATGATATATATACATTGCATAAATGAATTAATGCCTAGCCAATAAACCGCATTTCAATTTAAGAGTTTACTCTACTAACGTAATGAATTAAGGTAAAATAAAATGAGAATTATTCACACGTAACAAACTACCGGGTAAAATATTATGATTTAAGTATAGTATTATATTTGGTAGAGTGTTACAGAAAGGAGGCATACGTGGAGTGCTCTGCAGAGGAGGAAGTCGATGGTGAAGTTGCACTGATGAAAGAGAAGATATGGGAACTCTATCATGTATTATAACATATTGGTATAGGGTTACACCTTCAAATCTACAACATTAGATAATTTGGTGCATCAAGCACCAAACTTGATAGGGTGCATTTTAGATGTCGCCTTGTAAGTAATCGCCCGTATTAGTATCAACCTAGGAGAGTTAGTGATGCAATTTACTGCATGTTTATTTCTTTTTTTTTTTGGACAAAAAGTGATTTTTCAATTACTAAAAAAAATCACTGTCTACAGAAGTTACTCATTTAGAATTTAAGATACATTTGGTTTAGCTTATTTTGATAGAAAATATGATTTTTGAGGTAAAAATTTACTTTTATAGAAAGCTATTCATTTTAGTTTCTACTAAAAAGTTGAAAAAAGTTAATTTTTTTTAATAAAAACTTAAATAAGTAGCTTCTATGAAAAGTGATTTTCGTAGTATAATTGAAAAATCACTTTTTATGAAAAAAAAAAGTTAAAACAAATGCACCCTTACCCAAAAACTAAAAAACATATTTTCTTTTAGCTCTTGACGAAAAATTGAAATTAATAGTTTCTATAAAAAATAATTTTTTTAGTTAGAAAATGACCTTTTTATAATAAAAGAAAAGGCTAAAACAAAATGACCCTTAATTTAATTAAGGGGGGAAGAAAGATAGAAGGTAATAATTAAATAATATTGATTTCATGGAATGAAGTACTGAAAGCAATTGTCTTAGTTAGACTTGATATGTTGCTAGCTATTGTATTTTACCTTATCATTAAGGTAAGGCAATGAAGGCTATTTATAGGGATCTTATACAGTCTAAAGAAAGGGGGTTAATAGATTTTTTCAAGGAAAAGTATAAAAAACTCCCTTCAACTTTGATCCATACACATTTTGGTCCTGTTATTTTAAAAATATGCAAATTGTTCCTTCAATTGTTTAGTATGCACAGATTACTACAATTTAATAACAGACGTTTATTCTTTTATGAAAAGTTGGATGTGAGAAACACATTGACGCTACAATCTCATTAGGAGGCCTCATATATTAATAAATAATAACAAGACTAAAGTGGATATCAACCAAAGTTGAAGGATTTTTTAGACTTTTTACATTAAAAAATGAGCATCCATTAGCAAATTATAGTAACGTGCATATACCGAAAAGTTATAGGACCAATTTGCACATTTTGAAGGTAATAGGACCAAATTACATAAGGACTAAAGTTGAAGAGATTTTTTAGACTTTTCCCCTTTTTTTATATATTAATGACTTTTAGATACATAATTTAAGCATACTAGGACTAGACATATTCAAGTTTTGTATTGCCTACCAATCTTGAAGTTACTATTGGCTAATGTTGTGACACCCTCCAAGCATATCCTCTATGCTTGAGTCATGAGGCTATATCTGGAGATTGTTAGGGTGCTATGAAAGACTTTAAAATAAATAAAAATATAATATATAACCCTTAAATTACAATTTTCTTTACTACATAAGAAGTTATAATCCTAAAATATTTGCTGCATATAAAATAAGAAATCCCAATTTAAAAGAAACTTAACTAATATTATATGCCGAACACATATCGGCCTATGATCATCACTTTGTAGTTACCAGACGCCCACTTCACTTCCCAGATTGGTCTCAAGTCCGAGTCCTGCGTTGGGTGAATATTCCAAGGTTCCGCTGCATACTTGAAATCTAGCTTAGATACTGGAATGTTTATGAAAAAACACACACAAATAGGTAGTGAGAACTTTAAGTCCTCAATAGGTATACTTAATCCACAAATCATATAGGGTGTCATCATAAACATTTTAGCCACTTCAGTTTCTTTTGAAAACATGAGCAAATACACATAGGTACTAATTTTAAGTTTGAAAACATATTTCATGAAGTGGATTATTTTTAAGCAATCACTTAGCATGTTTCATATCAAGCATAATAGCTAAAACAATATAAAGTTCAATCATAATTATAATGACACTGCAGGATACTAAGATACTTGAATATGCATATGCTGATGCACGTATTTAACTGATCTAAGTGCGCTTGGCTTTCTTATCTCTCTTTTTTAACTTGCAACTTGATCTCCTGTACTTGGTCTTCTAGAGGTGAATGACCTCTCTCATGTAACACCCCAATCATACCATACTATGCTTAAGTCAATTTATGGCATTACTGGTTGTTACTCTTAACTAGCGGAAGTTCTTATAGTTGAAATTAGCGTAATATACGAAAATAGCTTGTAAATTTTTATTTTTATTTTTTTGGTAAAACCTTTATGCTTGAAAACTGAGCCTTTAAGCGCTTACTTACTCTCATACCTATGGACATTATTCCTCATATCGCAGAGCTACTAGAAAGATGAATGACAAATTGAAATAATATAACACAATACCTTAAGCCATTAATGTAATCATAGATAATCAAGAGTCATCATTACACTTAATAATTATCACATATGTAATAGGTCAAATTAAGTAGCATGACTTTCTATATGCTCTTAATTACACATAAACTGCCCAACTAGGCCTCTTAAAAAGGTGAAAACACTATGCTACTTTCTCAATCCTCCTTAGCTAGGTAAAGTAACATGACAGCTCCTTGTCTTATCCAGTCAGGTACCACTAGAAGTGCTGCCATGGATGCTATCAACTCTATCAGAAGATGACACGGAAATATTTGAGTGAGAAATACAAGATTTCTCAGTAGGATCTTGACTAGACCATTAATGTGTCATCGTCATCGTCCCAGCCACTTCGGGTTTAACTATGAAAACAGTGAGCATGCATAGATTCCATTTTAAAAGGGTTTGAAAACATAGGTTCCCGAAGCGGGTTTCTTTTAATCTTCCTCATATAAACATAATAATATAAAGAAACTTAGAGCTACAATATAAGAGCATATACATGTGAGAACATAGTATGAATGTTCATAACCATACACATGAGAGAATGAAGATGCATGCAAATTCATGTAACTTCTTAGACTAGATCAGAGTCTTTCTTTAACTTTACTTTCATATTTAACATGTGCTTAACATTCTTTACTTTTCCTTTGAAATAAACTACTTTTGGACATGAGCTAATTCTATGACTATCATCATGCAATACTAACCAAATCAGACTAAGCTGATAATGGTTACTTCTAAGTTGGAGGGTCCTCTATATCACCTTGCCTCCCCCATAGAGGATCCTTGAGTCTTTGTGGATCATCGTCTCTCACTTCCTTGAAGTGATCGATGGGTCATATCCCATTCTTTCTTTTCTTATCATTATACTTTACATGCATAGTACTTCTTTGACAAGACACATGCAATGATATAAATAAGTCCATAATTTTGACGGAAATTCGGCAGCATAACGGCTAGACCGAAGCTTCCTCAAAATGCCAATCATAAAACTTTCAACTAACAATCCATTATATCCATCTTATATCATCACACTAATCATTTAACCATGAGACAATGCTCAATCAAACTTGTCATACATCATACCGAATGGCATCATACATTCATACCCAAAAGGGTTCATAGTTGTGTTATTCTTTGTGGAAGGTCTTATGAGGCATCATATGATTTCCCTTGGTTACCCATGAGAGAATCACATAATTAAAATGAATGTGTACATAGTCTTTTAGTTACTTAGCTCTTATGGGAAAATTAGTTCTTATTTGAGTGCTTATCTTATGGAACATGTAACATCCCTACTTTCGTGAATAGAACGTGATAGAAACTTTGAATTATTTCCCTTAGGTAGTGTGAGAATTTCTCAGGCAGCGCTATGCCATGATGATCCTCACACTCAAAATTATAGGGTAGTGTAAAAGTTAAGAAATGACAAAAGTGCCCCTATAAACTTTTGTTAATTACAGTGACGCCTAGAATTTTTAGAAATTATATTTTGACCCTAAAGACTTATTTCCACAATAACCCTAGAATTTTTCATGAAATAACCTTTATGTCCCTACATATGTAAAATTAGCAGAATGGGATTTTAAACAAAGCAGAATCACGTGGTGAAACCGTAGAAGTTTAAATCTCTGCCGATTGGGTCATGGAGGCAGTCTGGTGTGAAATGACGTGGTGTGTCCCTGGACTTGCTCAAAATTATGAAAATGCCATTAGCTACAAAAATTAGAAAACAAAAAGGCTCCAAATTTGCGAAAATGTCTAATTTACGCCGTTAATCTATTTATTTGGTTTCAATAGTTATGTAAGGACAATTAGAAGTTAAATTAAATATTCATTAGATATTAATTAGAAGGATTAGGCTTAGGAACAATTAAAATAGAGATATAGAAATTTTCTCAAAGTCATTTAGTAAAGTTTTGCTAATTTGAAGAAAATCGGCAAAGATTCGGTATTTTAAATTATCGGAACCGGACCAATAAAAACTATACTATGAGAAACCTATGATGGGGGGCCAAGATTTAGCCAAAACATCCCTACAAGTGGTGCCTCCATCAGCCATAAAAGAGGGAAAGCCAAGCCAAGTTTGAATGAGGATTGAAGTCCACCAATCAAAAGCTAACTTCCTTCATAAGTTTTCATTTTTTTTCTCTTCCTTCTCCCCTTAAATTTTTGGCCTCCCCACAGCCAACCTCATTTTCCCACTTTCCTTCATCTTCTTCCACTTCCTCTCATCCCCAAGCTCAAGCTCCAACCATCAACTTCACTCCAAGATCAAGTTCCACCAAGATTTCACACCACCAAGGTAGGAATCTCAACTTCTCCTTCTTTTCTTTGAATTGGGGCTGCCTAAGGTCCCTTATTCATCCATGATTCTGATGTTGTGATGGATGGGGATGATGAATTAAGACTGGTTTAAGTTGTATATGTGGGTTTGAATTGAAGATTGGATGGATTGATTTAAGGAAAACATGAATTCAAGAAGAATTCAAGGAGCTGTTAGGGTTTTCCCCTCGATAGTCCGTATGGCGGAGTGTATGGCTCTACCTACAGCCATTTTAATTTGATGAATTTATTTTTATATGAAACTAGAAATTCATAGAAAATATAAGGCCATTGGATTAGTATAGAATTAGTTATGAATTTTTGAAATTTGACATAGAAATCTTGATTCTCATCTGGGCAGTATGAATGGAGAAGGGTGTAACTCACCCTACACAACTGTAAATTCAATGCAACCAATGCTGTTTGAAAGCTAACATGTAAAGAAACATCCCATAAAAATTTTAGAGTCAGGACCATTGCCATTTATTCCTAACACATCAATGAAGTTACCTTAAGTTCAAACCAGGCTGGAACAGGGTAGTTTAGTAGGGTCAAGTTTTAGGGCTTATATCTCAAAATATACTCATAGAAATGATATGAGACTTATTTCATTTGAAAGCTTGTCCTGTTAATTTGATATAAGTTTCATATGATTTCACCTATTTTCTATTTTTGGTGAATTTTTACTTCTAAGAGTGCAATTCTAGCTAGTTGTAGGGCAGACAGAAGTAAATTTTGAATAACTTGAGCTACATAAATCAAAATTTGATGGGACCAAAAGGGTTGGAAACTAGACACATAGCACTACAACATATTCAAAATTTAGGTCCAACTGAATTGAATAGAAATTATGGTGAATTTTACAAAATCGGGCAGAATTGAGTAGAATGAGCAGAAAACCTAAGTTATATATTTATGTTGACATGTTATATGATTGATATTTTTATTATAAAACTTGATGCTCTATGTTGGTTTTGCCACTTGATTGATCCTTCTGAGTCTGGCACTATTCATGGGGAAGTGAACTCGATCCGTCATGCTGCCGAAATTCTGGCAGAAATATGTGAATTAGATGAATGTTATACATTTATATGTTATGCTCATAAGATTCATATATGCAAGAACGATTTAAGTATAATATGAAGTATATGAATGAATGCATGTAGCATATGCATGTATAATCATGTCCAAAGAAGAATAAAATTTATGAGAACTTACAAGAAAGATGTACCAAGCTACCACGTGAGGCATGGCATAGACCCAGCTGGCGTGGGCTAGAGCGATACTATCTAAGACTTGGGTCAGCCCTCGACCAGATTTAAGAGGAATAGACTGGTGTGAGGGTCGAGGAAAGTAAACCCGTCACTTATATACAGGTATGAGCTCGGACTTGAAAAGTAGGCTATTACCCAAGGGTGAGAAAGGCCATTCACCTCCAGGGGACCAAGTACAGAATAGCAAAGTTAAGTTGCAAATTAAAGAAAGATACGAATTAAGTCAAGTGCACTTGCATACAGTCAAGTATAAGCATCTATATGTGCATCTTCAATTATCTCATTAAGTCATATTGTTATTATGATTCTTATTGAAGCATATTATACTATTAGTATTTCTATGTCTGTCATATAATATGGCAAGTGGTTGTTCAAATATAACCCGCTTCGAGAAAAATGTTTTCAACTTAAATTGAACCACTATTTGAGTATATGTGCTCATATTTTCATAATAAACCGAAGCGGCTGGAATGTTTATGATGACACTATAAGATTGGTTTGAGCTTACCTACTGAGAACCTTAGGTTCTCACTGCCTCCTTGTATGTTTTTCTTTTTCGTAAACATTCCAGCACCCAAGTTGGAAATCACGTGTGAGGCAGAGTACTGGGACATTCACTGATCAAGACTTGGGCGCAAACTAGACCAAGAGGCTATTGAAGCTAGCTAATGACTAGTCGGAAGCAAATGCTGTGTATTATGTTAGTCACAATTTCTTTTAAATTGTAACTATTCTATTCTCTATGTATCAAAGACGACGAAGTTTATGAACTATTAGTCAATAATAAAGGTGTAGTTAAAGGGCCAAGTATTATATTTTCCATATTTTAAAGCTTGCTTAGTACAATGACACCGTTTTGATATAACTCCATGACTCGAGCATGGCTTATATAAAAAAGGGTGTTACATAACACTTGTTCAAGTTAACTAAGTTAGGTAATTATTTCCTTTCCTCGAGATGGTTCACTTAGTGATTCCTAGGTTCATGGTATGCTTAGAAGCTCTAATCATACTTCTGTTCCCAAGGATTTCGAAATCTCTCTAGTCCTTGGGTCATGACAACGCATAACCACACTCATGAACCCAACAACACCATGATAGCTAATCACCAAGGGTGATTTTTAACTTATCCAAGTTGCAAAGTTTCAAGCTTTTATCATTAACATAACAAGATTTTACCTTCAATGTTATAAAAGTTATTATTCTTTATAAGGTAATTATAAAGTAAGATTTTTTAAGAAAGTAGGTGCCTCTAAAATTATGCTCTTGTCTTAAAAATTCAATCTTTATGAAATAATAATACAAGATACTAGCTTTAGAACTAAAAAGTCTTGTTCTTTATGAAAGTTGACACTTTTAATTATTCTAGGATCATCAAGGTTTCAATTTTATGACTTAAAGTTGTCTTAAAGTCTAAAAGATTCCTACTTTATGGAATAATGATACAGGACACAAACTTTAGAATTAGAAAGTCTTGTTCTTTATAAAAATTAACACTTTATGCATAATTTTGACTCAAGATACAAACTTTATAAATTAAAAGTTACAAGTCAACACTTTTATGACTTAAAATTTCATTCTTGGTCAAAGTTTGAAACTTTATGAAAGGTCTTGTCTTCAAGATTCCATTTTTAGACATAAAGTGGCAAGTTTTTATTTTTATGACTTAAAAAGCTTCATTAAAGAACAAACTTTAAACAAAATACCACCAAGAACACATTCTTTTTCAAACAACTCACAAGAAACATCAAGATCTGATGCATCAAGAAAGAAAGATAGAAACTTTGAGGCATTCAAGAAGCAAACTTTCAAATAACCAAGATCAACTCATGAAGAATGTAGCACCCTACCAATTTAATGTTATGCTTAAGTTATAGATTGAAATTAAGTAGATTGTGTTACCATGTTGATACTCTGCTTACATTTCATTTATCATATCACATCTCTCTCTTTTTTTTTTTAAACAGAAGAATTGGCGCGCTGTATATAATGAATGTGTTCAATCTCGCATAACGTGACAGAGTTTAATAAAGCATAGCAGAAAAGATAAGAATAAGTAATATACCATCAACTGTATAGGTGCATATATATAGGTCGGAAGCATACGTTTCAGTTTATGTACAAATTTGAAACAGGATACATAAGTGGGGCCAGTGTACCAAAATGACATAAGGCCCGTGTCATGTCAAAACGATCCTATTGGGTCCTCAGAGGACACTTCAAACTAACTAATATGTCTACTGCTAAGTCCATGACCCAAAGCTGCATACTACCAAAAAAGGGCCATACTGTACAATATCATCTACAACTGGGACCTACTCAGTCAGATAGCCATTGGCCATACCAGGCCCGGCTGGGGAGTAGTTTGCACTAGGTCTCGAGAAGGACGATGAGCTAGTGGCCTCAGAAGAGTCGCTCTCGAAGCTGAGCGGTATGTCTGGAACCACCTGCGGGGGTGACTCTAGTGCAAGGTCAGCAGCAGCTGCAGGGTCAACAGTAGCTGCAGGAGCTGCGCGTGTTGGAGGGGCTGGAGGTGAGTGTGCCACGTGCAGCGGGACCGCAAAGTATGGAGTAGTAGGGTCAAAAGCAGGATGAAATAAAGGAATAGAAAATTCCTATTACTAAAAAGGTAAAGACGAAAATGGCAGGAATCGGCTATGTACAGTGAATCCACTATGGGATCATGGTGGAGCTATAGGTCTGGAATCTCAATGAAAAGAATGGCCGTTGAATCCATCACCAGCATCTCAGAATGATGCAGAAATGCAAAACGAGGTGAGAATTTAAAGAAATTCTCAATAGGGTTTGTATATGGTGTTTAACTGACGTCATATTCATTCTCAGTTGCCTCGATTTTTATTTAATTATAAAAATATGAGATCAAGCTTAACCATCCATATTTAATAAGGTTGAGAAAATGTCTAGTTCGTGGCAAGGTCCAGTTTTACTTAGGACAGTGCAAGAAACAAAATAAATTACTAATAATGATATACAGAACAATGAGCAGAATAAATAAACATGCAGCAGCAAGTAAACATATCAGTCAATAAACAACTCATAAAGACTATTCAATATGATTATGCAAAACTCATTCTTGAACTTTTCTTCATAAACTTTTCCATTACTTGGTCCCCTGGGAGTTCTTGGCCATTTAGACTCCTGGGTAATAGTCTGCTTTTCAGGATTGAGCTCGTTCCTATACAGGAATGTCGGGTTTACTTTCCCCGACCTCCCCATCGATCTATTCCCTTTAACTTTAATCTGGGGCTAGCCCAAGTATCATGGAACTTTCATCATACCATAATCTTTATGTTCATCATAACGTAACCCTTATGACTTTCTTGAAAATGCATATGTATCTAAATGTATATTATAACTCATGCATAGACTTTACCAAAATTTTGGCTGCATAACGGAGCGTGTCCACTTTTTCATGAATAGTGTTAGTACTCAGAACATCAATTTCTCATAGAAGTCATAATATTTCATTCATAATTCAACATTATATTTATAGGAGCATTAGTTATATTTAATACAGAGTTACTGCTTTAGCACATTCATTCAACTCAATTTTTGTAAATCAAGCCAAAATTTCTATTTAACTCATCTAGACCTAAATTTTGAATATGTAAAAGTGTTATATGTCTATTTTCTAATCTCTTTCATCCATTCTAATTTTGATATATATAGCTCAAGTTATTTAGGTTTTATCCCGGCTTGCCCTGTAGCTAGCCAAAATTACACACTTAAAAGTAAAACTCCACTAAAAATCGAAAACTAGTTCAAATCATATGAAATTAGTCTCACATTAAAGCTAACAGGACAACCTTTCATTTTCAAAAAGTTTCATTCCATTTGCCTTAGTAGAGCTCGAGTTATAAGTCCCAAAATTTGACCTTCCTGAACTGCCCTATTTTGGCCTAGTTTTGACATAGGGCAACTTTCTCTAACCACTGGGAGCAAATGGGACCTTATATAACTCTAAAATTTTCATGGTATATTCTCCTATGTGTAAGCTTTCTAACAAAGTTGGTTTCATTCAATTCCAAATAGTATAGGGCAAGTTTTACCCTAAACAACCTAATCTGCCCAGAATCAAACTCAAAAACCTAGGTCAAACTTCCAAAATTCATATCTCTCTCAATACTAATCCAATGGCATATGATATATGTATAGAAAGCCCTGAATGTCTAGTTTCATATAAAAATGGTTTCATCAAATTTAAACGGGGGTAGGTGGATGATAACTCTCTGGCAAGTGCACCAAATCGTTTAAGTAATAACCACAGAAAGTGGGTATCGTCCCACAAGGATTGACGCTATCAAACAGTACTTCACTAATCAAATTTCTATTTAAATCATAACAATTGTTTGGATTGAAGAAAGCTCTAATTCAAAATGTAACAAAAACTGAGAATTATAACAAAATTTATAATAATGGAAAACAAACAAAAGATAATCTCAAATTTTCAAAACACTAGAGGTTGGGATGGTCTGAATTTTCTTACTTTTTAATTGAATTCCTCAAATACTTAACTTGGAAATCTTAGATTAATGACAGGATTATAAGTGAACTAATTCCAATTCCTTGGTGAATCAGTTCTCCTATTTGTGATAAAATACGACAATTCCTTGACTATATCTCAACACAAATAAAGATTACGCATGGAACTCAATCCCTAGATCACATAAAATTCAAGAAATATTCCTACACCTTGAAATTCATGTAGTTCATCTTTAGAGCCAATTCATATACAATTTGCCCAAATCATATAAGAACCCGAGTTCAATCATGAAATACAACTCATAATTTCTTGCATATAAACACAAAAGATGAACAATTAATCCAAGAAACCCAACATCAAGTATCAGAAATTCAACCCCAATACATCCATTTCAGACCTAATCCCTTCCCCTAGCTAATGAGTTTAGCAACTCATTCTATGGAAGAACAAAGAAAGGAAAAGTGCAGAAAATTTCATAAAGAACCAAAGAATTGGAAGGATGAGTCTTCAATCTTCCTCTTCCTTTTGTTCCCAAGTTGTTTCCTTCGCTTTTCTTTCGCCTCCTTTCTGTCCTTCTCTCTTTTTTTCGAGTTCAGCCTCCGGATAACCTAAAAAATCCCGTGCCTCTCTTAATTAAGCGCAACAAAAATTTGACAGCACGTCGTGGGCGCCTAGGCGCTGGGTGTTGGGCGCCTAGGCGCCAGGTCACCTGACAGCAAAATGAAATCAGCAATCTCAGCGCCTGAGCGGTGGGAGTTTAGCGCCTGAGCGCTCATACATCCACAAAAATGCTAAAAGAAATGAAATAACATAAATAACTAACAAACAAGTATATAAAAAGAAAACACTCATCAAAAGTAATTTTTTAAAAAGGTTTTGGATGGTTTTAAGCTCTAAAAATTTCAGCAACTTAATGGAACATCACACCCCCAAACCTAAGATGTTGCTTGTCCTCAAGCAAAAAGACACAACTCAAAAGAACAATTATGACACCTAACAAGAATTATGTATCATATGTGCTCTCAGAAAACTCCACAACATTAGTTCAAAAATAAACACAATGGATAAATAAAATCATACACTCATCATCATCTGCACTCTTTATGACCCAACCCAAAATAAACAAGATCATGGATTAGTTCTAGATCAAATAATCCGGATTAGATTATGCAGTTACTTAAGAAATATCTCATATTCAGTCCATATTGTTCATCCCTATCTCCACTAATGTAGAATTAATGCACCAAAGTGATCAAAAGGGTCTTTTAAAGTTTGTAATGTCAGGCCAAAGGTGAAGGTCATGAAAGAAGGGAAAAGGAAAATTTAAACTAGGTTAAGTAATTAGAGTATGCATCACAGTCCAAAATAAAAACAAAGCAGTGCCACAATTCTTGATTTTTTTTTTTTTTTGTATTTTGTTTTTGTTTTTGATTCTTTTTTTTTTTTTTTGAATAATGTGCTTTACATTATTTTTTTTTTCTTGATGGAAACAGAAACAGCTTGATTTGCAAAAAACTATGGCACTAACTATAAGATGGATAGAACATGTAATGCACCACTTAAAGAACTCAAAAATTTATTTCAGGTGGGATTTTTTTTTTTTTTCGGGGTTAAAGAAAAGTAGGATGAATGAAGGTTAAAACAAAGAAAAAGGCCTTTTTATCATCATTTTTTTTCAGCTTCAAAGGGGACCTAAGGATATACTTTATTGGGTTGGCTAGAAAGGCTCAAACGATCCATAGAATGCCCTGATCATTTCACCATGATACATTATCCTAGGATTTTGCCTCAATAGGGAATCAAACATGTTCCGAGATAAGCATCAATCCAAATATTCCACATAATCTTTCTCTAGAAAATTAACCCGGTTCATCCCCAAGAAAATGCACATCCTAGATCAAAGCAATAATAGGCATGATGAATGAGAGTATGATCCGTTGAAAACATTGTGCTCATAGTACTCCAAGTTTATGAAAATTCATATAATCATTGAGCACTCAACACAATTCACAGAACAAAACTTTTAAAATTGTGCAATCAAAAGACTTTTTCTTTAAAATAATAAAAAAAAAAACACCACAGTTGTAAAGAAAACATAAAGGTACCAAAACTCCTAAACTCCAACCAGAAGAGCAATAACTAAAAGCAATAAACAGAAAAATAAAATAAAATAAAATAAAATAAAATAAAAAGAAACAACAAGCTTCCCCCATTTTTATTTGACTTCAATCTTCATCAGCATCTTCTTCTTCTTCTCCAGCCTCTTGCTCCTGCTCAAAATCAACAGGCCTTAAAAGATCCTCATCTGGTACTAATGGTTCATCCAGTTCATCCGGTCCCATTCCTTGCTCAACAGCTATTCATCTCACCATTACTTCTAATCCTTGAACAGCTCGAATGATATATTGATTCTGACGAATGCTCAACCTTTGAAAATTCTCCAATTGTTCTAACCTCTGAGCGGTGGTGAGAGGATGCTTTGGCCTACTAGAACTAGGCTGTGTAGAAGGTGATGGTTGCTCTTGTCCTCTCTGTTGAGTTCGGGGTCTCCTAGTCTCCTAGGCTATAGAAGCTGCAGTTATTGGCCGCTCAGGTAAAACTGGAATATCTCCTTCAATATCCACTACTGCTCTCTTACACAACTGTGTAATTAAACTTGGATACCCCAAACTTCCAGATGACGCCTGAGCCATTTCATGAATTTTCGAAGCAATTAAACTCCCCACATCAATTTGTGTATCTCTCATTATACAATGAATGAGAATAGCCTGTTCCACACGCACTTCTGAATGATTCAGCTTAGTGATAAGTTTGGACTGAACAAATGTACACCAAGCCCGTGGAACTGGTATTAAATCAGCTTTCTTTAGACACAAGGGTCTTCCATGAGCATCCATTTCCCATGTTGCGCCTTCCTTGCATAGATCTCTTAACACATCAGTCAATCTTTGTTCATGCTCCATCCTATGATCATAACTACAATAACCAGGGTAATGATATCCTATGCCAAAGAAAGCATCTATGGCTCTTGGACTAAAATCAATTTCTTTCCCTCGAACGAAACTCTTGAATTCACTTTCTTCACTTTGCTCTTGTTCATCATTGGGCACCACATATGCATTGGCATAGAACTCCCGAACTAGATTCATTTTTCCTGCTGGAAGACCCGCACATAAAGCTATCCAATTCCTTTCTTTAATTTGATCTTGGATCTCAGGGTATTCTCCTTCTTGCAAACTGAACCCTCTCTCCCGCACCAATGACCGAGTCAAGAAGACGTTTTGAAACCGCTTTTCATGTGCATGGGTCTTGAAACAAGTATGATCAAATGTGTTTGCTGAACTAGAGCCAGCCTTATCAATTCCCCTTTTCTTTCTTGGAGGCATGAGAATTAGTCACCTAGAAATCAACCCAACAAGTTGTCAAGATAAAAGTCTCAAGTTCATTCAAAATGAATCAGATTATTCATTCAACATCTACTTGGGACAACTTGCTAAAAGTCTATGTTTCAAAGATAATTAGCAACTCATCAAACTAACATGGACTATTGTCAACTCAAAATGTGCCAAACTCACGTTTTCATTCACAATGAACTTATGAAACATGAATTCTCTATTCCTTACCATTAACATTGACATTCCAATCAACACAAAAATTCAACAGAATATTCAAACAATTTGAATGTATATTCCACTAGGTTCATAACAACACTACATGAAGGAAGAGAAAATTTATCTAGCTTAAATTCAATACCCACTCACAAACAATTCCTATTCACCATAAATACACAACTACAATTCTTCTAAACCAATGCTTTTATCACTTCCACACCCACATTCATTCACATTCTAAATTTATTCCAAGAACATACCACTCTAGCACAATTTCTCAATAAATTTTCAACAACACCACACCAAATCATGCTCAAAAACATACAACCAATTCAAAATATGCACTTGACCAAGTCAATTCTACCAAGCTCATCACATTCAAATTTCCAACTTGTCATTTCTTCAAACACTAAGTGCTCACTTCATCAAACATGTTGATTCTATGAATATGAAACAATCCAAGTGCCCAATGTCAGTCATGCATTGTACCAAACACAAATTATAACGACAATTCAAAGCCAATGGCACCCATTTGACTAATTTCTTATTTTCCCCAATTCTTAAACCCTATCTATGATAGAGAACCATCCATTCACTCTTGTAACATGTAACAAGAATTAAAGAGAGTTGGAAGAGAGTTGAAAGAGAGGGAGACCTTACCTCAACAAGTAACCACCATCAAAGTGCAGAAATTCACAAAAATTCACCCCCAAACCCAAGATTCTACAGTGTAAGGAGGAAAAAAAATTGTGCAGAAAATGGAGGTTCTTTGAAGAATAATGGAGTTTATGAGATAAGAAGATGAAAGGAGAGGAAGAAGGATGGATTAAGTCTCCTATACTATGAACATGAATGAGTTTAGAAGAGGAGAAGTGAAACTAAAATGAAGCTTTTTGTTTTAACGTAAAAGAAGAAGAAGAAAACAAGGGAAGAGAAGAAGAAAAACGGTGCAAAAGAGAGAGTCTGCAGCTTTTTACGTTTAAAATGTGTTTTTTTTTTTTTTTTTACGCCAGCACCTAGGCGGTATGAGTACAGCACCTGGGATGTGGTTTACTTGAAAGTGATTTTTTTCTTCTTCACAGACCGCGCCCAAGCGGTGTAACGGAGCGCCTAAGCGGTGAACAGCCTGAAACCAAATTTTTCTTTCACGCAGTGGACGCCTAGGCGGGAAGTGTTGAGCGCTTGAGTGCTACATTGCCTGAAAGTGGCTCTTTTTTTTTTTTTTTAAATACAAATACATAAGTAAAATAGCAATTAAAATCATAAAATAAAATAACTAAGGAAAAGCATAAAACAACTAAGGAAAACTAATAAATAGAAAATAATAAAAATTAAAAATAAAATTAACTAAAACAAAACAAAGAAAACAAAGAAAATAAAACGAAACAAAATAAAATGAAAGGATACTAAAAATTGGGTTGCCTCCCAATAAGCGCTTTTTTAACGTCATTAGCTTGACGTCTTGCAATTTTTTTAGGACAATGTTAAGATTGATCTCTGCCTATCAATCTCTTCTCCAAAATAGTGCTTTAGCCTCTGCCCATTTACTGTGAATTTTCTTCTAGAACTTGGCTCAAGTAACTCAACAGCATTAAACGGAGAAACCTTGCTTATCACAAATGGTCCAGACCATCTTGTCTTCAGCTTTCTAGGAAACAACTTTAACCTTGAATTAAACAGTAATACCTGCTGTCCTGATTCAAAACACTTGAAAGAAATCTTCTTGTCATGCCATTTCTTTGTCCTTTCCTTGTACAAATGAGCACTTTCATAAGCCTTGTACCTAAATTCCTCAAGTTCATTGAGTTGGAGGAGCCTCTTTTCCTTGACAGCTTTAGCATCAAAATTCATAAATTTAATTGCCCAAAAAGCCTTATGTTCCAACTCCACTAGTAAGTGGCAAGATTTTCCAAATACCAATTGATATGGAGACATTCCAATGGGAGTTTTAAAAGCTGTTCTACAAGCCCAAAGTGCACCATCAATTTTCCTTGCCCAATCTTTCCTGGACGCACCAACCATCTTTTCAAGAATTCTTTTTAACTCCCTGTTAGACACCTCAACTTGACCACTCGTCTGAGGATGGTATGGAGTAGCTATCTTGTGTTTCACTCCATATTTCTGCAATAACATGTCAAGTTGTTTGTTACAAAAATGACTCCCTCCATCACTAATAAGTGCTCTTGGAACTCCAAATCTTGTGAAAATGTTCTTTTTCAAAAAATTCACAACAACTTTTGCATCATTAGTGGGTGATGGAATGGCTTCCACCCACTTTGACACATAATCCACAGCAACAAGAATGTATAAATTAGAGTATGATGAAGGGAAAGGACCCATGAAGTCTATACCCCACACATCAAACAACTCCACTTCCAAAATGTAGTTCTGTGGCATCTCATTTCTTCTTGACAAGTTCCCCGTCCTCTGACATCTATCACATTTTTCAACAAAAGACCGAGCATCTTTAAAAATTGTGGGCCAATAAAGACCACTCTGCAAGACCTTAGCTGCTATTCTTTCCCCTCCAAAGTGCCCACCATACTCAGAGCCATGACAATGCCATAAAATACTTTGCACCTCCTCTTCTGGAATGCACCTTCTAATCATCCCATCGGCATACCTCTTGAATAGATAAGGTTCATCCCAAAAGAAATGCCTTGAATCATGTAAGAACTTCTTCTTTTGATTCCAACTCAAACTTTCTGGAAGAACCTTTGCAGCTTTGTAATTGGCCATATCAGCAAACCATGGAAGTACCTGAATTACAAACAACTGCTCATCAGGAAATTCTTCTTTAATTGGTAACAGCTGCACATCCTGGCCTCCATCTTGAACAATCCTGGACAAATGGTCAGCAACCAAATTTTCTGTGCCTTTTTGTCCTTCAACTCCAAGTCAAATTCTTGTAACAATAACACCCACCTGATCAACCTTGGCTTTGCTTCCTGCTTAGACAAGAGATACTTAAGAGCGGAATGGTCAGTGTAAACAATTACTTTTGACCCAACCAAATATGACCGAAACTTGTCAAAAGCATAAACAACAGCAAGCAATTCTTTTTCAGTAGTTGCATAATTACGCTGTGCATCATTCAACACACGACTAGCATAATAGATCACATGCAACAATTTATTTTTTCTTTGACCCAAAACGGCACCTATTGCAAAGTCACTAGCATCACACATCAATTCAAATGGCAAACTCCAACAAAAAGTGCAGAAATTATAGGAGCAGAAATCAATTTCTCTTTCAAAGTCTCAAAGGCATGCAAGCAATCATCATCAAATACAAAAGGTGCATCCTTAACCAAGAGACTACACAAAGGTTTTGCAATTTTTGAAAAATCTTTAATAAACCTTCTATAAAAACCTGCATGTCCTAAAAAACTTCTAATGCCTTTAACATTCACAGGAGGAGGCAATTTTTGAATAATTTCAACCTTAGCCTTATCTACCTCAATACCTTTGGATGAAATCCGGTGCCCAAGAACAATACCTTCAGTAATCATAAAATGACATTTTTCCCAGTTTAGAACAAGGTTTGTTTCTTGGCACCTTTTTAAAACCAAAGATAAATTATACAAACAGGCATCAAAAGAACTACCAAAAACAGAGAAGTCATCCATAAATATTTCAATGAATTTTTCTACCATATCAGAGAAAATGGAAAGCATGCACCTTTGAAATGTAGCTGGGGCATTGCATAACCCAAATGGCATCCTCCGATAGGCAAAAACACCATAAGGACATGTGAATGCTATTTTCTCTTGATCTACAGGGTCCACCACAATCTGGTTGTAGCCTGAATACCCATCCAAAAAATAATAATAAGCATGGCCAGCTAACCTCTCCAACATTTGGTCAATGAACGGCAGGGGAAAATGGTCCTTTCTTGTTGCCGCATTCAGCCTGCGGTAATCTATGCACATCCTCCAGCCTGTAACTGTCCTCGTGGGTATCAACTCATTGTTCTTATTTGGTATCACAGTGATACCGCCCTTCTTAGGCACCACCTGAACAGGACTTACCAATGAACTGTTAGAAATAGGGTAAATAATTCCAGCACCCCACAATTTCAGAACTTCTTTCAAAACCACTTCTTTCATTGTTGGATTTAGCCTTCGTTGTGGTTGCACTACAGGCTTGCTATCTTCCTCCACCAGAATCTTGTGCATACACATAGTTGGACTTATCCCCTTCAAATCACTAATAGTCCAACCAATGGCAGTCTTGTGCTCTCTCAAGACTCTCAACAATTTTTCTTCTTCCAACTCACTCAAAAATGCACTAATAATCATAGGATAGGAATTAGTACCTCCAAGAAATGCATATTTGAGAGTTGATGGCAAGGGCTTCAAGTCAAGCTTTAGAGGCTCTTCTTTTACAACTTCCTTTGTCAAGCACAAATTCTCCTTCTCCTTCAGATGCATGATTGGTGACAAAGCTTCTAGAAATTTAACACATTCAACAACTTCTGGTTTATCTTCATCATTTGTTGACATCTTTGCATTTACCAGAGTTGTTTCAAGAGGACATGCTAACACTTCTTTATGAAAAACTTCTTTAACCAAAGGATCAATCGCATCAATTCTTAGACAATGCTCCTTTTCTATTGGATGCTTCATAGCCTCAAACACATTAAAAATTACTTTCTCATCATGCACCCGCAACATAAGCTCTCCTTGTTGGACATCAATCAGTGCCCTTCCTGTTGCCAAAAATGGTCTTCCTAGAATTAGAAGCATCTCAAAATCCTCTTCCATATCCAACACCACAAAATCCGCAGGAAAAATGAATTTATCGACCTTTACTAACACATCTTCAACTATCCCATACGGAAACTTAATAGACCGATCAGCAAGTTGCAATGAAATCATGGTAGGCTTCACTTCCTTAATCTCCAACTTATGCATGATAGACAACGGCATCAAATTGATGCTTGCCCCAAGGTCACATAATGCTCTACCAATGGTCAAAGTACCAATAGTGCATGGAATATGGAAACTACCTGGATCTTTTAGCTTCTGTGGTAATTTCCTCTGGATGATAGCACTACACTCTTCAGTTAGCATCACTGTTTCATCTTCTTTTAGTTTCCTCTTCCTAGAAAGCAAGTCTTTCATGAATTTAGCATACAAAGGCATTTGCTCCAAGGCTTCAGCAAATGGAATGTTAATCTGCAACTTTTTAAACACTTCCAAGAATTTGGAGAATTGGTTCTCTTGATTTTGCTTCTGAAGTCTCTGTGGAAATGGAACTCTAGCATGTGGGGACACTTCAACTGGCTTGTCCCAATCTACTTCTTTCTTTTTCCCTTTCAAAGGCTCACTAGATTGCGTCTTCACTTGTTCTTGAGAATTGGTTGGAACCTCAGATGAAGGATCTTCAACTTCCACAGCATCATCTACTAGAGAATTTTCAGCTTCTTTACCTTTGCTCTCCTTAGGATGTACCGCCAATGTCTTGCCACTCCTCAAAGTAATCGCCTTACAATGCTCCTTTGGATTTGGCTCAGTGTTGCTAGGGAAGGTTCCTTGTAGTTTCTCTACCAACTGTTTAGCAATCTGCACAACTTGATTCTCCAAGTTTCTGATTGAGGCCTCTTGATTTTTAAAATTGGCCCTTGTTTCATGCATGAAACTAGAGGTCTGCTGCACAAAATTTGTTGTTGACTGAGATAGCTTTTCCAAAGCAATTTCCAATGCAAATGGTTTTAGTTGAGCAGGTGGTTGAGCTGGTGGTGCTTGAAAAGACGCATTGAAATTTTTCTGAGCACTCTGATTACTCCAAGAAAAATTTGGATTATTCCTCCACCCCGGATTATATGTGTTAGAAAATGGGTTGTTTTGCTGCCTTGGAGGATTTCCCATGTAGCTTATTTATTCCATAGATAATCGAGTCAGCCAGATCTGCTTCACATTCTCCATTTCCATGTTCACCACCACAAAAGTCACACATTAAAGATTGAGAACCTACAGCTCCAACTTGCATTTGCCCAAACTATTGAGTGAGAGTAGATAATTGTCGAGACATGAGCTTATTCTGAGCCAATATAGCATCAAGTGTCTCCAGCTCCATAACACCTTTCCTTCCTACTGACCTCTCATTTGAAGCCATGAAGTTATTTGCAGCCATGGTCTCAATCAATTGAAGGGCTTCTTCTGGAGTTTTACTATGCAAGGATCCTCCGTAGGTCGTGCATCCACCATTGATTCGACAAATGGTATCAACCCATCATAGAAGGTTTGAATCAAGCCAACTGAAGAGCATGATGTGGACATTTTCTCAACAACTCCTTGAACCGCTCCCATGCATCATAAAGTGACTCCCCATCCTTCTGACAAAAAGTATTGATTTCATTTCTTAGCTTTGCAAGCTTCTGAGGTAGGAAAAACTTCATGAGAAATTTGCTGACTAAGTCATCCCATGTGGTAGTGCTCCCTTGTGGTTGAGATCGAAGCCACACTTTTGCCTTGTCTCTTAGTGAAAATGGGAAAAGTCTTAGCCGAATTGCATCTGAACTTGCCCCATTAACTCTGAAAGTGTCACAAAGCTGCAGAAAATTTGCTATGTGCAAATTTGGATCATCTAATGGTTCTCCACCAAACTGCTTCCTCAATAACTAATCAGAGAAGTGCAGGTTTCAACTCAAAGTTATTGGCTTGAATTGGTGGTCTTGTTATACTGGATGTACACCCATCAGCATTAGGTGTGGCATACTCTCCCAATGTAACACCCTCCTAAGTACAGTACTATGCTTAAGTCATAGTACCACACCCTGGAGTTGTTACGGTTACCTGAACGGACCTTATCTGACAAAGAACTTCCGCCGCGCTTACTCGATGCCTCTTGAACTTTCTGGAGACAACACGGAAATAGGAGTGAGAATTATAAATTCTCAGTAGGATTCTCTATAATACACATGTAATGTCATCGTTGTCATCTCTAGTTTGCTTCGGCTTGTTATGAAAAAGGTGAACATGCTATGTAACTGTTTAATTTTACATTTCGAAAAAGCATGTCTTATTCGAAGCAAAGTTCATTTTAATCATACACTTGGCATTTGAGAGAATCCATAAAAATTCATGTCATGAATCATATTGGAACTAATAACTGAAATACAATAAGTAGGATAGCATCAATGTACTAGAGGTATAACTTCGACATATACTTTGCTGGAACTACATCATATTAAGAGGATGCCCACATGGCATCAATATGCTGAGAACATAACATCTGCACATAACTTATCTTGTATTTCAGATTCATGAATAGACATAGAACTTGCTTTTCTTTCTTCATCTCTCTTTTCATCATAAAATCTTTACGTGCCACATTCTAGAGTATGATCGCCATGTCATACCCCATCAGAGCGTGATCGCCATGTCACGTTCATTAGGAATGTGGGATCTTTCTTTGGTACTTACACTAGCTGGGTCATGCCATGCCTCATGTAAGTTCTATCCCCGATACTCACACTAGCTGGGTCGATGCCATGCCTCACGTGAGTGGGGTGCCTGCTTAAGCTTTAATCTCTAGTCTTTAGTCTTTAATCTTTAGCTTTTACTTGGCACACCTAGGCGTTACGTATCGCCGTCCCTAGGGTGCTATTACTGCCCTTGGGTAGCCTGGCCTTGGAGTGAGCTCGTCAGCTTCACCCGTGACCGTCGACACACCGACTCACCCGCAAGGGGACTCCATCGCTTCTAGGTTGGAGGGACCCAATGCGCAACTGCCTCCAACATAGAGGGACCCAAGTCTTTAGCTGCCTTCACAAGGAGGGATTCAATGTGCAACTGCCTCCAGGTGAAGGGACCCATGTCTTTATCATTTAACTGCCTTCACAAGGAGGGACCTCAATTAACTACCTCCGAATGAAGGGACCCACATTCAATACATTTACATTCTTTCATTCTCATGCATAATCCAGCATAAACATGCGGGATGTACTCATATATGCATGTTTCATAATTTATTCTCATATGTCTCATGTCGTACTTGTGTCATTCTTGCATATATGCCTCATAGTTTATTCGCATATATCTCTTATCATACTTATGTCATCCTCAAATATAGGGTTTCTATATACCCATTCATAGTCTAATTCTTCCTTGATAACTCATATCATTTTAAAATTCATCCTTACATCTAAACATTCATAGCTTCTTAGACTTCTGACGTAAATCCGGCAGCATAATGAATTAGGTCCATTTCCCCATAAATAGTGCCAGCTCTCACAAACAGTTCAGTCATAGCAACATAAATCAACTTAACACATATATATCAATGTCAAACTGGCAATCCTCAACTCAAACTTTATAGGTTTCACTAACATTTGTAAAATTATCATTTTGGCCATCCTGCCAATTCTATTCGGTTCTGCCCGAATCTTGTATAATCCACCTTTATTTCTATTCAACTCATTTAAATCTGAAATTTGGATATGTCATACCTCTATATGTCTACTTTCTAACCTCTTTGGTCCCATATCATTTTGATTTATATAACTAAAGATATTTAACCTTTGCCTCAGCTTGTTCAGTCACTAGCCCGAATTACACTCCTGGAAGTATAAATTCACTAAAAATCAAAACTAAACTCAAATCATACAAAATTGGCCTCATATTGAAGTTAACAGGACAACCTTTCATTTGCTACAAGTTTCGTTCCATTTGCTATCGTATAGCTCGAGTTATAAGTCCTGAAAATCGACCTTCCTGAACTACCCTATTTTGGCTCGATTTGGACATAGAGTAACTTCCTCAAATCACTGGGAATAATTGAGACCATAACAAACTCAGAATCTCATATTGGGATGTTTCCCTATGTGTAAGCTTTCTAACAAAATTAGTTTCACTCAATTTGGAGTTGTATAGGGTGAATTATACCCTCTTCAAGTCACCCTGCCCGGATGAAAGTCCTGAACCCTAGGTCAAACTTCAAAAATTCATATCTCTCTCAATACTAATCCAATGGCCTTATATTATATGTCTATGGAAAGCCCTGAATGTCTACTTTCATATAAAAATGGTTTTATTGGATTTAATCGGTTGTAGGCGGCTCCGTACACTCCGTCGTACGAACTGCCGTGGACTTCTTCACCAAGACAGCATCCCACTTCTCCATTCCTTCTAATTTTCTCCTTCTAATCATAATCCTAACTCAAAATCTCCTATTAATTCAATCATAATTCATCATAATCCATCATAATACAGCCAATAATTCAATGAATACATAGAGAAGAATACAATTTCATGCAATCATATTGCAAGTAATTCAAGGACAGAATGGAATCCTACCTCTTTGGAGTATGACTTGAGCTAAGTGCTGAAACTTGGAGTGTTAGAACCTTGCTAAGCTTGGAGGAATGATGGAGTTGATTGAGAGAAGGGGAGGAGGAGGCTGGAACCAGAGGAAGAGCGAGAGTGGCGTAGATCAGCCAGAAATGAGGGGAAGGGTCTGACTTAAATAGATGGGGGTAGTTGGAATTGTGGGTATTGATTGGTTGAAGTTTTGTGATTGAAGTTCGACCATGTCGCCTGCTTTTGTGGCCAACTTGCTCTCCACGTCGTCCAAAATCCGATACGCTCGCTCTACCAAATCGAACTCGTCCCTATATTACTTGAAGTCGGAACTCGTGAACTTTTTACAGTGCTTGAAGCTGAAACCGGACGTCGGAACTCGTACCATGTTGTTGGTGACTTGAGGAAATCTTGTTTGTTCTGATACTTTGAATCAAGGTCGGATATCGGAAGTCATGCAATTGACAATCATATAACCTCGAATTCCTATTTGAACTCTGGAATGTCAATGATGGATGTATACTCGGATATCGGAACTCGTTATAAAACTCCTGAGTTCTAAGACTTGTACCATGGTGTTAAACTATTACTTCTGAGGTCGGAAACCACGTACACTATTTTGAAGCACGAGGTATGATATTGGAAATCGGAACCTCATCAAGTCGGATATTGGAACTCTGAAGCCTCTTATTACGAAGTTGGAAATCAGGAACAATCAAACTTAGATGAAACCGAAAGTCGGTACTTTACATACAGTGTGTTTGATGAGATCAGAACCGTGTATATTTTCCTTGAAACATAAGTCGGATATCGGGAATTCCAATAGTACGAGATCGGAAATCGGGTCTATGACTTGAGACGTGAAGTCCGGAATAGGATGAAATCGGAAATCGTCATGACATGAATGAACTCAGAACTCGTAAATAACCCTTTTGTCTGATTTTTAAAGACGAAATCGGAAATCGGAATTAATCACCCTGGGCTAAGTCGGAGCTCGGAAAACGGATGTTACACCCAATGTCCTCCTAGCATTTTGATTCCCATTCTCTTCATCCATGTTTGCCTCTTTTTCTGCTTGTCTTCTTGCCTTAGCTTCTTTCCTGAGTCTCTTTGCTGTCTTCTCAATTTCTGGATCAAATAGCAAAGACTGGGATTAATCAGACCTCGCATACAAGAAACTAAGCAACTGTGAGAATAACGTTACCAAATAAATGAAATAAAATAAACAAAATTACAAGAAAAATAAAAATAAAAATAAAAATAAAAGTATAGACAAATTATACACAAAAATTAAATATCTAAATTAGAAATTTCCTTAGCTACTAATACTGTTGATAAAACACTCAATCCCTGGTAACGGCGCCAAAAACTTGATAACTCTCTGGCAAGTGCACCAAATCGTTTAAGTAATAACCACAGAAAGTGGGTATCGTCCCACAAGGATTGACGCTCTCAAACAGTACTTCACTAATCAAATTTCTATTTAAATCATAACAATTGTTTGGATTGAAGAAAGCTCTAATTCAAAATGTAACAAAAACTGAGAATTATAACAAAATTTATAATAATGGAAAACAAACAAAAGATAATCTCAAATTTTCAAAATGCTAGAGGTTGGGATGGTCTGAATTTTCTTACTTTTTAATTGAATTCCTCAAATACTTAACTTGGAAATCTTTGATTAATGACAGGATTATAAGTGAACTAATCCCAATTCCTTGGTGAATCAATTCTCCTATTTGTGATAAAATACGACAATTCCTTGACTATATCTCAACACAAATAAAGATTACGCATGGAACTCAATGCCTAGATCACATAAAATTCAAGAAATATTCCTACACCTTGAAATTCATGTAGTTCATCTTTAGAGCCAATTCATATACAATTTTCCCAAATCATATAAGAACCCGAGTTCAATCATGAAATACAACTCATAATTTCTTGCATATAAACACAAAAGATGAACAATTAATCCAAGCAACCCAACATCTAGTATCAGAAATTCAACCCCAATACATCCATTTCAGACCTAATCCCTTCCCCTAGCTAATGAGTTTAGCAACTCATTCTATGGAAGAACAAAGAAAGGAAAAGTGCAGAAAATTTCATAAAGAACCAAAGAATTAGAAGGATGAGTCTTCAATCTTCCTCTTCCTCTTGTTCCCAAGTTGTTTCCTTTGCTTTTCTTTCGCCTCCTTTCTGTCCTTCTCTCTTTTTTTCGAGTTCAGCCTTCGGATAACCTAAAAAATCCCGTGCCTCTCTTAATTAAGCGCAACAAAAATTTGACAACACGTCAGGCGCTTAGGCTGGGTGTTGGGCGCCTAGGCGCCAGGTCACCTGACAGCAAAATGAAATTAGCAATCTCAGCGCCTGAGCGGTGGGAGTTTAGCGCCTGAGCGCTCATACATCCACAAAAATGCTAAAAGAAATGAAATAACATAAATAACTAACAAACAAGTATATAAAAAGAAAACACTCATCAAAAGTAATTTTTTAAAAAGGTTTTGGATGGTTTTAAGCTCTAAAAATTTCAGCAACTTAATGGAACATCAGTGGAGCCGTACACTGTGTCGTACAAACTGCCGAGGGATTTTGGATTTCCAGCTTCTCACATCTTCCTACTTTCATCTTTTCTTACTTCCTAATCAATTTTGTCATCAACAATAGCCACCAAACCAGCCAAATATCATCATATTCATTCAATCATCACATCAAGGATTGAGAAAATAAAGCTACCATTAGCCACCCACAACCAGAATAGCAAGAACAAAATTAAACCTCTACCTCTTTGTGTGTGATTTTGCTTGATTTTGGAGTTTGGATTAATAAAACCTTGTTGAGCTTGAAGGTTTGATGGAGTTGGGTGAGTGGAGAAGAGAAGAAGAGGGTTGAAGTAAGGGAAAAAGTGGCGCAGATTTTGGCTGAAGGGAAAAGAGAGGAATATGTTAGTAAAGCTTTGAGGAGGTAGTTGAAATCTTGCAATTTGATTGGTCTAAAACAAAAGGCTGAAACTCATTTTTTTGGCCTTTATGGTGCCACACTTAGGGTGTAAATGGCTGAGTATTCAGCCTTAGGTCATAGGGTTTTGGGTATGTAATTCTATTGGTTTTGTTCTGACAGTTTAAAATACCATAATCTTACTGATTTCCTTTAAATCGGTAAATCGGTTTCAAGAAAATTCCTATGAAATCTTATATTTCTAACCTAATTCCCTCATATCTAAACTCAATTAATTGCTAATTAATTGATCCTAAATAAATATTTAGTTGAATTTTAATTAATCTCAACTATTCGATAAAAATCAAATAATTAGGCGAAAAATGATAAGAAAATTCTAGTGGATGTTACATTACCACCCTCCTTAAAAAAATTTTGTCCTCAAAATTTAGTCCCTGAGAATAGTTCAGGATACTCTTTCTCATGTTTGATTCCAGTTCCTAGGTGTAGTCTTCAGCATCTCCTTTTCCCCATGCTACCTTTATTAGCTGCATAGTTTTGTTTCGAAGTTACTCTACCGCTCGCTTTATGATCCGTCTTTAATTTGTCAGACGTGGAAAGTCAGTCCTCTTTTAATCTGTATTGATTCAAGCTTCTAGGAAGTGTGTAGGGTCAAGTTGATATCTTCTGAGTTGGGAGACATAAAAAACATCATGAAGGTTTGACAAATGTGGAGGTAAAGCGATTCAATGTGCAACCGATCCGATTCACTTCAAGATTTGGAAGGGACCAATAAAGTGAGGACTTAGCTTCTTGACCTTAATGGCTCTACCTATCCTTGTTGTAGGGGTAACTAATTAATTGGATTTTTATATATTTCTTTTCTCTCATATTTAGTCATTAATCTTCTTTTGTGCTTAATAGGATTAATTTCGGCCATTTTGCGTTTTATTGAGTGTTGGTTAGGCTAGATTTAGTTTTTCCAGCATTAAGCTAATTCTGACCTAGTTTTGGTTTTTTGGGCATATCTTGAGTTATAGAGCTCATTTTATTGTGATTCTTAATTTGCAAGAAAGCTGAGAAATAGGCCCACAATTCTATGAAGAGGTCAAAGGCCAATTCTGATGATAAGAAGCTGAAACTAAGCCTAGAAGTGAACAGAAGAGGTGCACTCGCGGTTTTTGAACTGGGTGCAGTATTTGGACCATATCTTGGTCCATAGCAACCCAATTAAGCCCATTCTAGTGGCGTTTTGAAGCTAACATCCAAGGCTACAATGCTTCTTCAGAATACAATCCAAACGGTTGCATATTGTTGGCCAAAACCATGGAAAATGTTACTAGTTGTATTGGAAAGCTGACTTTAGTGTTTTTAGCATAATTTTCTCTCTAGAATTCAGAATTTAGCAAATAAGAAGTCCAAATTCATCTAGGAGACATGGGGATTCATGTAATAACTGTTATGCATTGATGGGGAGACGTTTTGATTCTATTTTGGCTGGCTGAATTAGGAATGGCTAGAACTTGTAAAGGGAGACAGATTTTTGGAATAAGGAATTTTTGGTTTTGACTTCTTCTTCTTCCTCTCTTCTCTCATGCCCCCCCCACCTTAACAATTCATTTTCCTCCATTCATGGAGGCTTGAACATCTATCTAATTCAAGGATCAAGGAAGCAATAACGCTTTTGAGAGTCCGGTTCAATTGGATTCAGCATACAACTAATTCGGTTTCATCTAATCTTTCACTTATTTCCTATCTCATTTTTGAATTGAAGTTTTTTATTCTAAATTGTTGATTGGGAATATGTTTGGTTGCATATTATTCGATTAATGTATGTAATCAATTGCTGAAAGAGTGTGAACTAGAATTTTAGGTTTGAGTTCTATGATTAATTGCATTGATACTCGAAATTGACATAACTCAATTAGGTTCTAGAGGTCTATGAACATTAACTGATTTTGTGTTGATCAAATGCATGAAGATTTTTGTGTGAATGCTAAGTTCGAATTGAGATTTCATTCGGATTTCTTGTTAATCACTGAATTGGTTCGCTAAATTAATTTTAGAATTCAATGATTAAGTGTTAATTGTTTTCCATTGATTCTTGGATTGGATGCTTCCCATTTTATTTTAATTTCGTGATTTATATTATGTTCCTTTCATTTTAAAATCCTAAACCCCACCATTTCATGATCATATAACATTGTCATCACTGGGAAATGACCCAGGTTGCACCCTTTGCTACGAATTTAGTGTAATTCGATTTTATTGTAATTTGACCGAGCTTGGCACTCGAGTCAATAACCTTCAGAAATACGTGGTCTCTTTCTTGAAATTCCAGAGGTTTTCTCCTGGTATCCGCATAACTCATCTGACAGCTTTGAGCTGTAAGCATCTTATTTCGAATTTTATTAATCTGCTCAGTGGTTTGTCTAACTAAATCAGGCCCCAATAGACTTGATTCTCCTGTTTCGTACTAACACAGGGGAGATTGGCACTTCCGTCCATACAATGTTTCGTAAGGAGCCATGCCGATGCTAGCGTGATAACTATTGTTGTATGCAAATTTGGCTAGCAGTAAGTATCGATCCCAATTCCCACGTTGCTCCAATATATAGGCTCGTAGTATATCTTCTAAGGTTTGAATTGTCCTTTCTGTTTGTCCATCCGTTTGTGGGTGATATGTAGTGCTTAGGCACAACTTAACACCAAACGCTTTTTGTAAGGCTCCCCAAAACTGTGAGGTAAACCTTGGGTCTTGATCAAAGATGATGGTTGAAGGGGTCCCATGCAACCTTATAATTTCTTGGATATACAATTGCGCTAATTTTCCCAACGGATAATTTGCTTGGATGGGTAGAAAGTGAGCAGATTTGGTTAATCTATCCACAATGACCCATATGGCATCATATCCCATTGGCGTTCTTGGTAATCCTATTACAAAATCCATGGAGATACTCTCCCACTTCCACTCAGGGATTTCCAAGGGTTGGAACTTCTCGGAGGGTTTCTGATGTTCTGCTTTCACCTTCTGACAGACCAAGCATTTGCCCACGAAGCTTGCCACATCTGAGTTCATGCCTGGCCACCAAAACATTCTCTTAAGATCTTGATACATTTTAGTAATGCCGGGATATATGGGGAATTCACCTTTATGTGCTTCTTCCAAGATTCTTCTTTGAAGATCATTCCCCTCGGGTACACACACCTTGTCATAACACCGCCATATGCCCTCTTTATCCTGAGCAAAACCTATTAATTTCCCTCTTTATACAAACTGTTCAATTTTATAGTTCAAAACATACTGCTTGAAGC
>CM062515.1:48493049-48513077 GCA_031439585.1 Pterocarpus macrocarpus | reverse complement strand
GAGGGAACGTTCTTCGCCGCCATTATCACTCGACTGAGTTCATTCGATGGAAGGCATGAAGGGCGAGAATCGGAGGACCCTAGTGTGGGCCTATTTCGATGGAAGGGCATGGAAGGGTAGAGAAGCTGACATGTGTCTATGTGGGCCCTATTCTTCATTAGTGCTCCTTATCATTATGTTCATTTTTGTATCAGGACCTTATGTACGCTTTGATTTTGGGACTATGGCATGACCATGAGTTCCACTTTTATGTATTTGTTGGATATTATGAGATTAATTATAATTATGTGGTTTGTAGTACTAATGTGATCTGTATGAGTATTTTGATTTATCTCTGTTCCTTTAATTTATCTTTGAAATGCTTTGCGATAAGCTCGTTTATCTCTCCTATCTTCTCGCGCATGAGGCTTTACTTTCCAAAAAGTAGCAATAGCTGTATTTTACAAGAAAAGAAAAAAAATTTTACCGTATTTTCCGCAAGTAATTTAATTTCCAAGTCTGCGCCAGTTTAGTTTTCCCACGAGCATAAGTAACAACTAATAAAGCGCCGTGTCTGACTTAAAGGCGTAGTATGGGTTTATTAGGGTGTTACACTACACATCACTAACAATTGCGTTCAGCTTTGTGCATCAATTTGTTTTATTCTCTTCAATTCACAACCACGACATACACTCGAGGCTCAGCTACGGTTTAATTTGTTCCCAAAAAAAAAAAAAAAACAAACAAACAACAGAATAGAAGTATTTATTCCTCTTGTATAGTGCCTAGACAAACTACCATAGTGAGTTACCCGGTCAATGCAGAAATTTGAATCAATGAGAGAACAATCGAGATACAATCATAAGCCCAGCACCAAACCTTCAAACCCAGCGACCATCAACCTCATACCATCCATGCACTCTCCTTACCACACTTGCACACTGACCTCACCATGCTACACAACCCAATAGCCCGCCATCGCCATTTCCACCTTGAGACCACCATGCACAACCACCATAACTACAAACCAAAACCGAACTATCACCCATAGCATCACTTATCACCTCAAGATATCACCACTTTGTCTCCATCGCCTCATCAGGGTACTGGCGTGACCAGAAACCAAACCACCACGGAACAACCAACCGAGGCGCGTGACCCAACACTAAGCGAAAACCAACCATGCCACCCTCTCTTTGCCAACGCCTCCTTGCGTCGACCGATTAAGCATGGCGGTACCAATATCCACAAGAATTATAGAAACATATACCTCAATTAAAGTGATCAATACAATTATAGTATCAACATAGGAGGTATATGGAAGAATGGAAAAACAATAGCTTCAGTATCTATAAGTAGCTTGGATCTCAACAAGAAAATGTAAAGGATAACTACGGTATCTGGAACTACATTGAACCATCGACCCCAACACTCCATACACCTTGCAGAGTGGTGAGGAATTTGGAATCAATAGCTGAAAAGTTAAGGGAGGGAAGAAAAAGAATACTTAGGTGAGGAAGTGATTTTATACCAATGCACCTTCTCCTTACGACCTTGGCACCTTATATAGTGTTCATCTCTTGAGTCACTTGGGCTATTTGACTCATTTCAGCCAAATGGGCCTATTAGATTCATTACATTACCTCCCCATTGAAATGGACCTTATCCTCAAGGTCCAATGTGAAACAATGATGTATCATTACTTCGAAATTAAATTGTGGTAACAATTTTCATGGGCAATCTTTTTATTAGCCAATCAAGTTTTAACATGCAATACATCGATTCAGGACTTGCACGGCTTTAAGGCCATATACTACTGGACACAATAGCAAGTATTGGCTCCAAATAGAAAGCCAGGATGGCGTCTCCAAAATGGGAATAAAGAATATTGTTTTGCTCTCATAGAAGAATAGCCATTTGATTATTAGATCCCAGAACATGTGATATCAAATTTAGTGAATATAACCATGAACCGAGGCTTGGATTTTATGTTGATGAACTATTACAGGAAAATGAGGTAAGATTGACCCATTATTCTTCAACCCGTTGACTAATTTCTTGTGTCCCAAAGTTGACATTATTGTTAAGCATTTCCCAGAGATATGTTTCTTGCCTTTGACAACAAATTCTTTCTTGGTCTAAGCGATTGAAACCAAAATGGAATTGGTTTGAAATCCATCTGATCATAGACTCTTAATGATACTTTGGCTACATTAGGGAGGGAATCTTGTGTCTCCACCATTAAAATCTTGGCATGCCCTTTTGATTTAGCAGGATAAAATACTAAGGCCCACCACATAATCATGAACTACACAACTTTTGTACACCATGCCAAACCCACCAAGAGCCATTGTAAAACTCCATGCTATGTTGAATTGTAAAGTTAAGCTAGATTGATTGCTCTTCAACTCTGCATGCTCAGTTTCACCCTTGAAGACTAGAAAAACCTCATAAGGAATCCAAGTCTTCCTAGCGATTGCGGTAAAGGAGTTAATTTCAAATGGCCATTATAGCAGTTCGACTTTACGAGTTGTCGCTTCCACCCAACAAGGGAACCTTCACCAGTGGCAGTAATGGCAAAAATAAATTTATGATCTCTATGCAGCTTGCAATGAAATATATCTAGTAAGTATATATCCATCAAAGGCAATGGGAAGAGTACAGCAGCAAACTCAACTCTCAAAATCAACTGAGAATTTGGATTGAGTGCACTTCTAAAGATATAAACAGAAAATAATTCTGGTTTCCCAACGATAGAATTGAAAAGTAATGTAGCTTGAGTTGCTAATGCTGGTTTAGTGTCTGCAATATTTTTTATTGCAAAAACTTCATGTGCAACTAATATGGTCCATGAAAACAATATTAGACCCATAAAGCTGAATTCATGATTCACTCCAACGATGCACATGGAAGAAACAATAAGAGTAGTAGACCTTGGATTAGCAAGCGAACCCAACCACGCATATTCCAAATTAACTATATACATCCTAAAACAAGCACCATTATCCTTCTCAATCACAACTACTACTGGAATTTTTCTTCCCAAATGCTCAACTGTATATGGATGTAATGTAGCAAAAGCACACATAACTATCTTTGTTACCAATATGATTAAGGACCAACTCCAAAGCAAACAACAAAGCTAACATGCTTCCATGTACAACCATTCATAAACCTTTGTCTTCTAGTTACAATTCTAAACTTCCAAAACACTGCTGCTAAATCAACGAAAAAGTGGGTTCCATCCTCGATAGCTATGGACATTAGAAAGTATAGCCTAGTAGTCAAATTAACAACAGCACCATTAAATGGCTCCTTAAGACAAAAGGGCAAATGTATTGCAGCATAAGCTTGCAAACTAATCAGATGTTCATAATTCTTCAAGTTTAGAAAACAAATTTCAAGCAGACATGTATTCAAATGTATGCCATTCACTATCTTGCAAGATCTATAACCAACAAATTTGATTCCACCTATCTCTTGCATATATCAACAAACACCTCATTCTCAACAAGAAAGACATATTGAGTAAAGTAACCTTATGCATTGTTGACTCAGCTTCATGTGCAGCGAGATGGATGGTAATGATGATTCCCATCTAGTGGCTTTGGGGTTGGTGGTGGTTCCATGGCGACTCTCCAACGGCAGCTCTTGCCATCACGAGACATCCATGGCGGATGTCTCAGCGACCTTCATGCTTTCGCTTCCCGGTGAATAGTGCAGTGGCCTTGGAGGTGGACGTATTGCCCGTGTATGTGGAACCCTTAACTCAACCTCGAACCATGATCCATCTGATTCTACTTCGAATAAGGAGTCTGTATTTGGTGGTGCCAATGCTGGTTGCAAACACAGTTGTAAGGATTTCAATTACATTATCATCATCACGTCTTGGGTTTCTTCTTCATTGTTGACGACTTGGGCAATGGGTTTGATGTACCGGTCGATTCGTTCATCGCGGCTAGACGCTCGCTCAGTCTTCACCCAGACAACGAGCAAATGCTCGGAATCGCATTTGTCGAGGAGGATGGGCTCCGTGCTTGAGACATCGAGTGGATCGGAATGATGGTTGTTGGATCGAGCCTTTTGCTGCCTAGTTTCATCAGATGGCCTCATTTGTGTGAAAGAAGCATGGGAGGTTGAATGATTTATGGGACTGATTGTGTCAATGCTCATTTGTTATCGATTCTCAATGTTTGGAATAGCATTTGCGATTCCCATAGGAAAATTTGAAACAGTTGATTCGGTTGAAGTTATTTCTAAGCTTGAGCTCTTCCCACATGATGAGAAACACAGCGTAAGCAATTGCTAGCAATTATCTCCATCCTATCGAAATTTTTTTCCCACCGATCCATCTGTGCCTTCGTTTGAGCATGAGTTTGTGCTATCTATTTGGAGATCTGAGTGAGCTTAGCGTTAAGCTCATCGTACTCCTCTTGAGAGATGTCTTCAATTTCCTCAGCCATGTGGGATCAACAAGAGCACCAATGTAGCGGCACCAATATTACAAGAATTATAGAAACATATACCTCAATTAAAAGTGATCAATACAATTATAGTATCAACATAGTAGGTATATGGAAGAATGGAAAACAATAGCTTCAGTATCTATAAGTAACTTGGATCTCAACAAGAAAATGCAAAGGATAACTACAGGTATACGGGAACTCTATTGAACCATGACCCTGCACTCCATACCTACAAGTGAGTGAGGAATTGGAATCAATAGCTGAAAAGTTAAGGGAGGGAAGAAAAGAATACTTAGGTGAGGGAAGTGATTTTATACCAATGCCTGCCTTTCCTTACGACCTTAGCACCTTATATAGTGTTCATCTCTTGGGTCACTTGGGCTATTTGACTCATTTCAGACCAAATGGCCTTATTAGATTCATTACATCGCTCAATCTTTGGGAACCCCTTTGAGAGTTCACTCTGTAGATCATCATCAGCCCTTGAGCAGTCGTTGAGCCATGGAGTCGCACACTTTGACCCTTATGCTTACGCTTTAGCACCAAAGGCTCCTCATCTTCAATTCCCAAGTAAGTTTTATATGATCTTTGTAAATGGTTAGGGTTGAATTTATTTAAGAAATTGGATTTAATTTTTTGATTTGGAATTAATTAATAATATAAAATTAAAATTTTTTTAAAAATTAATTATGTCAAAATGTTTAAAATTAAATTAGATTAAAATAGATTTGATTTATAATTTTTAATTTAATGAATTTATATATCAAAAGATATCCTTAATTTTATATCAAATTTTTTCTTTTTTTATTTTTATAATATTTAATGAAGGACAAAACAGTTAAAATAAAAAATTTAATTTATTTTTATATGTATTTTAAATAGTATAATTGAATTGAATTTATTAATTTATTAATTTATTTAAAATATAAAATTTTAAATTATAACACAATTAAGTTTAATTATTGATATAATTAAATTTAATTGTCTTTTTTTTTTATATATATCTTGTTTGGGCTTTGTTTGTTTTATTTCTTCTCAAATTTTGGTTTATTCTTTTTTCTTTGAAATTAGTTTTGTGTTCTTTGGAGGCTGTTTTGTTTGTGGGCTGCTGTGTTTCTTTTTGTAAGTGGGCTGTCGTCTTCTTTGTTTGATACAGCAAAGTGTTTTTTATCAAGCCTGTGCAAAACTGTGATGGGCTGTTTGTTTAGTTTCAGTTGAAAATAAGAAAAAAAAATCAAGCCTGTGAAAAACTGTGATGGACTGTTTGTTTAGTTTTAGTGGAAATAAGAAAAAATGACGAACAATAAGCGTCTTTCGGACCAAAATAAAAAAAACCAAAACAAAAATGATAAAGTGGCGCATGCAATGCCTAGCACGAAGGGGCAAATTCCTTTGCCTCAGCACGGTGCATCGCGGAACAGAAATGGAGCGCGTTCCACTCCGGGGCCGAAGTTCCCCAAGTACCCCCATCCCCTTTCCCTCCCTCCCAAGGTGACGAAAAAAAAAATGGCAAAATGTGAAAAAATGTAAAAATAAAATTATTTGAGTTGTCTGAAAATTGAATGCATCAATTAAAATTTTATTCTTAATAAAAACAAAAAAAAAAACTTTTAATCTTTTTTATCCGTGCAATGATCATTTAGGGTGATTTAATAGCCGGTGCTACCTTCATTTTTTGAGTTGTAAGGATTTATTAAGTAGCTTAGCACTAACTTAGATTATGTGCAATAATGAATTTTATTTAGAGTAAAATTGTTTTCACAAAAATTTTTCATAAATAAAAATCACTGATACATAATTAGTTTCTTGTTATCTTTGGTAGCTGGAACTTTCTTTCTTTATTTAAAAAATAACGAAAAAATTTTCTTAAAACCTTTTATTTGCGTAATGATTATTGAGGGTGATTGAATAGTCGATGCTACATTCATATGCTCTTTGAATTATAAATGTTTATTGAGTAAATCTAGTGCTACTTTGAATTCTGTGCAAGAACGTATTTTATTTCTACCAAAATTATTTCCATAAATTGAGCAAAAATCTTTTCTTATATAAGATAATCGGCACATCAACACATAATCGTTTTTCTATAAGAACTATGTAGCTTTTAATTTCTCATTACATCAGAGGATATGTAAGAGTGCAAATCAAGTCAAAATTATTTTAAAATTTTTTTTATTTTTGTTTTCTTTCTTGTTTTGTAAATAACAGTCTTAAAAGGGGAAAAGTAGATATTATTAAAGTCATCTTTTACATAATTAGATCTAGGGTAACTATTACAAAATGGATGTAGTAGGATGCAGTGGGATTAAATTACCACATTTCCTTATACATAAATAAACTCTCAAACTCAATCTCTTTAAAAGACTAATTTTACAAAAATAAATCATTTTTTTGATTTTTTTTCATAATAAAAATTGGTGGTGACTTCATGAAATTAATTTTTTCAATAATTTTTATTGTCTCTCGTAAATAGCCTCTAGGCACATTTTGACATCTATATTAGGCTAATTGAACATATTTATTCCATGAAAACTTTCACAATCTCGCTTGGATCTATTTTATCGTTAAAACCTTCCATTTGTATTACTTTATTCTTATATGCAGCCTGAGCATGTTCGTTTTAAGCATCATTCTTTTGAGACCCTTCAGCATGGGCCACCTCATCATCATTAACCATGAGACTATTTTCTCCCCTAGCCTTTTCCCCATTTTGCTTCAAAATCAATTGTTGTTTCCATATCCCCAGCTTCATCTTCCATAATCTCATGGCTACGATTGTGAATTCTCATTTTCTTCATGCTCTTCACCATTAAAATTTCCTCCCCCAGCTTGGACATATCGCTCATCATTTTCAAGTTTATAGTAAACCAACAACTTGTCATTAACACCGTTTGTACACCATACATGTGTCACATTAAATACTCAAATCACATAAATTACTTAGTGTGTGTTTGGATTAGATTTTGCAAACTTAAGAGGTGTTTAGCGAACTAAAAAAATTGAATAACTAGGTATAATGGGGGTCTAGTTTTTAATAAATACTGTTTGGTAACTATTTAAATATTGGAATTAATTTATATCTTGTAATGATGTAAAATTATTTTATCTTATCGTCTAATCATGATCTCCCATTTGCATGACTTTTGAAGTAGTAGGAGTGAGGATCATGCATGTTTGCTTATGTGGCAGTGTATAATTGGGTGACAATGAAAAAAAGTTTTACACTATTTATACATACGAATTAAACTCTTAAATATTTTAAAACTAATTTTTATTTGAATCAATTTGAATCTAAAACTAGTTATTTAAAAAATCAATTTTAAATTATTTTTATTTCAACCTAATTTTTCTCCTTTTATTGTATATCTTCTTACTATTATTCATCTCAAGCTTCAACAATTAATTAACTTTTTCAATTGGCGTCGGCCAGTTTGCTATCATTGTCCCCTACCATTCATCATTGCCATCCACCATCGTCTATCGCCAACTGCCATCGAGGCCGCCGTTGATTACTGCCGACCACATGGCTCACCTCGTTTGCCCATTATCTCTCACATGCGTTTACGCCTCAAATGCGCAACCATTTATCGTCGCTAGCCACCACCATTTTCCATTGCCCACCTCGTCCCCCACCTTCTACCGCCGCCCCTTGCTACCAACGGCCCATAAATCTACCACAGTTTGCCACCATTTGCTATGGCCACCCCCTTGTTTGCCACTATTTATCATTGCTAGCTACCACTGTTTTCCACCACCTGCCCCATCGCCCGTTTAACTTTGCCTGACCAGCCACCACCGCCTCCTCTTGCCATCGATGGCCACATCATCCACCACTATCTGCAACCATCTGCTATCGCCGCCCGCCTCATCTGCCACCGTCTTTTGACATTAGCCACCATTGTTTTCCACCCGCCTGCCGTCACTGTCCACTAGATTAGTTTTTTAATGACGTAATCAGAGAAAAAAGAGGCACAGAAAAAAGAATATATATATTAAAACTAATTTTTAAGTTTTTGAACCAAACAATATTAAATAAAAAATTAGTACATTTTTATACCGATTAACATAACTGATTCTATTTTGCATCAATAGAAATCAATTATTAAACTACAAATATAAGATCTAACAATAGAAATCAATTTCAGTTTAATAATCGATTAAAATCTTCGTAGCCTAAGATCTCAAAGTCACCATGATGCTTCAGTAAAAAGCTAAACAAAAAATATACTGTGATACAAGATTATGGAATCACTAATCATCGTAAAAAGATTTGGAAATATGAGATTAAATTAGGAATTATTCAAAAGGATATAAAAATGAGCAAATGTTAAATTTATAAAGCCAATTCACAAGCTAATGAGAAAACAAAAAAAACTCAACATCCACTTATGTAAGATTTTTAGTCTGTTAGCCTGTGAATCTAACTGACCATGCGTAGCTGGCACGCTCACTCAATTCATTCCTAGCCTTATTCAGTGAATTGCCAATAAATCGAGCAATGAGTGGACTCATAAATGGGCTTAACTCATTGTCAACCTACTCATAAACCCATATATCCATCTCTTATTAACTACATTTGAATTCGATAACATGCAAAGCTTGTTTTGTGGCATATGAACTCTTCCCCTCTCCGTAAAGGTGTGCGGGCGTTAGACTCAAAAAAGGGTGAAAAGAAACAGACAAGTGAGGCGTAGCATGTTTGGTTAATTCTGTGGCCTTAGTAAGTTGCACCTGGGAATCTAGGAGTCGTGTGATCGACTCTGGGTTTAAGCCCCAAAAAGCAAAGGTGAAAAGAAATACAAGCCAAAGATATAAAATGGATTTAGGAAGTGCTATAATTGGATGGCAAATTTGCACATCATATTGGTTACTACAAATATCCAAAAAATGAAAATGTGGTTGCATCCCACAACTATACATTAGCATAAATGATTATTTAAGAAAACAAATCATCCAAAGTTGAGATATTAGCTTAAATGAGAGGAAGTTAGTGGGAAAAATAACTTTTCTCCCAGTTGAAGCCTTCTTCGCTTACCATCTCACAAGAATTTTTCTATGCTTGTGGTCAATGTTGTCTTAGGCACAACACCAATGATTGCATCTTCTCTCCATTCTTGAAGATGATGACACTTGGGATACTTCGAATCCCATTTCGAGTGGCAGTTGAAGGGCTCCCATCAGTATTGACTTTGTAATAGGTGAGCTTCCCAGCATATTCCTTTGCTAGCTCATCAATTATAGGGTGGATCATATGATAGGGACTACACCATGGCCCCAGAATTCAACGATTCATGTCCAAGTGATTACCAATTTGCATCAGTAATAGGAGCGATTGCAATATCTATCAATATAAGTATTTCCCTCAAACATGCAACTAACGTCAGGAAACATTAAGCAAAAGATTATGATCTGCGTGCATCACTATAATTACAATGATGAAACACTACAAAACAGGAAAACTTTCATAACAAAAAAAAGAAGAAGCACAAATTAGCAAAAGTCGAAACGCTATTGCAGCTACACAGTCCATGTTTATTTTGGATTATTTAATAAAAAAGTTTGAGTGTTATATTTTACTAGTACAGTAACCCGTGCGATACACGGAACAAAAAATAAAAATATATCAAATTAAAATAATTAATTCTAAAAGCTAATGTATTTGATAATAAATTATCAAAAAGATTTTAATAAAAATAAAATATGAAAAGGTAATAATATAAAGAATGAGAGTAAATTAAAAAAATATATTGCAAGTGAATGATACAAAGTATATGTATGATGTTACATCAACATCTTCATAAGCATTTGAGAAGCTGTATTGAAATAAAATACAATATTAACAATGATGAAATTTTTCGTTTTCTTGAGTCAAAAAATGATGAAATAATTACTAAGAAAAAAGGTGTAAAACATGATAAATTGAAAAATAGAATAATATAGATAAAATGACTTACTTAAATTTAAAACTTTTTGAAACAGCTCTTTGTAAACCACATTTTTGTTATGTTGCTTGAAATTTTATTTTTATATAAAACCAATATTGCATTTCGCACATATTTGTAATAACAATCCTTCTTCGCATTATGCTTTAAAGGAAGGAAGAAAAGTTCATTTACATTTATTATTAGAATTACATAGGTAAAGAGATATAATTAAATATCAAAAATAAGTTTATTATTAGAATTATCCAATTACAGCACAACCTTTCTCAATCAAAGTTGGCTTTTCTTTGAAGCATTTCTCAAGCTTTCAGACTCGGTGGTCATTGATAGATTGCAAGGAGTTACAATGGTTACCGGCATTGTCTTCTGTCTTCTGAAAACTATCCTTGGTATAAACTTACTCATAATTCCTAATCTCTTTCATGTAAGTCGTAAGGCTTAAGTACCAGAAGGTATATATTTTGACCAAGCTATAGTTGTTGCGTCATTGTAGTCAAGCCCAGCAATTATGTCAAGAACATAGACAGCATTTGATACAGTTTTGCAAATAGGCCTACAAAGAAGATTTGGATTGTTAGATTCTAGTTTAGGAGTTTATAAGTTAAATACTCTATATGAAGCAATACCTCAAGCCTTACAGCAACAAATAGAAACTAGAGTTAAAAAAATAAATTAATAAATAAAATCACATATCAAGACTAAATGTTTCATCTATAGTGGCCGCAGCAACAATTCAATAAAGTTTCCATGTGTGAAGACTGACACCACTAACAGAATATGTTGAGTAGAAATGAGATATCAAGCCATCTCTTTCTAATGGACTATTTGATGTGCTAATTGATCAGAAATGAAAAAATATAATAGCAAAGAAAGTATGTTTGATTGATATTCAGTACTTGATTTCTCCTTCGTCTATGTTCGCCATCTATCATTCAACCTATATTTCGTGATAGTCATTAAGGTAATCAACTCATCTATCATTCAGATGTCATACCAGGAGAAGTCCTATAGCACTTGCTAAAGTCATCAATATGCTCAACTTCAAGACCGATGTAGATATGCAAGATGGGAATAAATTTTGCTTTATCATTTTGTAGAAAGACAAATGTAGTTTAAATCTTAATTTCACACTCAAAAAACTTCATATCAGCTGCAAATATAGTAAATGATTATTGATTTGGTCATCCCTGCTTTTGCATCTTCGTCTATCCACAAATCCAAAATTTCAAAAGTACTTGAAGAGAAATAACATAACTTGAAGTAACTCATATATAACAAAAAAATAAGTACTAAAAAAATCAATATGTAACTAATATAAACAAAACACAATGTAGCAAAGGATAACTGAGAAGTATTCAAAACACCAACTAAAGTGAATTAAATTAATACATTCGTTATACTAAAACCAAATTAATCATAAGAATAAAGAATTGATCATAACCAAAATTCACATTGAAAAATTTTGGTAGAATAGAGGATTAGAAACAACTTTGGTAGAATAGGAATGGAGCTATTGGGAATAGGAAGAAGATGGAAAAAGATGGCGAAGATGAAAATAGTTCTGTTCCACATAGCAGGGAGGGATTGAGGATCTCGGGATGAGAGTGAGAGTAGTTGGTAGGGTTTCATATTTTTGGGATGAAGATAGAGGGCCTTTGATAAGCGTCTAGCAAACTTTTAGTAGCGTGTTAACGAAGCCATATGATAAAGGATAGATTGGTAAAATAAACTGAAAGCAATTAGAGAGATTTAGGGAATCTAGATGGTAGGTGGATGTCTAATAATGTGGGCTCAAAATTTAGCCAATGGGAAGTTAGCAAATTAATTTTATTAATAATTATTTTTGTTATGTGGATTAAGTTTGAAAATTTTCCATTTTTAGTAACATTTTGAATTGAAAATATGGTGGAAATGCTCTTGAAGCTAACACTTGGCAGTAGTTTTCAAGTAATGCTTCTAAATTATTATAGTAGTAGAAGTAGATTATAGTAGTAGATTCTTTCCCTTTGCTTGTCTAATTATAACAAATAACAAAAGAAAAAAAGACTATACCTTTCTAGTATGCTCTTTGACAGAATGCAAAGGCAACACAGAATAAGTTATTGGTCATGGCATGTCAAAGTGTGCCACTGTAGATACATTGTACCAGCAATTATAGTATTAGCGCTTTGTCGATCCTAAGTGCTTTGAAAGTAATCAGATTGACCTAGACCATTAAGAATTAAGGCTAAATAATTTAAGTGACTAAAATCTTCTTCGCATTAAAATTCTCTCGATGATGGTGGAGCCTAGCAACAAAATTATTGCCAAAGCAAGCAAAACATGAAAGTTAAAAAGGAGTGTAATAACTAAAATATCCCCTCCCTTTGAGAAAAAGCTACAAAAGGGGCTCCTTGACAATTGGAATTGGCGCATACTTCTTTGTTCTCTCTCTCTCTCTCTCTCTCTCCTCTTGAGAGTAGCACCGTCCTCATTATAATGAAGTTCCTTTTTATGAATTTTGGCATGAATTCCATACATTTGAGCAATTGCACTATCCACAAAACCTTTTCAGTCTCTATACTTTCATTGATACAATTTTTTTAATCAATTATGTCAATTTACTACACCAACTAATAAAATTACTTGATCATACATGTCACCTGTGCAAGGAAAGTAGTCTAACAAAATTCTTATCATGTCTCATGCCAAAGATATATTAGTAAGGTGCAAAGATTGGAAAGAAAACCAAAACTATGAGAGATAGGCAGCCAAACCAACGGGGGTATTTAGATGAAGAAGACACGGCCGTTAAGGGCCATTTAGTGAATCCAAAAAATATATAACATGATTAGGTATCTAATCTGAATAAATTCGTTAGCATTCAATTTCTTATATGTTGTTCATTCTTATGCAGACACCTTATCTTTGATGTTTAATGATCTAAAGCCTTGAAGAACTAATAAGCATGAATGAACTAATCCAAACAAGCCTATTCCTTTCAATTAAAAATACAAAAGGGAACATTTCTGATTTTGATAAAAAGAAGCCCAACTTTCATATAAATTTGACCAAAATCAAGATACGCTAATACACTATAATTAGATATTACCAATAGAGATACAATTATGTCAGATATAACAAATACGAAAAATTCTTCAAACTAGTTTATTTGTCCCTTTCTTTCCCTACTAACAAGGATACAATTATGCCATATATATAAAAAAATTCTTCAAACTAGTTTATTTGTGTAACTCCTTACCAGACAAAATACTATGCTTAAATCATAATATATTACCTGATAGGTTATTACGTGTGTCTAATCCATAAAATTTCATTTTCGATTCAATGTTAATAATCCATATAGAGTTAACTGTTCATTTATTCATTTCTGCTTGCGGTAAAGTAAATTGAAAATGAATTAAACGTTGTAATAGAAAGAAACTACAAAATAGATAGAACTACTAAGCTACATCATATATATGGGTACATAGATGCCTGTTTCCAAAGTGCTCCCAAATTGCATAAAGCGATCACGAGGTATAAAAAAAATAAGGCTGCTAAAACAAAATAATTTGGCCTGTCTCCATGAAACCAAACCCTATATGGTTCCCACGGGATATTTTATATGCTATCCAACTATGTGCTGCATCCACTAAACCTTTACCTATGACCCAAATTGCCAAAAGAGGGCCACTCTATACATCTCCTCCTGCTGTACTACATAAGTACTCTAGATGGATTTCGAGAAAAGGAACCCATTCGCCATAATGGCGTTAGCTGGTGGATGGTCACGCTCGGTCTGGAAGGGCGAGGAAGATTAGTTAGTTGCCTCCGACGGATCCTCCTCCTTAGTCAGTGAAGTAGAGGGGATCGGCTGCGGTGGTGAAGTAGGCAGATCCACGAGAGTTGCTACTGCTGTTGTTGTGGGTGGAAGGGGAAATGGATGTGCCATGTGGATAGGGATAGCAATATAAGGTCTTGGCGAGGTCAAATAGTGGGTACATAAAGTGGAGCAGATAAAGTCTCTACGAAAAAAGAAATAAAAATGGAGCCAGACTACTATATATATATATATATATATATATATATATATATATATATATATATATATATATATATATATATATATATATATATAGTCTAAAAGCAGTCGAGGTGAATGTGGAGATCGGGAACTCAATAAAGAGGGCACCCGATCTTTGCGTTCGCCATGATTTGAAATGATCTTGAAACATCTGATAGGGTGAGAAATAAAAATTTCTCAGTAGGAATCCTAATTCTATACACATCTGTCATTACCGTAATTCCCAGTTTTTCGATTTTTCTTAATTTTAAATGACAACATAATATTCAACTTAATTTACATTGTAGAAAATAGAACCCGAAACAAAGCTAAATTTTAATTTAGAGCAATACAAATATATTTAACAGGCACACTAACGAAGCTGAAATAGTAACCATAGGCAAACAGTAATATAACACAAGTAATATACAGTCAACTATGACCTTAACTTAGAAATTCATAAACAGAGCATATATATGTAAAATGGAAAAATGCACGTAGCCTTTGGAGATTTTCAGCTTATACAACTTATATTTTCCACTTTTGGTCCCCTGGGAGTCTTTGGCTATATACTCTTGGATAATAGTCTGCTTTTTAGGAGCTCATTCTATCACGGGATTCTTAGGGTTTACTTTCCCCGACTTTCCCACTGATCTATTTCCCTTAAACTTATTCAGGCGCTAGTCCAAGTAATATGGAATCCTTTGTAATCTTCATAAATTTCATGCACAATTATCATTATCTTACTTAAGCATCATATATTCAAACAATTATTTCACATAGTATGTGAATTCCTTGCCGAAATTTCGGCAGCATAACGGATCGAGTTTGCTTTCCCATGAATAGTGTCAGGCTACCAGTAGAATCAATCAAGCAAAAAGGTCATCATAGAGTAACAAATCTATAACAATAATATCAAATATGTAGCGTGCTAACATCAATAAGGTTTTTCTGCCTTTTATACTCTATTCTGTCTGATTTTGTGAAATTCACCATTATTTCTATTTAGCTCATTTAGGCCTAAATTTTGGATATGCTATAGTTCTATGTGTCTAGTTTCCAACTCTTTTAGTCCCATCTCATTTTGGTTTGTGTAGCTCAATTTATTTGAATTTTACTCTAGTCTATTCTACTATTGGCCAAAATTGCACCCTTAAAAGTAAAAATTCACCAAAAATAGAAACTTAGGTCAAATTATATGAAACTTATACCAAATTAAAGCTAATAGAGCAAGCTTTTATTTGAATTAAGTTGAACCTCATTTTCATAAGTATAACTTGAGATATAAGCTCCGTAAGTAAACTATTATGGACTGCCCTGTTCCAGTCCGATTTGAACTTATGACAACTTCATCAATTTACTGGGAACCATTGAGAATGAATCTAACTTTGAAATTTTCATGAAATATTCACTACATGTCAGCTTTCAAACAATGCTGGTGGCACTCAATTTGGAGTTTTGTAGGATGAGTTACACCCTTCTTAACTCACACTGCCCAAAAAAGGGCCTAGAATTTCAGGCTAAATTTTAAAAATTCATAACTCACTCAATACTAATCCAATGGCCTTATATTTTATATGGTTGGAAAGCCCTAGATGTCTAGTTTCATGTAAAAATAGATTCATCAAGGTTTGATGGCTGGATTTTCGTCCATATAAGATGAACATACAGACGCTGTAGGATTTTGACCCAACAGCTCCTTGCTTCTCTCAAATTTCAAGTTTCTTCATTCCAATTTCAATTAAAGTCATATCATACATACAAAATCAACCATAAATCATCATCTTTACTCAAGATAAGACCAGAATCGTGGAAGAAAGAAAAATCCCAATCAGCCCCAATCTAAGAAAACAACAAGAGAAGTTGGAATTCCTACCTTTCTTTGGCGTGATTCTTGCTAGATTTATGTTTTGAGTTGAAGAAATCTTCATGTAGCTTGAAGAGTTGATGGAGATAGAGTGAAGATGAGTTGAGATAGAAGAAAAATGATGAGAGGCTAGCAGCATATAGTGGCCGAAATTGCAAGGGGTAGGAAGGGAAAGAATTGAAAACTTTTGAAGGAAGCTAGCTTTTGATTCGTGGATTTGTTTCACTCTTCCAACTTGATTGTGGCTGCCCTCTTTAGGTTGATTCTTGCGCCACTTGTGAGGGTGTGTTGGCTAAATCTTGATCATCTATCCTAGGGTTCTCACAGTATAAGTTCTATTCGATCGGTTCCGATAGTTTAAAATACCGAAATATTATCGATTTCCTTTAAATCGGTAAAACGGTTTGGAAAAAAAGCCTATGGATTTCCTATGTTTCTAATCTAATTCCATCGTATCTAATCCTCTTAAATTACACTAAATTGGCTTTAGGTAAATACTAAATAAAATTCTAATTAATCATAATTATTCGATAAAAAATAAATAATTTGGTTAAAAACGATAAAATTTTTCGTACGTTACAATTTGTGCCTTTCTTTCCCTACAGAACAAAGATACAATTATGTCACATATATAACAACCAGGAAAAATTCTTCAAATTAGTTTATTTGTGATTTTCTTTCCCTACAAAACAAATATCCACTGAAAGACGCATAAACATATTCAATCATCTAAGAATTGAAAGACCCATCAAACAAAGAAGTAGAAGAGATGTGAGAGCTAACTTAGGGTTCTTCACAGGCAGTGGCAGCTTGTTGCACAAGACAACAAAGAATGTTTGATTACCCTTGTTTCTACCTTCTTTTTTGTTCAGATTTTGCCTTAGCTGGCTGCTTTCACCTTTAACTTCATGGAAGGTTAAAGTGGGTAGTTGAAGAATTAATTTTTGCTTAAACCTCCGATGACTATAATTGAACGTAGAAGCGACAATTTTTAAGCCTTGGCATGAGCGAGGTTTGAATAGAAAACCCGTTGAGGTTGATCCAATGAAAAAAATATCCAAACAGCTCAATATATGCGTTTAAGGCGGGAGAATGAGAGTTTGAGAAAGGAAACACAAAAACAAGCACACTCTTCATATCAAACTTATCTTGTAAATCTACCTTACAAAACTATTAGCTAATCAAGCCACAAGCAACTCACAAATTAACTTGATTATTACCATCTCCATCAAGATGGGATGAACAAAGATATTCTCACTTTTAAGAATTCAGGGGTCAAAAATAAAAGAAATTGGCAATTTAATTATGAATAATAGAAAATTAACATGAAGACATGAAAATCCCAAAATTCCAAAGTCGGACCGTCTCGCTTACATTTCTCTTTTCTTCCAAATAAATAAAGAGTAAATTCTAAATTCATCCTTAACTATAATAGTGTATACATTACCCATTAAGAAATGAAATTCCCTAGCATAGTGTCTAAAAATTATAAATATCTGTTGTATTGTCCTTAATCACATGACACATTAGTCACTCGAAAAGGTCATCTTGATAGAGACTATATGTTAGAAATTTTATTTTAATTTATTTTGTTGAGTAAAGCGTAATTTAGTTCCTGAAAGATTTTTTTTAATATTTTAATTTTTAAAAGATTAAATATATATATATTAGAATAGATTGATATTCTATTTTTTATTATAAAATATAACAAGAAAAATTAATTATAATAAAATATAATTTATCTTAATTATTTAATTTGAAATTAAAAATAAATATAGTTATTTACTATTTTAATTGTAATTTTTAATATTTGTTATATATAAATATAATTTATATTGAAAATAATTTGTTATTTGTTTATATATTTTTAATAATTATTTTTATGATTTTCATAAATATAAATGAGAGAGAGAGAGAGAAGAGAGTCTTTACATATTAAAATTCAATCAGATTAATATTTCATTTTAAGATTTTTTTTTTGTCTCGATGGAATTACCAATTTCCAAGCCCTATTACGAAGAACCTCATTAATCAGGCCTGGTCCAACGGATGTCATTGAAGGAGGTAGGGGTTTCCAAGCTAGAATTTTTTCCATTATGAGATTTAATTGAGTTATATATATATATATATATAATTAAATTTATTTTGAATATTCTTTATTAAAAATATCATATAATTTAATCTCATATTCCAAGATTTTTGTTAATGTATTTGATGTGATTTTCATAATAAAATAAAAATATATAAATAAAAATTATTTTGCAAAAACAATATTTAATATATATTTAATTATATAGAATAAAAATAATTATATATATGATTTATAACTCAATTAAATCTTGAAATGTGAGATAAAACTAATTAAACTTTGATGTATAACACTCTTTCTATCTATCTCATTTTTATATTTATTATGAAAATAATAAAAATAATTATTAAAATTATGTAAATAAATATTAGATTATTTTCAATACAAATTATATTTATATATAACAAAAATAAAAATAATTAAAATAATTACAATTAAAATAGTAAATAGTTAAATAAATATATTAACTTTTAAATTAAATAATTAATAAAAATTATATTCTATTATAATTTATTTTTTTGGTTATATTTTATAGTAAAAATAGACAAACTCAAAATATATAAAGTGTATGGAATTGACCTTTTAAGAACTAAAGTGTTAAGAAAATCATTTAGGGACTAAAGTATATGTATTTAATTGTTTAAAGACTAAAGTATTAAGAGAAAATGTTTCAGAAAACTAAAATATATATATTTAATCTTTTAAAGACTAAAATCTTAAAATAAAATCTTTCAGCACCTAAAGTGTATGTATTTAATCTTTTAAGAATTAAAGTGATAAAATAAAAATTTTTATGGGACTAAATTATAGATTTACTTTTATTTTTTTTTTATGCTATATGTTAAAAATTTTCATTTCTAAAAAGCTAACGTGTCCTAAAATGATTTAGTCAATAATTTTTCTTTTTTTGATTTACATGATTTAGTCAATAATTATTAATTAGTCTAAGTGCTTTTCTTATTCATTCGTAAATTAATATATTTAACTTTGTGATGTGCTGGGTATAAATTATAAGAAATATATAAAATATAATATTAATTTATTATTGATATTCTATTTTATTGTATAAGTATAAATTATAAAATTTTAATAAAAGATGATTATACAAACTAATTTTAGATATTATTTAATATAAAATTTGTAAAATAAAATATTTATATAAATAAGAAGTGATTGTTAAATTTTTATTGAATAAATTAATTATTTAAAATAATATTTGAATATATTTATTTTATATAATAACTTACTATTAAAATTCTAATATGTTCTATAAGAAACTTTTTTATTCCAATTTTTATATGAGAAGAAAAAATCAATTCCATTTACCACTCTCCCCCTCTTATTATGAAATTTATTTTATTTTCTTTTCACCTATTAACAATTTATTAAAACCAATCCCAAAGAATATATTTTAATTATAAAATCTAAAATTTTATCGAATATTTGTTCATGTAAAAATTTAAGTAAAAATTTAATAATAAAAAATTAAAATAATCATTTTCCTACCTTCATACTTTCAAATTTAATTATATTCTATAATTTTCAATCTTATATATAATATAATTCTTTTGAACTATAATATCATATATAATATAATTAATTCTCAATATTACATAATAATATATATATTTTTACATAAA
>CM062515.1:48181646-48492549 GCA_031439585.1 Pterocarpus macrocarpus | reverse complement strand
CTAATATTATCGAATTGCACCTTGACCAACCATTATGACAATGATTGAGAGTTAGGTGGAATCATTAGTTTTATCCTCTTCTTCTTTGCAGCCAGCATAAAATTTCTTTGGAGCTTTTACATACATACATATTTATATGAACGCCATTAGTTCGAATTTTCAGTAAAGAAATCTAAACCTTTCAATCAATCAGAACCAAAACTATCAGGCTCGAGTCGTTGGGTTGGAATTAGAAACAAAAATCTTTGTCTCTAGGTACATTTGTTTAAGGATCAGTTCTGTGATGCACCAGATAAACTATAATGTATGACACAACATTTACGTTATGTGTGCTCCACCATACACCAGCGTGTAGCACCCCCCAACTTCCTCCTACAGCCATGTCCTCACACTCTCCTCTTCTCCAAGATTTTGTGTAATAAAAGTTTTAAATTTCTTTAAAGATTTAACCCATAAGTAATCTTTTATATTTTTTATTCTCGAGCATTTGGAAGTTATTGAAGTGAAAAATATGCTTAGAAGTATGATTGGAGGTTTGAAAATGCTTAAAAAAAAAAAAAGAAAAAAAGAAGGGGGCCGAGTGCCTAGGAGCCCAAGGCTAGCGCTTAGGCGGTAGCTACCCTATTGGAATCTTGCTATCAACTGGTTGCGCACCCATGCACCCAAGTTGAGGCACCCAGGCACTCACTGGGGGATTTTTAAGACAGGATTCTCGATCTCTCTCTCTAGGTTTCTTTTCCCTCCATTAAACCCACAAATTCATCATCTTTTTTCTTTTGAAATCCACCATAAAACACCTCTCTTCCACCCCCTCATCATCATTTCCATCCTCATATCTATGTTTCTCTTTCATTTTAGTGAAAGAAAGTGAAGGTGGAAGGAGAAACACCACCCTCCACTTGCTCTATTCCCTTCCTCAAGATCCTAAGGTAAGTTCTTGAACTTATAATCTTCTCTTTACTATGGATTAGCTAATTCCTCCATAGATTTGGAGTTTGAGCCATTAGAGGGGGTTTATGATTTCTAATTTGGGGTTTTTGGCATGGGAGTTAGTTGAGCTAGATTTAGTTTCTAAGCACTTATTAATGTTGTATTGATCTCTTTTGTTGCTTTGGATATCTCTAAGGGTCTTCCCATTGGCTCGGAGGCACCACCAATTTGAATTTTCACCTTTGGGTCTTGGTTGTGAGTGAACAATATGCTTATGATTGTTTTATAAATGGATTTATGTATATATAAATGCTTGTATTGATAACTGTTTTAAAGAATTTCATAAATTAGTTTCTCCAAGGTTATGGTGAATTGCCTAGTGTACTTATGCCTTCAGAACTTATGTTTATTAGCTTAAAGGTTTTATCTTAATGTTGTTAAGCTTTGTGGGTGTGAGATATGGGATCCTAAATTATTATGAGATTTTGGAAATTAATGTCATTTTATTTGGATTTTGGTACAAAAGAAATTGATTTCGATCGAAGGAAATCTTTCACAGAAACTATACGCTAATAGCATTAAGTATTAGCCTTGGTACAACTTGAAGTACCCAGCTAGCTGGGGTAGTTAACTTGTCATTGTTGGGGTCTAGTTGACAGGGCTACCTAGCTAGGAAGTTAAGTCTGGGTTAGATACCTTTTGTAATTTCAAATTATGATTTTAAACTCACTTAAGCTAATGTTAAGGGTTATTGCCATATTTGAAACTTATGGCTCAAATACTTATGCTCTAAAACAATTTTATGAGAAATGTTTTTTGTACCATTAGGTAGGTAGATACTCTTGGACACCCAGAGAGAGAAAAAAGAAAAAAATTGTAAAAGAAAGTGAAAATGACTGAAATGATTGATGGAGAGAGAAAAAATAGAGAGGATGTGTTGGGGTATCCACTTTTTTGGATGTACAAATAATATACCACCAATTTTATACACCCACATGTGTATTTTCATCCCTATTAGACTCAAAACTTGTCTCATGCTAGTTATAAGCATGTTACTCCTCATTGAGTTTTATAATTCACCCTGTGGCTGTTTCTTCTATTTCAAATTCAGCTATTGAGGTGAGCCCTACTGCTCTTGCTTTGTAGGGCACTTACGATACACTCTCTTGGTGAGCCCAACACAATTGGCATGTTTATTCTTTTTTGGGATTATTTTGTATATTCATACCTAGCTTATTTCTGTATAGAGCTCCATGAAACACATACATGGTCCGGATGTGCGTTATGAGTTTTGTTTTGTTTCCTTATTTCCCCTACAAATTTGTATGTAGAGGACTGAACTTGTATGACTTAAAGGAACAAAATTATTTTGGTATGTAACTCTATGAAGGGGTGTGCACATGTATGGACATTAAATATAGCCAAATGATATTCTTAACTGTTGTGGTTTATTGGCTGCGAATTGGCAGATCAAACTATATTTGGGAGACGTTCAAATTTTAGAGGAAACTCTATCCAATTTTTTGAGAAAAAGATTGTATGCTAGGCTTGCTAGGGAATAGAGATTCCCTATGCGCTGGTGTCACAATGTGCTCGGAGGGCACTACAACAAGAGGCAACCAAATTTATTAAAAATCATGGAGTTGCTTCTAGTATTTTATTTGAGAAAAAAATTATTAGAAAAACTTTTAATTTGACAAAATTAATCCTTTAAAAATGAGACTAGATTCGGGAGTCCAATTATGTATAGGGAAGGGTGAAAACTTAATCCCACCGTGCCTCTAATACATTCATCTTATGACAATTACCTTAGAGCTTATTATGCAAATTAATAATTATAACAATATTTATTTTTTCCCCCTTTGAAAACATAACAATTATTTGCAAAAGATCCAAAAAATAAAAAACTAATATAACAATTATTTAAAAAACAAATAATAAAAGATAAAAGAAGAAACAAAATTTAAGAAAATTTAATTTTTGGCTTGACAGGAAGTGCCCACTCCTATGTATCTTTTGATGCAATAAATAACCCAAAGCCATTATCGTTCTTGTAGAAATATTTGTATGCTGGGTTGATTTATTTACAAAAATAATAAAAAAGAAAACAAATTCAATCTTGCATAAAATTTAGGATAACGTGAGCTATAAAATAAACCCTTACAATGCATATAACCTTTGAGGATAATTAAACCATACATCAATATCATAGATTGTTGCATGAATTAGAATGATTCAAAATTTCGCAAAAGGACTCACATTTTTATTGTATTTTAATGTTATTTTAAAACTTTAAAATTTACAGCTCAAATACAAGCAACCCAACTTTCATAAAAGGTAAAAATGCATCCCAATGAAAAATTAAAAAAATGAAATTCAAACCAAATTTTCCAAACAAAAAAAAGAAGAAACAAAACAAAAAAAAAAGATAAAATAGTTTAAAATGCAAGAAAAAGAAGACAACTACATTGCGATCATGTTGGCACCAAGAACCAAACATTGCACATGATAATTGAGCTCGCCAGCCATGAGGCAGTGGAGACAATGGCAATCCATTGAGATCGTTAATGTAACATCCCCACTTTCGTAAACAGAACGTAATAGGAACTTTGAATTATTTCCCTTAGGCAGTGTAAGAATTTCTCAGGCAGTGCAATGCTATGACGATCCTCACACTTGGAATTATAAGGTAGTGTAACACTACAATTGAAAATATGGCACTACCATATATTAAAAATTAGAAAATGACAAAAGTGCCCCTATCAACTTTTGTTAATTTCACTCTTGCCCAAAAGTTTTAGAAATTGTACTTTAACCCTAAGTGGATATTTCTACAATAACCCTAGAACTTTTCATGAAATGACCTTTATGTCCCTACATCTATAAGATTAGCAGAATGGGATTTTAAGCAGAGCAGAATCACGTGGTGAAACCGTAGAAGTTTAAATCTCTGACTGGGCCATGGAGGCGATCTAGTGTGAAATGACGTGGGGTGCCCTGGACTTGCTCAAAATTACTTAAAATGCCATTAGTTCTGAGAAAATTGGAAATAGAAAGGTTCCTAGGATTTATTTACGAAAATGTCTAATTTACTCCGTTAATTCACTTATTCAGTTTTAATAGTTATGTAAGGGCAATTAGAGATTAAGTAAATATTAATCAAGAGTTAACTAGATATTAGTTAGAGAGATTAGGCTTAAGATAAATTAAAAATGAACATGTAGACATCTTACAAAACTATTAAGCAACGTTTGACTGGTTTCGAGAAAATCGTGAAGATTCTATATTTTAAACCACTGTAACCGATCCAAGTAGAATTTTCTACTGGAATCCCTCACTTAAATGGCTGAAATTCAGCCTCTCCTACCACATATGAGTGGCGCCAAGTGTTGCTCAAGATAGTGAAAAAACTTGGCTTTACCTTCATCAGATTTTTATCGTTTTCGCCTAGTTATTCGGTTTTATCAACTACTTAAGATTAATTAGCATTCGATTAAATTTTTACTTAGAGCCAATTAAGTATCATTTAGAGAATTAGGTATGAAAGAATTAGATTGAAAGCATAGGAAACTTCATAGGATTTTTCTAAAACCATTTTACCGATTTAAAGGAAATCGGTAAGATTACGGTGTTTTAAACTGTCGGAATCGGATCAGTAGAAATTATGCCATGAGTGCCCTAGGATCAATGGCTAAGATTTAGCCAAATAACCCACCCAAGTGGCGCCTAAGGTAGCCCTTGATGGTGGAAGTTAAATCAGATTTCATGAAGAAGTTACATCCACCAATCACATGCATCAACACCCAAATATCTCTAACTTTTCCTTCCTTCCCTTTTCATTTTTGTCCTTCCTCTCTAGTTGCTGAAGGTCATCTCCTTCTCTTCTTTTTACTCTCATTTCCACTCCATTCTCATCCATTTTCAAGTCTCATCACAAGTTGCTTTCATCAAAAACACAAAATCCACCCAAACTCAACTAGACAAGGTAGGAAATCCTACTTCTCCTCTTATTTCTCTGATTTGGAGCTGCATGTTGGGCATGCATAATCTGAGATGTTGGTGTTTTATAGAGTGATGATGATGTTTTATGATTGATTTTGCATGTATGTTGTGATTAAAATTGGAATTGAGGGCAAATAGCTTGAAGGAAGAAGACAAATCTAGAGGTCACTAGGAGTTTTCCTCTCATGTCCGTCTGCAGAGTGTACGGCTCACCCTATACAATCTCAAATTGAGTGAAACTAAAGTTGTTTGAAAGCTAACACATGAGAGAACATCCCATAAAAATTTTAGAATTTAATTCGCTGTCATTCATTCCGAGCACATCAATGAATTTGGCATAGGTTTAAACTGGCCTAGAACAGGACAGCCCAGTAGGGTAATGTTTCGAGATTCATAACTCAAAATCTACGTAGGAAAATGACATGAAACTTAACTCATTTTAAACTTTGTTGTGTTAGCTTTATTTTGATATAAAATTCTCATGATTTCACCTAGGTTTCAATTTTTAGTGAATTTTCTTCTATAGGAACCCAATTCTGGCTAAGAATAGGACATGCTAAGATAAAATGTTTATATCTTGAGTTATACAACTCAAAATGAGATGGGACCAAAGGGATTAGAAATTAGGCATATAAGCTGTAACATATCCAAAAATGAGATTTAAATGAGTTGAATTGAATGAAAATTGGGGCATGCCAAATTCGGGCAGAACAGGGAGGAACAAACTGAAACCTTAATGATGCTTGATTTGGAATTATTGAATGATGCTATGGATATATGTATGTAATTGCTGGTCTATTCTAAAATTGCAAGGTTGTATATTTGTACTGGTTGCCTGGCACTATTCATAGGGAAGCGGACTCGATCCGTTATGCTGCCGAATTTTCGACAGGAATTTATGAGAACTTATGCTATGGATGATTATGCTTTGAATGTATTTACGTTTACATGTCATATTCATGTACATCATGCATGCAAGTATATATTAAGAACATGATATGATATATAAAGTATGAGACATACTCATGAATGCACCAAGCGTCTGCATGCATGACAAGATATAAAAAAGAAAAGATAATAAGAACTTGCAAGAAAGACGTACCAAGCTACCACGTGAGGCATGGCATAGACCCAGCTAGTGTGGGCCAGAGCGGTACTGTTTAAGACTTGGGCCAGCCCCTGACCAGATTTAAGGGGAATAGACCGGTGTGAGGGTCGGGGAAAGTAAACCCGTCACTCATGTATAGGTACGAGTTCGGACCTGAGAAGCAGGCTATCACCCAGGGGTAAGAGAGGCCATTCACCTCCGGGGGACCAAGTACAGAATGGAAAGGTTAAGTTGTAAGTTAAAGAAGAGATAAATTAAGTCAAGTGCACTTGCATACATTCAAGTATAAGCGTTTATATGTGCATTTTCAATCATCTAGTTAAGTCATAATGCTATTATGACCTTTATTGAAGCATATTATACTATCCATATTTCTACGTCTGTTATATGACATGGCAAGTGGTTGTAAAAATATAACCCGCTTCGAGAAAGGTGTTTTCAACTTAAAATTGAACCACTATTTGTTTATATGTGCTCATATTTTCATAATAAATCGAAGCGGCTGGAATATTTATGATGACACTGTAAGATTGGTTTGAGTTTACCTTCTAAGAACCTTAGGTTCTCATTGCCTACTTGTATGTTTCCCTTTTCCGTAAATATTCCAGCTCCTAAGTTGGAAATCAAGTATGAGGCAGAGTACAAGGCCATTCATTGAGCAAGAATAGGGCGCGAGCAAGACCAAGAGACTATTGGAGCTAGCTAACGACTAGTCGGAAGTAAACGCTATATATTATGCCAGTTACAATTTCCTTTAAAGTGTAATTTTTTTTTATTTAACTATATATCAGAGACTATTAGTCAGTAATTAAGTGAGCAATTAAAGGGTCATGTATTCTATTTTCCATATTTTAAAGATTTCTTAGCACAGTGACAACCCTTTTAATATAACTGCATGACTCGAGCATGGCTTATATAATAAAGGGTGTTACATTTATTGGTATCAGAGCAGTTCGTCCTGTATAGGCCCGTGGATGGACTGATTATGCTTCTAATGCATACTCTGAGAATCTAGATGTACCATGCTTTAGGTCCTCACGTGAAGAGGGCATAGAAATATTGTGCATGATAGCCTTGTTGTGAGTGTTGTGGACTACCTGTTGTACTTGACTGAATATTGAGCCTGATCACCTCAATATAAGGTTTTGTGTAAACAGAAGCCTAAAACACCCAGCAGGCTTATTAGGAACCTTCTATGTAACACCCTAATAAACCCATACTACGCTTAAGTCGTATTACGGCGTTTTATTAGTGTTACTTATGCTCGTGGAAAACTAAACTTTGCTTGAAATTAAGTTACGCGGAAAATACGATAAGATTTTTCTTTGAAATACGCTGTCGCTTGCGGCGCTTTGAAAAGTAAAGCCTTGAACGAGAAGCTAGACAGAGTAAGGGCGTGTCGTATAAAATACGTACTCCAATATCATAAAACCAGAGAAAGATAAATGAATAGTAATTCACAAGTACATTGCATTATATAGCAAAGTCATTACATCGATATGGGTTCATAATATATATACATACATATATATCAACATTACATCAAAGGAGGCTCATGGTCGGGCCATGGTCCAAATACTAGATACTAAGTACAAATCTAAATGACAATGCTCGGCTCAAAAAGAAATATACGAAGGTCTTGAGAAGCGATGGTCGCTACAAGTCCCAAAGCGACCGTCTTGCATCCCACGTCACATGTCCGCTCACAGTGTTGGGGATCCACGCTCCACTCCACCGGATGTGTCCTCGAGATCTAGTGACGATACGGAAGAATAACGAGGGTGAGAAATGGAATTTCTCGATGGGACTCGAACCCCACACTAAAGTGTCATCGTCATCGTTCCACCACTTGGTTTTATTAATGAAAATAGTGGGCATGCATATGGTTCAATTCTTGCATTTTTCGAATCGTGAACATCCAAGCGGATTCAATTTTAACATACTCTCTAATCATTTATATCATAACATACATGGGCATAAGTATAATCATGTAAAAATGCATGACTGTGCTATAAGTTTTACTTAACTTCTTCCCTTGCTAGGTTTAGACCGAGGTCCCTTTTCTTTTCTTAACTTAACTTTATCTTTTCACCCACTAAACATAAGTGGTAATGAGCTCACACCGCGGTCGCCGCCACCATAGAATTTCTGTACTTACACTAGTGGGTCATGCCATGCCTCATGTAAAACCTATCCCCTATACTCACACTAGTCGGGTCATGCCATGCCTCATGAGTCGTGGGTGAGGGGAAATTTAAATTAGGTCACCTTCCCTTTTGAAGGATCATACCCTTAGTTCATCTTTTTCTTATTAAAGCTTATGATGCAAAGTTATTCTAATTCTCTTCCACATTTAGGGCGTTACGTGTCGTCCCCAAATGTGGTTCCTTTATTAATCACCTCAGGTGTTACGTGACGCCGTCCCTGCGCTGTTCATATTTATTAATCCTTTCATGTTTATCATTAAGCATCATATTATCAACATATCATATTCATATCATCATGATTTATCATAATATCGTCATCATATCATTATCATCCTTATCATCATCATAACACTATCATAATCATCATCATATCACATCATCATCATCATATCATATCATCATCATTACTCATCATCATCATAGCATCATGCTTGCACATAAACATAGGCATATTCTCAAGCAAAGTTTTATGAGAACTTAGCTTTAAGAAATTAGTGCTTTTAATTGAGATTACTCTTGTGTAAACTTCTTTTATTAGGCTTAGTGCCAATTTTGTCTAATGTCCTTTTTGATACTTTTTAAGTTGAATTATGAGGGTTTTCTAATGCTTAATGTAAGGGTATTAATGTCTTAAAGCTTATTTCTCTTTATTCTTCAACTTTTACCATAACCAGTTTTACTTTTACAGTGGGGCAGTAACTTCAAAAATTCACCATAATTTCATCTTTTACTATTTTATTTCGAATTTTGGTATGCTTATACTTCTCTGAGTCTATTTTTAAACAAAAGAAGCCCCACTTAAAAATTCATTTTGTAGCTTGAGTTATGCATATTTTATTCTGACTGTTCAGTTTCTAAGTTCACTCCCGGTACAGTGGATTGTTACTTCTCATTATAATTACTCAGAAGGAATCTGAGAAAACTGTTTTATGGGTTTGTTCCTCTATGTCTTAGCTTTCAATTAAACTTGGTCTCACTCAAAAATCATTTTTGTAGCTCGAGTTATACACATTTTAGTGTAGACTGCCCAGACAGAAACCAATCCGAGAACAGTCCACTTTGAAAAATCATATCTCACTCATATTAACTCCGAATCTTATGTATTTTATATGTATGGAAAGCTCTCTGAGTCTATTTTCATATAAAATTGGTTCCAATAATTTCTGAGTTCTCTGGAAAAAGTTATGCCGTTCGGTTTACAGACTGCCAGAAAATCCAGATTTCACGTTTTGATTTTTCTCATGTTTTCTCCAAAACACTCAACCTCACTTTCAAGAAAACATTCTCAAGTTATAAAACACTCATATGCCATGAAAGATTAGTGAAAAACTAACATGTTGGAGTTCAAAAATATTGAGTTCAACCATGCTTCACATCAAACCGAAAACATGTTTTCAACAAACCACCATACAAGCAACAACATCTCATTTTATGACAAGAATGGCTATGATGCCCATAATCAATCTTTAAAACCACCTAGCTATGGAGAGCATAGGAGTTCTAAAGCTTGAAAAACAAGAGAGAAAAAGAGTTTAGAGCCCCTACCAAAGAGAGTTTTCTTGAAGGATTTTGAAGGTGGAGAAGGTTGGAGAGAGCCTTCCTCCTTGAGTGCTTGGAAATGGGGCTTGTGTATGAGTGATCTTGTTTCTCCAAAGACCAAAAATGGTGGTCCTTGAAGGGATGGTGATGGTGGTGATAGGAGATGAGGGTGATGGTGGTAGAAAAGTGAGGACTTAGGGTAGGAAAATAAGAAGAACAAGAAGAAGAGTAGGAAGAACAAAGAGAGGTTTAGAGAGAGGTGAGAGCTTTTGTGTATATTCTTGAGAGAGGAAATGAAAATGAATTGAGGAGAGATGGAGGGCTGAAAGTGGCGCACAAATGGGGAGAAAGGTGATGTGATTTTTGCTTCTTACACAAGCTAGGGAGTGGGAAAAATCATAGGGCAAAAGAGTGTATTGTGTTTCCTTTGAGTCTTGGCAATTGGGTAAAGACTATGTAGTGTTTTTGTTAAGTGGTTAAAAGCATGAGCTCTCTTAGGATTGGGCATTGGATGGCTAGGATCACACCAAGTGTCATGATCTTGGTGAAGAAGAGTACAACTCTTGTCATGACTTAAGGAAGCTACTAATATGGACTCTTGATCTAAGAGTGCATGATGAGAAAGTAATTGAATGGTTGGATGTGGCTCTTGCTTTGACCAAACTTTCAAACAATAAAATAAAGGGAAGTTTCTACATCTTTATAATTGTTGTAATTATCTAAATGTTAATTAATTCAATTGGTTTAAATTACTCATTAGCACATTTTAGCTAAGAAGGATTTTCTCATTAATTTTGTAAGAAGATGTGAAGGTTAATGTGATTAAGTTTTGAGACTTATGTGCTCTTAGTTAATTAGATTAGACCACCTTGATTTTATGTTCTAAATCATGGATTAATAAAGATTAGACAATTGGGCTTTTAATTATAACTTTTAATGCATTATGTTTCAATTGTTGACTTTTACTTATCTTGTTGACTTGCCTTTAATTTACTAAGCTCTTGCTCATCGAGATTAGCCGATTAATTCTCAATTAATCGTTAACCTCTCTAATTAGTCAGGATTACTGAACTAATTAGCTTAGACAAAAATTGGGGATGTTACATTCTATATATAATTATTAGGGATAAAACTCCTAGAAAGTAGCGATGGCATAAAAGGGTTAGACAGTTGAGCAAGTCAAGGAGTGCAGAGAATTGAGGATTAAATCAAAGAAAATGTGTCGGACGGTTTGCTATGGACATGGTAAACCTAGCTATATCAAAAAAGGTTGTTTGTAAAGTGTTGTCGGGTAACCGAAGATTTTCCATCATCAGGAGCAGGATCTTAGTTGGAGACGAGTTGAGTAAAAATCTTCTTCACCTTGATGGGGCTTGGTTCAAGCTTCATTGTGATTACCCAATATAGACTATCTTCTCTAGATTGAATCTAGGGGATTCTTCTACTTGGTTTCGTATTCTTAATACACGACAGGAGTAAGGTGATTACCCGTTGATGAGTTTATCTCGTATGGCATAAATAGTGCCCTTATTTTCTTCATGGATGAGATTACCCTGAAGGTGCCTCGCCAGCAAATTCAGTCGATGGTTTATATTTTGGATTGTGGAAATACCACATTATAAAGACTTGATCCTTCATTAAGGAGCTTGTAGAGTGGACGAACGAAGCAGAGAATCAGTGAAAGAAGCTAAGGGCAGAAGCTTTGGTTAGGTATACGGGAGAACTTTTTAAGTTCCTGTCCAGAGAATGAAATGGTTTCTTCCTCAAGGGTACAGGGAACTAACCTTGTAGCGATTGCGAATTGGAAGAATACTAAGTGGAATCTTGGCTTCAAAAGGGAAATAGTTGAGCAAACTGTAAAGAGACCCATGTAACTGTACATTGAATCAAGATGGAGATACGGCTATACACGGCAAGGAAAGCAGATGAAGTTATAAGTGTAGTAAGAGAAAGAGACAATATATCTCCTACTAACCTGAAGTAGAAACACTTTCAGACTAGAGGTGGCATACGAACCAAGTGTAATTTTTCCTACCTTTCAGGGATAAAGGAAGTGTTAGAAAATCTAGTCATGTTCAAATTCTACCAACCTCAGCCACCACAGGAACTGGATGATAGAATCATCTTCAACATGTTATTAGTAGAAGAATAAGGCTATTCAGAGAAGAAAGGCAAAGTTGAACAATAATGAAGATTTAAAGTATGCAACTAATCCCGATAGACTGAGGGAGCAACGGCAAGGTAGGTTCTGACGAATGAAAACAAACAAGTTTCTGTAGTAACAATAGAACATGGTAGGAACGAGGTAGGAACAGAGGAAGTTTGGATTTATGGTTGGCCCACTAAAGAGAGAAAAGCTACCTAGTATGAGAAGTACGGTGCAGACAAGATTGTGTACGAAATATCAAGTAAGGTTGCTTTGGCACCGGCCATAAGTGTAGCAGACCTAATGCACCCTACGCAAGACCGAATGATGCACCAATATATGATCAAAAAGGATTCGGAAGCGTGCCCCATGAGGGGCAAGGTTACGATGTCGGAATTAAAGGCAGTCAGAAGAGTCTCCATACCTTGGACCAGATTAAATGTGATCATCCCCAACGCACTAGGTTCCATCAGAGTTCCGTAGTTAAGTGTGCTCGGACGAGAGCAATATTATGATGGGTGACCTTCTGGGAAGTCGTCATATTGTAACTTCAACAGGGAAGCAAGACCATCATTCCCATCTCTCACAGCAAATGGATTACATCCTGGGGGCGAGATATCATCAAGAATAGCCAGAAGGCTTAGCAGTTAGGGTAATATGAGATATAGTCACTAAAACTAACACACCTCTATATATTATATTAGGACAAATCCCCAATGAGATTGATAACATTGGTGCTCACAAAAGTGGGAAGTAGACATCAACACAATAGTCGAGGAATCTCCATGCTAACCAATTAAAGGAAAATAGAAGAGTGGCAGGAACTTCAGCTGTTCCATAATCCTTTCCTTACGTGAAGCTGATTATATTTTGAGGGAACAAGTATCGCAACAATCATTGAGAAGTTCAACAAGAATGGCATGAGATCCAATTAGCAAATAATGAGAAATGGAATAAAGTTCGCAAAAGCAATGAGAGATTTTGAAGCAAGGACCATAGTTATAGTTTAGAAGGGAGCTCTAGCCTTATACCTAAAATCTAATGGAAGGGGATTCATCACTTATCAAAGAAGATCAGGTAGGTGAGAGTTTGGATATAGCTCAATCAACTTCCCGAAAGAAAACTTTGGTAAATCCACTATGACTACTATTTGTCGAGGTTGATTGCCGCTGTAGCTGATAGTTTTCGTAATGGCAGCACTTCTTCAGTTGGTATTTAGGGCCCAAGGCACAAGTATTGGAAAGTTATTGGAAAATATAGCGCACAAGTAGTCAGACACATGACAAGGAGGATGAGGAATTTACTCGATGAACTTGATAATGGATCAGAACGTCAGCGAAACAAAGCATATTTTAGCACCCATACAATCTATGACAACTCTCTGCATAAATATTGAAAAGTCATCTTGTAAGACAATATGGTAAGGAAACTCTACAGTTTTGACAAAAAGGATCTGACTTTTAACCTTGGTTTTCACATTAAATTGCCTGTATCTCAATAACTAGGAATCAAGAAGGATATCAGACTAATAGAAAGAGTCCTGAACCTTAGAACTTAATCCGTATAGTGGGAGCTCCTAGTTATAATTTTAAGGAAAAGCCTAAGCCTACGTTTCCCGCATCGGAGGCAAATTTATTATTGGACTAAGGATAGCTGAGCGAATAAGAAATATTGGGAAAGAATATACAGACCTCCTTGACATAGGCATTATCATTACTACATATTGACATCAATTATTTCAATAACTGCTAATCCTTACAATTGTAAATCTTAATAAGTTGAATATCTGGGGTCTCATATACAAATGGCGGAAGATTTAACAACTACCACAAAGCAGGAGTAGCGGAATATAGAGTAAGGGAGATGAGCAAGAGTCTCCAATAAACAGAATAATGATTCAGAGCGTTATAGAGACAAGGCAAACTTGGACATCAACATAACCCTTATGGATACTTTGAACGAATTAAGACACTACCTCATAGCTACCGGCAAGTAATCTCAAGATAAGATACAAACTCGAAAGGAGGAGTATCCCTATAAGTTAAAAAGGACTTTTCATTGACCCTTCTTAATCCTAGAATTTTGAGGACAAAATTCTTTTCAAGGTGGGTACAATGTAACATTCCCACTTTCGTAAACAGAACGTAATAGGAACTTTGAATTATTTCCCTTAGGCAGTGTGAGAATTTCTTAGGCAGCGCTATGTCATAACAATCCTCACACTTTGAATTATAAGGTAGTGTAACACTGCCGTTGAAAATATGGCACTACCATATGTTAAAAATTAGGAAATAACAAAAGTGCCCCTATCAACTTTTGTTAATTTCACTTTTGCCCAAAAGTTTTAGAAATTATACTTTAACCCCAAGAGAATATTTCCACAATAACCCTAGAACTTTTCATGAAATGACCTTTATGTCCCTACATCTATAAGATTAGCAGAATGGGATTTTAAGCAGAGCAGAATCACGTGGTGAAACCGTAGAAGTTTAAATCTCTGCCGATTAGGCCATGGAGGCAATCTGGTGTGAAATGACGTGGGGTGCCCCTAGACTTGCTCAAAATTACGAAAATGCCATTAGTTAAAGAAAATTGGAAATAGAAAGGCTCCGGATTTACGAAAATGTCTAATTTACTCCGTTAATTCGCTTATTCGGTTTTAATAGTTATGTAAGGGCAATTAGAGGTTAAATAAATATTAATCAAGAGTTAACTAGATATTAGTTAGAGAGATTAGGCTTAAGATAAATTAAAAATGAACATGTAGACATCTTACAAAACTATTAAGTAACGTTTGACTGGTTTCGAGAAGATCGGCGAAGATTCGGTATTTTAAACCACCAGAACCGATCCAGTAGAATTTTCTACTGGAATCCCTCACTTAAATGGCTGAAATTCAGCCTTTCCTACCACATATGAGTGGCGCCAAGTGTTGCTCAAGATAGTGGAAAAACTTGGCTTTACCTTCATCAGATTTTTATCGTTTTCGCCTAGTTATTCGGTTTTATCAACTACTTAAGATTAATTAGCATTCGATTAAATTTTTACTTAGAGCCAATTAAGTATCATTTAGAGAATTAGGAATGAAAGAATTAGATTGAAAGCATAGGAAACTTCATAGGATTTTTCTAAAACCATTTTACGGATTTAAAGGAAATCGGTAAGATTACGGTGTTTTAAACTGTCGGAATCGGATCAGTAGAAATTATGCCATGAGTGCCCTAGGATCAATGGCTAAGATTTAGCCAAATAACCCACCCAAGTGGCGCCTAAGGCAGCCCTTGATGGTGGAAGCTAAATCAGATTTCATGAAGAAGTTACATCCACCAATCACATGCATCAACACCCAAATATCTCTAACTTTTCCTTCCTTCCCTTATCATTTTCGTCCTCCCTCTCTAGCTGCTGAAGGTCATCTCCTTCTCTTCTCTTTACTTTCATTTCCACTCATTCTCATCCATTTTCAAGTCTAATCACAAGTTGCTTTCATCAAAGACACAAAATCCACCCAAACTCAACTAGACAAGGTAGGAAATCCTACTTCTCCTCTTGTTTCTCTGATTTGGGGCTGCATGTTGGGCATGCATAATCTGAGATGTTGGTGTTTTATAGAGTGATGATGATGTTTTATGACTGATTGTGCATGTATGTTGTGATTAAAATTGGAATTGAGGGCAAATAGCTTGAAGGAAGAAGACAAATCTAGAGGCTGCTAGGGTTTTCCCTCGGTGGTCCGTACGGCGGAGTGTACGGCTCCGTCTACCATAGTTTAAATTGGATGAAACCATTTTTAAATGAAACTAGACATCCAGGAATTTCCATACATATAAAATATATGGCCATTGGATTAGTATAGAATTAGTTATGAATTTTTGAAGTTAGACCTAGAATTCTAGGTTCTCACCCGGGCAGCATGGGTTGAGAAGGGTGTAACTCACCCTATACAACCTCAAATTCAGTGAAACTAAAGTTTTTTGAAAGCTAACACATGAGAGAACATCCCATAAAAATTTTAGAATTTAATTCGTTGTCATTTGTTCCCAGCACATCAATGAAGTTGGCATAGGTTTAAACTGGCCTAAAATAGGATAGCCCAGTAGGGTAATGTTTCGAGACTCATAACTCAAAATATACGTAGGAAAATGACATGAAACTTAATTCATTTTAAACTTGTTGTGTTAGCTTTATTTTGATATAAAATTCTCATGATTTCACCTAGGTTTCAATTTTTAGTGAATTTTCTTCTATAGGAACCCAATTCTGGCTAAGAACAGGACATGCCAAGATAAAATGTTTATATCTTGAGTTATACAACTCAAAATGAGATGGGACCAAAGGGATTAGAAACTAGGCATATAAGGCTGTAACATATCCAAAAATGAGATTTAAATGAGTTGAATTGAATGAAAATTGGGGCATGCCAAATTCGGACAGAACAGGCAGGAATAAACTAAAACCTTAATGATGCTTGATTTGGAATTATTGAATGATGCTATGAATATATGTATGTAATTGCTGGTCTATTCTGAAATTGCAAGTTTGTATATCTGTATTGGTTGTCTGGCACTATTCATGGGGAAGTGGACTCGATCTATTATGCTGCCGAATTTTCGGCAGGAATTTATGAGAACTTATGCTATGGATGATTATGCTTTGATATCATGCATGCAAGTATATATTCAGAACATGATATGATATATAAAGTATGAGACATACTCATGAATGCACCAAGCGTTTGCATGCATGACAAGATATGAAAAGGAAAAGATAATAAGAACTTGCAAGAAAGACGTACCAAGCTACCATGTGAGGCATGGCATAGACCCAGCTAGTGTGGGCCAGAGCGGTACTGTCTAAGACTTGGGCCAGCCCCCGACCAGATTTAAGGGAAATAGACCGGTGTGAGGGTCGGGGAAAGTAAACCCATCACTTATGTATAGATACGAGTTCGGACCTGAGAAGCAGGCTATCACCCAGGGGTGAGAGAGGCCATTCACCTCCGGGGGACCAAGTACAGAATGGCAAGGTTAAGTTGCAAGTTAAAGAAGAGATAAGCTAAGTCAAGTGCACTTGCATACATTCAAGTATAAGCATTTATATGTGCATTTTCAATCATCTAGTTAAGTCATAATGCTATTATGACCTTTATTGAAGCATATTATACTATCCGTATTTTTATGTCTGTTATATGACATGGCAAGTGGTTGTTAAAATATAACCCGCTTCGAGAAAGGTGTTTTCAACTTAAAATTGAACCACTTTTTGTTTATATGTGCTCATATTTTCATAATAAACCGAAGCGGCTGGAATATTTATGATGACATTGTAAGATTGGTTTGAGTTTACCTACTGAGAACCTTAGGCTCTCATTGCCTACTTGTATGTTTCCCTTTTCCGTAAATATTCCAGCTCCCAAGTTGGAAATCAAGTATGAGGCAGAGTACAGGGCCATTCATTGAACAAGAATAGGGCGCGAGCAAGACCAAGAGACTATTGGAGCTAGCTAACGACTAGTCGGAAGTAAACGCTATGTATTATGCCAGTCACAATTTCCTTTAAAGTGTAATTTTTTTTTATTTAACTATGTATCAGAGACTATTAGTCAGTAATAAAGTGAGCAGTTAAAGGGCCATGTATTCTATTTTCCATATTTTAAAGATTTCTTAGCACAGTGACAACCCTTTTAATATAACTCCATGACTCGGCATGGCTTATATAATAAAGGGTGTTACAGTTAACATTGTTGTGACGATTGCAATGGCACAACAGGTGGCAGAATTAGGTGTAGTGGTGTATGATGTACATTGATGTTGATGTTGACCTCGACCTCAGCCTCGGCAATGACATACGATGACATCCACATGGTTGATGATGGTTGCAATTGATGTGATAAGGCTAGCTAGGTTATTAGAGTGTAGCAATGAAGGGTGAATGCAGTAGCAGTTTGCGGCTTAACGAGCTGTGTTGATGACAATTGGTGAGTGCACTGTGTTAATGTAGAGTAATTGAATGATAGTGTTGTTGTGTTGAGGAAGCCACATTATAGAAAGAAGAGAACCACAATAAAAAAAAAAAAATGAAATACAAAGAAAATGGTGTCAGTGCACTGTGTAAGAGCAAGTTGGATAAAGAATATACCAACAGATACATCCTAGATGAATGATGAATCCTACTTTAGCCACAAGCTCTCTCTTTCCCTCTATCAGTATAACGCTTCCCTTCTAATTTTCTTTCCCTCTCCTTTTCAAGTGGTAGAGTAGGCTTTATATAGAGAAGAATATGAGAGATTTTTGGAAAGGTTTACTTAACAAATTGATTTGAATTTAAAAATAGTTGAAAAATTTAAAAGCTTAAGATAGGATGAGATTCCAGAGAGCAAATAAATAAACAAGAAATTTGAAAAGCAATTGAGAATGATATTCTAGAAAGATAACAAATAGATAAGAAATTTGAAAAGTAGCTGAAAGTATGAAAGCTTAAGAGACAATAAGATTCTAGAAAGCCAAATAGAAGGAAAAAATTTGAAAAATTGAGATAGAGTTAGAGAATGAGGTTCTAGAAAGCTAAATGGAGGGAAAAGAAATTTGATTTTATTTATTTTTATTAAAAGAAATGAAAAAATATGGTATTCACAACTAGTCAGGCTAGATTAAGGTTATGACAATAGTGATATCAAAGCCTATGTTTCCCTATAGTTCGTGGAGCAAATGTTCTTAGGTAGAGTCACAATTGTGTAAATGAAAACCGGCCCATTTCTACAAAATATGATGCTACTAGAGGCCTTTAGGAAGTGATTTTTATGTCTCTGTCTTTGTTAAATATTCCTATCCTCGTTATTCTAAATCTTAATTATGTGTTAACAAAACCTTCTCTTGATAGTTGGACATGCCACCAAGAGGGAGGGACTGTGGTTAGCCAACAGGTAGAGACCATGGTAGAGTGGCCAAATAGGTGGAGGAACTCGCACTTGGTGGGGCTATGCCTAAGGTGGTAACTGAGATTCATGGAGTGCACCAGGCCATTAAGAACTTGGTGAGGTTAATAGTAGACCCAGGAAAGGTTGGAGGGCAACCCCAAGCATCACCTACAGCACCTGTTGCTCCTAGGCAGGGGTAGCTCTTAACTTCTATGGGGAGAGAAATGCAGGTTTAGGAATTCCTTAAATTGGATCCACTCACCTTCTCAGGAATCTCATGCTAAAGGAACTGCAGTTATTTTTGGATAAAACTATCCAAGCTATTCATGTTTTTGAGTGTTTGATTACAAAGGCAATTGAATTAGTAGCTTACAGATTGGATGGTTTGGCAAAACAGCAATTTGAGACTCTATGAATAGGAAGATCAATTGCTTTGCCTCCTCACACTTGGGAGGAATTCTCGAAGGCTTTTATGGCCAGATTCCTTCCCGCCAATAGGAGGGGGAACTTTGTTGCAAACTTTGAGAAGTTGCAGCAAAAAGCAGGGATGTCAATTACAGAATATGATACTTAATTCACCAATCTTTCTCACTATGCTCCATATTTGGTAGCCACAGAGATCTTGAGGATTGAAAGGTTCATTCGAGGGTTAGCAAACTCACTGTTCACCACCTTAGCACCTTAGATTGGCAAGGCAACTTATGCCTAGGCAATGAATATAGCTCTACTGATTGAGTCCAGAAAGATGGAGAGAAGAGCCTCCAAATAGGCAACCAAGAAGTCACAGACACGAAGTTTTTTTTTTTTTTTTTTCTGATGGCTCTAGTTTAAGTGGAGGTTATGGCTTCCAGACTCAATAGTAGGTTCATCCGGGGGGGACGATATCATCATGGCCTAACCCAGTGAATGTCCGCTATGATGTCTCGTTCGGGTAATGTACCATAGTAGAGTATGCAGAGTCAGGCAATCTAGTTAACCATAATCGTTTTGTCAAAATTGTGGGAAAGCATATTCAGGGATATGCCGCAGTGGATCAGGAGCATGTTTTGCTTGTGGCCAAATGGGTCTTCTCAAGAAGAACTGCCCATATCTACTAAGAGAATCTAGTCAAGGCACAGCACAGTTAGTTGCCTTATCCACTTCTTTCCTGACACCATTATAGGGTGCTACCTCTGGTGTAGTTGGTAGAAGGATGGGTGGCAGAACACTGGAGGTAGAGGAGCTAATCGAGCTAGGAGAAGATAGCCATGCCTCTATGCTCTCATATAGTACGACACCCAGGCTTCCAATGCAATGGTAGCAGATATTGTAATACCCTAATAAATCCATACTACACTTAAGTCGTATTACGACATTTTATTAGTTGTTACTTATGCTCGTGGAAAACTAAACTTCACTTGAAATTAAGTTACGCGGAAAATACGGTAAGATTTTTTTTTGAAATAAATACGTCGCGCTTTGCAGCGTTTTGGAAAGTAAAGCCTTGAGCGAGAAAACAGATAGAGAAAGAGCGTGTCGCATAAAACACATACCCCAATATCATAAAACATGAGAAAGGTAAATAAATAGTAATTCACAAATATATTGCATTATATAACTAATCATTACATTTATATGGGTTCATAATATATATATACATACATATATATCAGCATTACGTTGAAGGAGGCTCATGGTCGTGCCATGATCCAAATACTAGATACAAACTTAAATTGATATCATTCGTCACAAAAAGGAATGTATGAAGATGCAGAGCTACGGCAACTACAAGTCCATATTAGCATTGTCTGATATCCCACGTCATATGTCCGCTCACAGTGTGGGGGATCCATGCTCCACTCCACCGGATGCGCCATTGAATTCTGGTGACGATACGGAAAAGTAACTAGAGTGAGAAATAAGATTTCTCAGTAGGACTCGAACCCGACACTAAAGTGTCATCGTCATCGTCCCAGCCACTTCGGTTTTATAAATGAAAACAGTGAGCATGCATAAGGTTCAATTCTTAGATTTTCGAAAACATAGCCATCCGAAGCAGATTCAATTTTAACATGTCCTCTGATCATTTATATCATAACAAGCATAGGAACAACTATAATTACATAAAACATATATGGCTATGCTATAAGCTTCTCTTAACTTCTTCCCTTCAAGGGTTTGGACCAAAGTCCCTTTTCTTTTCTTAACTTGACTTTATCTTAAGTCTTTTTCTTTTCACCCACTAAACATAAGTTGTAATGAGCTCATACCGTGGCCGTTGCCATAATAACTTTTCGGTACTTCCACTAGTTGGGTCATGCCATACCTCATGTAAGCCCTATCCCCTATACTCACACTAGCTGGGTCGATGCCATGCCTCATGTGAGTCGTGGGTGAGGGGAGCTTACTTTGGGTCACCTTCCCTTTTGAAGGATCACACCCTTAGTTCATTCTTTTCTTATTAAGGCTTATGATGCAAAATTATTCTAATTCTTTTCCACATCTAGGCATTACGTATCGTCGTCCCCAAATGTGATTCCTTTATCGCATATCATTAAGCATCATATCATCAACATATCATATTCATATCATCATCATTCATTATCATATCGTCATCATATCATTATCATCCTTATCATCATCATATCACTATCATAATCATCATCATCATATCATATCATCATCATCATTATCATATCATCATCATATCATTGTCATCATATGGACACATAGAGGCATATATATCACACAAAGTCTTATGAGCTTAACTTAGTAAATTTGGTGCAAGCTTTTAATTGAGGTTGCCTCTTATGTAAATTCTTTTATTAGGCACAAGGTCAATTTCATCTATTATCCCTTTTGAAACTTTTAAATTGAATTATGAAGGTTTTCCAATATCTTATTGTCAGGGTCTTAATGTCTTTAAGTTTATTTCTCATTAACCTTTAAAACTTAACCATAACTAGTTTTACTTTTACAGTGGGGCAGTAACTTCAAAAATTTGCCATAATATCATCTTGTACAATCTTGACTTGAATTTTGGTATGATTATAGTTCTCTAAGTCTGTTTTTAAAAAAAAACAAACCCTACAAAAAAATTCATTTTGTAACTTAAAATATGCACATGTTATTCTGACTGCTCAGCTTTTAAGTTTATTCTCGGTTAAACTTTATTGGGAGTTCCTCACAAGGAATTTGACAAAACTGTTTAACGGGGATGTTCCTCTATGTCTTAGCTTTCTAAAAAAACTTGGTCCCACTCAAAGCTATTCTGTATAACTTGAGTTATTAAGATTTTATTATATACTGCCCGAACAAAAACACATCTGGGAGCAGCCCACTTTGAAAATTCATATCTCTCTTGTTTTAAGGCCAAATTTTATGTATTTTATATGTCTAAAAAGATCTATGAGTCTATTTTCATTTAAAATTAGTTTCATTACATTTGGAGTTATATTGAAAGAGTTATTAGTCACGCCATACAGACTACCAAAATTTCCCAGCTTACGTGGTTTTGATTTCAATGAGTTTTCTTGTAAAAACATTAAGTCTTTTGTTCAAGTGACCACTTTACATTTCCAAAACACTTTTATACTTTGAGATCTTGGTAAAAAATCGATATTTTGAGTTCTAAAAAGTTTGGTTCAAAATAAGAATAAATGCACAACAAGTCATTTTCCAAGAAAAGAGCAAAAATCACAAACAAATTCTTATAATGAAAGCATGGCCATGAGGCCTTTAGACCAAGTCCTAAAACCACCTAGCTATGGAGAGCTTAGGAGTTCTAGAGCTTGAAAAACATAGAACAAAGAGGGGTTTGAGTCACTACCAAATGGGTTTCTTGAAAGCTTGAAGAGTGAAAATGGTTGAAGATGGCCTCCTCCTTCTTGAGCTTGATAATAGGGCCAAGTAAGTGTTTGTTTTGCTTCCTCAAGAACCAAAGAAGGTGGTCCTTGAAGGGCTTGTGAGGGTGGTGAAAGGAAAGAGAGTTGGATGGAGTGTGAAAGTGGGAAAAAGAACAAGAGGAATTAGAAGAGTAGAAGAGTTGGAATGAGCCTTAGAGAGAAATGAGAGCTTAGGCTTGCAGTGAGGGGATAAAAATCACAAATGAGGGAGTGGGGGCTATTTCTGGGGCATAGAAATGGGGGGAGTGGGCTGATTGGTTTTGCTTCTCCAACAAGCAAGGTGAAGTAAGTGAGTTTAACTTCTTTTTCAAGCAAGAAAGCTAAGAACCTTGGGGTAAAAGGATAGGTTGTGTTTCTCTTGAGTCTTGGTGCTTGGGTAAAGGCCTTTTAGTGTTTTCTAAAGTGGACAAAAGCATGGACCCCTCTTGGGATTGGCTTGATTGAATAAGATCACTCCAAGTGACATAATCCTAAGGGAGAAAGGTACTTCTCTTGTCTTGACTAAAGAGATACTACTAACATAGACCCTTGATCTAAGAGTGCATGATGAGATGGCAAATGGATAGTTGGATTTTGCTCTTGTCCTTGGCCGAAATTTGGTGCATCAATTAGGAGAAATTTTTAAATCTTCAAAGTTATTAGAATTACCTAAGTTGTTAATTAATTTGATTAGTTAAAGTGCTCTTTAACTGATTTCAGTTATTTACACTTTTAAGACATTTTTCCTCTAAAAGAATTGCTCTTATGAATTATGTAATTAGGGTGTAAGGATTAATCTATCTCAATTGGTAAGGTAGAACAATTGTCTTGTACTTAATTAATAAGATTGGATTAGCTTAATTATATTTCTAAGTTACGAATTAATGAGGTTCGAATAATTAGGTTTTAATTAAAACATTTAGTGCATTATGATTCAATTATTGACTTGACTCAATTTACTAAGCTCTTGCTCATCGAGATTAGCCGATTAGTCCTCAGTTAATCATTAACCTCTAATTAGCCAGGATCACTAAGCTAATTAGCTTAGACAAAAATTGGGGATGTTACAGATATTCTACAAATTAGTTCTCTTGATGCTCATGTGTTGTTTGACCCAAGATCCACACACTCATATGTGTCCTTATATCTTGCTTCTCGATTCAGTGAGCCTTTGACGAGGTTAAACCATCCATTTTGGGTTAGTACCCCTATAGGGCAATCATTAATGGTCCAATTGGTGTTCAAATCTTGTGTAGTCAGTGTGGGTGGCATTAACACCCTGGTGGATTTGATACTCTTAGACATGATAGATTTTTCTGTTATCCTAAGCATGGATTGGCTAGATTCATGCCATGCCATGGTGGATTGTCCTTTGAAAGAAGTGAGGTTTGAGATTCTTGGAGGACCACAATGTATCTATAGAGGAAAGCATAACCCCTGCCAACTTGATTTCCTTATTGAATGCCTTACGCTTGAAGGGTAAGGGCAGTTAGGAATATCTAGTGATGGTTAAGGATATTGAGGCTCAGCTTGGAGCAAATCCCAGTTGTTAGTGAGTTTTTGGATGTATTTCTAGAGGTATTATCTGGAATGCCTCCAAATAGCTAAATTGAATTTTGCATTGATTTGTTTCCTAACACCCAACCTATCTCTATACCCTCGTATTGCATGGCACTAACTAAATTAAAGGAAATGAAAAGGCAGTTGCAGGATTTGCTAGAAAAAAGGTTTATTGCCTAAGCTCTTTTCCATGAAGAGCTCCTGTGTTATTTGTGAAAAAGAAAGATGGATCTCTAAGGTTATGCATAGATTATAAATAGCTTAATAAGATGACCATCTGTAATAAATATCTAAAGCTTTGCATTGATGACCTATTTGACCAACTCCAAGAGGTATCTTGTTGTTCCAAAACTGACCTTCATTCTAGATATCACCTTAAAGGTTAAGGAATTAGATATCTCGAAGACTGCCTCCCATACCCGCTATGGATATTATGAGTTTTTAGTAATGTCCTTCAGGTTAACTAATGCTCCAGCTGCTTGTATGGACCTGATTAAACATTTATTCAAGCTTTTCATAGATCGCTTTGTGATTGCCTTCATCGACAATATTCTGATGTACTCTAAGAGTCAGTAGGAATATGAGCATCATTTGAGGATTGTCATTCACATTTTAAGAAATCACCGGTTGTACGCTAACTTTTCTAATTATGAATTCTAGTTAGACAAGGTGACCTTTTTGGGCCATGTGGTGTCCAAGGAAGGAATCATGGTGAATTCGAATAAAGTTAAGTCTATAAAACAATGGCCAATGCCTACATCTGTTATGGAGATTCGCATTTTCCTAGGTCTAGCAGTCTATTGTCACCATTTTGTTAAGGACTTCTCTAAGATCGCAGCTTCATTAACTCAGTTAACACAAAAGAATATGAAGTTTCAATGATCTGATTCATATGAGGGAAGTTTTTAGAAGCTCAAGACTTGTTTGACTATGGCTCCTATTCTTCTTACCTTCAAGCTTAGGTAGATTCTTGGTGTATTGTGATTCCTAAAAGGTAGGTCTTGGGTGTCTTCTGATGTAGCATGGTCGAGTTATTACTTATACTTCCAAACAACTCAAGAAGAATGAGGAAAATTATCCAACACATGACTTAAAGATCACAGCTGTCATTTTTGCCTTTAAGATATAAAGACATTACATGTATGGTGAGACTTGTAAGGTCTACACTAACCACAAGAGCCTTAATATATCTTCCAACTAAAATATTTGAACTTAAGACAATGGAGATGGATAGAGTTGGTTAAAGACTATAACTACATCATACTATACCATCCAGGCAAGCAAATGTCATAGCAGATGCTCTAAGGAGGAAGTCAATGGGCAGTTTAGCCCATATAACTCCTATAAAGAGGCTTCTAATAGAAGAAATTCACAAACTGGAGATAGAAAGTGTGTAGTTTAAGATGAGTAATTTTGGGGTACTTTTGACTTGTATAAGAGCTAAGTCATCTTTGGCTAAATAGAAGTAGCTTAGAGCTAAGTTAATGGAAAATGTGCAAAATGGCAAGAATTTTGATTTCATCCTAGACTAAGAAGGTACCTTGAGGTATGGCAATAGCTTGTGTGTGCCTAACCTGGATGACCAAAGGAGAATTTTCCTTGAGGAAGCTCATAATTCCAAGTACACCATTCATCCTGGTTTAGCTAAGATGTACGAAGATATAAAACAGTTATATTGGTGGGAAGGCATGAAGAAAGATGTTGGCAACTTTATGCCTTGATGTTTGGTATGTCAGAAGGTCAAGGCAGAGCATCAGAGGCCAGCTGGTCTTTATCAACAAATAGAGATGCCGAAGTGGAAGTAGGAAATAATCACTATGGACTTCATTACTGGCTTGTGACGAACTTATAAAGGATTTGATTCCATTTCGATGATTGTTGATTGATTAACTAAGTTAGCCCAATTCCTCCCAAGGAAAACTACTTATAGTATGGCTTAATATGTGCAAATGTACATCAACGAGATAGTCACACTACAAGGGGTGCCCATGTCCATTATATCATATTGGGGGCCTTAATTCACATTCCACATCTGGAGAGCCTTCTAGGAGGCCTTAGGAGCACATTTGGATTCTAGTATTGCTTTTCATCCTCAGATGGACAGACAGCTAGAGAGGACCGTTCAGATTCTGGAAGATATATTGAGAGCCTATGTTCTTGACTTTTGTGGGAATTAGAGCTTTGAAACTTTATATGGAAGATAATATTCATCTCTAATCGATTGGTGTTAAAAATTAGTGAAGCTAAGCTTTTGGGGCCAGATATAGTGCAAGATTCACTTGAAAAAGTCCGTATGATAAGAGAAAGGCTTCTAGCCATTCAAAGTAAGCAAAAACCATATGCTGACAACCAGAGATGAGATTTAGAGTTTCTCGGTTGGTGATTATGTATTCCTTCATGTCTTTCCCAAGAAGGGAGTTATGAGATTTGGTAGTGTAACATCCGAAAAATTTTATTGTTTTTAACCGAGTTGTTCAGTTTTTAGCGAATAATTAGGATTAATTGGAATTCAATTAAGTATTTACCCAAAGCCAATTAAGTAACATTTAGATGGATTAACTTTGATGAAATTAGATTAGAACCATAGAAAACTTCATAGGATTTTTTTTTTTCTAAAACCGGTTTACCGATTTAAAAGAAATCGGTAAGACTTCGGTATTTTAAACTGTCAGAAATGGACCAATAGAAGTTATGCTATGAGTGCCTAGGATGGATGGCTAATATTTAGCCAAAACACCCCCACATGTGGCACTACATCAACCCATAGAGGGCAGCCACAAATCAAGTTGAAGCTCCAACACACATCCACCAATCACATGAATTCTTGCCTCACAAGTTTGTGTTTAATCCCTTCTTTGCCCATGTGAATTTTGGCCAACATAAGGAGCTGACCCCCCTTTATTTCTCTTTCATTCACACTCATCTCTACTCCATCTTCAACCTCTCTTCAAGTCTCATCAATCTAAGACACCAAACCAGCAAGAATTCAAGTAGACAAGGTAGGAATCTTAACTTCCTTCTTCTTTTCTTTGATTTGGGGCTGCCTAGTGTAACACCCTCTATCATATAAGCCATGCTTGAGTCATGGAATTACATAAAAAGGTTGTCACAGTGCTGAAAAATTCTTTAAAATAGGGAAAATATAATACCTGGCCCTTTTATTGTCCACTTTATTACTAACTACTAAACTCTAATACATAGAGAATAAAATAATTACACTTTAAAAGCAAATTGTGACCGACAGAGTAAACAGTGTGCACTTCCGACTAATCATTAGCTAGCTTCGATGGTCTCTTGATCTGGCTAGCGCCTGAGTCGTGCTCAATGAGCGGCCCAGCATTCTGTCTTGCACTGGATGTCCAACTTAAGTACTGGAATGTTTACGGAAAAGAAGAACATACAAGCAGGCAGTGAGAACCTAGAGTTCTCAGTAAGTAAATTTGAACAAAACTTATGATGTCATCATAAACATTCCAGCCGCTTCGGTTTATTATGAAAATATGAGCATATATAAACAAATAGTGGTTCAATTTTAAGTTGAAAATACCCTTCTCGAAGCGGGTTATATTTTAACCATCACTTACCATATTATATTACAGACATAGAAATATGATTAGTATGATATGCTTCGACCAGAATCATGATAATAATAATATGACTTGATGAGATAACTAAGGATGCGCTCATAGATGCTTATGCTTGACTATATGCAAGTGCACTTGACTTAATTCATATTTTTCTTTAGCTTGCAACTTGATCTTACTTTTCTGTGCTTGGTCCCCCGGAGGTGAATGGCCTTTCTCACCCCTGGGCAATAGCCTGCTTTTCAGTGTCCAGGCTCTGCACCTATACATGAGTGATGGGTTTACTTTCCCCGACCCTCACACCGGTCTATTCCCACTAATCTGGTCAAGGGCTGGCCCAAGTCTTAGACAGTACCGCTCTGGCCCACGCTAGCTGGGTCTATGCCATGCCTGGCGTGGTAGCTTAGTACGTCCCTCTTGAAAGTTCTTATCATCTTTCCTTTCCATATCTTATCATGCATACAGATGCTTTGTGCATACATGAATATGCCTCATGTCTTATTTCTCATATCATATTCTAATTATGCTTGCATGTATGGCATACATGAACATAACATGTGAATGTAATATATTCAAGGTATAATCTTTCATTGCATAAGCTCTCATAACTCATATCATGCCTAAAATTCATCTTTGATAACTCGTATCATATTCAAATTCATCCTTACATGTAAACATTCCTAGTTTCATAGACTTTTGCCGCAAATCCGGCAAAGATAACTGATCGATTCTGCCTCCCCATGAATAGTGCCAGTTGTCACAGACAATTCAATCATAGCAATATAATCAATGTAACATATATATAGATACATCAATATAGAACTGGCAATCCTCAACTCAAACCTTATATATCCACCAACTTTTGTGAAACTATCACTTTGGCCATTCTGCCAATCCTATTCAGTTCTGCCCGAATCTTGTATAATCCACCTTTATCTCTATTCAACTCATTTGAACCTGAATTTTCAATATATCGTAGCTCTATATGTCTACTTTCAAACCTCTTTGGTCCCATATCATTTTGATTTATATAACTCAAGATATTCAAATTTTGCCTCGGCCTATTCGGTCATTGGCCCGAATTACACTCCTGGAAGTATAAATTCACTAAAAATCGAAACTAAGCTCAAATCATACGAAATTGGTCTCATATTGAAGCTAACAGGACACTTTCATTTTCCATGAGTTTCATTCCATTTGCTTAAGTATACCTCGAGTTATAAGTCCTGAAAGTCGACCTTCCTGAACTACTCTATTTTGGCCTGGTTTGGATATAGAGTAACTTCCTCGAATTACTGGGACCAATTGGGACCATAACAAACTTGGAATCGCATGTTGGGATGTTCCCCTATGTGTAAGCTTTGTAACAAAGTTAGTTTCACTCAATTTGGAGTTGTATAGGGTGAGTTATGTCCTCCTCAAGTCACCTTGCCTGGAAGAAAGTCCTGAACCCTAGGTCAAACTTCAAAAAGTCATATCTCTCTCAATACTAATCCAATAACCTTATATGATATATGTATGGAAAGCTCTGGAAGTCTACTTTCATCTAAAAAAGGTTTCATCGGATTTGACAGATTTTAGGCAGTGCCGTACACTCCGTCGTACGGACTACCGTGGGATTCCTCACCAAGACAGCATCCTGATGCTTCTCTCCTTCTAATTTTCTCTTCTAACCATAATTTCAACTCAAGATTTCCTATTAATCCTATCATAATCCTGTCATAATTCAGCTATTAACTCATCAAATACATGAAGAAGAATACAAGTTCATACAGCCTTAGGGCAAATAATTCAAGAATAGAAGTAGAATCCTACCTCTTTGGAGTATGATCTTGAGTTAAGTGTTGAAGCTTGAATTATTAGGACCTGGCCAAGCTTGAAGGAGTGATGGAGTTGGGTGAGTGGAGAAGAGAAAAGAGAGCTGAAGTGAGGGAGAAGAGAGGCTAGAAAATGGGTCTGAATGAGGGGAGAAGAAGGTGTTATATAGGCATGAGTGGTAGTCAACTTGGAGGGTTCTGATTGGCCTTAAAACACAAGGCTGAAATTCGGCCAAACGTCCCCTCTTTTGTGACAATTTGCTCTCCACGTCGCTCTAACAGTGGGACTCGCTTCCAGTATATTCTGAAGATGACATCGGAACTCGTGCACTTCATGAGATGAAATCGGAACTCGTGGATGATTTGGAAACCAGCTCAAAGATCCGAACTCGAGCCTTTTCTAACTGAATTCCACTTTAATGCGGGACCTCGTGACATTTTACTCTAAGTCAGACTTGCACCATTGTGTTAAACTATAACTTCTGAGGTCGGAAACCATGTACACTATTAAGGTTAGATCGGAACTCGGGTAAATTTTCTTTGAGACATGAAGTCGGATATCGTGGAATTACGTCATGTTGTTCGGACTTGAAGTCCAAGTCGGAAGTCGGGAAAATAAGAGGTCGGAAATTATACTCACTATACTTTAACTCGAATATTGGAACTCGAAAGCCACTCCAGTTAACTCAAAGCTAAAACATTAAGTCGGAAATCGGAAAGGCCATGAAGTCGGAATGAAGAACATGCTGGGATAAGGTCGGAAATCGTAAATTGGGCTGAAAACTGAAGACAAACTCGGAAATCGGAAATTGTTCCATTTCATGTGGAATTCGAGTACGAAGTTGGAAATCATAAAACTAATGAACTCGGAACTCGTTGTGGAGGTAAAATGGAATAATTTAGCGCAAAGATAATTGGGATATTACACCTAGGGTTCCTGGTCCATCCAAGAATATGATGTTGTGAAGTGAGGAGAGGATGAATTAAGATTGGTTTTAGGTGTATATGTGAGTTTGAATTGAAGACTTGATGGTTTAATTTAAGGAAAACATGAATTCAAGAAGAACCCAAGAAGCTGTTAGAGTTTTTCCTCGATGGTCCATATGGTGGAGTGTACGGATATGCCTATAGCCATTTAAATTTGATGAATCAATTTTTATGTGAAACTAGACATTTAGATATTTCCATACATATAAAACATAAGGTCATTGGGTTAGTATATAATTAGTTATGAATTTTTGAAGTTTGACCTAGAAATCTAGATTCTCATCTAGGCAGTATGAGTTGAGAAGGGTGTAACTTATCCTACACAACTCTAAATTGAGTGCAACTAATGCTTTTTGAAAGCTAACATATAAGGAAACATCTCATAAAACTTCTAGAGTTTGATCTATTGCCATTTGTTCCCAACACATCAATGAAATTGTCTTAAGTTCAAACCAGGCTGAATCAAGGTAGTCCAATAGGGTCAAATTACAGGACTTATATCTCAAGATATACTTATGAAAATTATATACAAATTCTTTCATTTGAAATCTTGTTCTGTTAGCTTTAATTTGATATAAATGTTGTATAATTTCACCTGGATTTCTATTTTTAGTGAATTTTCACTTATAAGAGTGCACTTTTGGCTAAGTATAGGGCAGTTTGAGGTAAAATGCTAATAACTTGAGCTATACAAATCAAAATGAGATGGGACAAAAACGGTTGGAAACTAAACACATAGAAATATGACATATCCAAAATTCAAGTTTAAATGAGTTGAATAGGAGTAAAGGTGGATTTTACAAAATTCGGGCAGAAGAGGGTAGAGTGAGCAAAAAACTCTGTTGATATTTCTATTGATTTTGACATACCATATGATTAATAATGTTGCTGTAACTTGCTGTTTTACATTGAATTGCATGCTTAATTGATTGATCTTTCTGGTAGCCTGGCACTATTCATGGAGAAGCAAGCTCGATTCGTTTTGCTGCTGAATTTCTGGCATAAATTAGTGATAGTTCTAAATGTTTGTGTGTTAATGTTATGTGACATGTATGAATACCATACAAGTATTATCCTTTGAGAATAAGGTATGAAGCCTATGTATTTATGATTCTATGATGAAAGATATGATGATGGGTTCATATTCTGAAGGAATGTGACATGGCGATCACGCTCTGATGGGGTATGACATGGCAATCATACTCCTAAATGTGGCATAATGATCCTACACCCTAAGGGATGTGACATGGTGATCATACACTAGAATATGTATGACAAGTAAAGAACGACAAAGAAAGAAAAGAAAATTATGTGTATCTGCATAAATTCAAGTACAAGTAAAGACAAATGCAGATTTTAAGTTTCCAGTATATTAGGGTTATTATATTTTAAATACGTTGCAATTATTGTTCATAGTAGGATTCATGACTTTATTTTGTATTGGCTCTCCCAAATGACAAGTATATGAATAAAATAGACTCTACTTCGAACAATATGTTTTTGAACTATAAAACTGAACAGTTTATATAACATGTCCACCTTTTTCATAATAAATCGAAGCAGCTGGAGATAATAATGATAACACAGTATGGCATTTCTTAGTGAAATCCTATTGAGAATTTAAAATTCTCACTTCCATTTTTGTGTTATCTCCAGATAGTTCAAGAAATTTCGAAGACGGTTGAAGTTGCTGTCAGATAAGCTCCACTCAGGTAATAGTAACAACTTCTGAGTGTGGTACTATGACTTAAGCATAATACTATACCATGGAGGACATTACAGGTTGAAAGGGAAAACTCAATCTATGCTACATTGGTCCCTTTGAATCCTAGAGTGGGTTGGTGTAGTGGCTTATCGATTAGCTTTGTCACCTGATTGGTCCATGATCCACCCAGTATTCCATGTTTCTATGCTTCGAAAGTATATGCCTAATCCTTTTCACGCTTGCACCCTAGATAGTTCATCTAGATGAAAACTTATGCTACGAGGAAGAACCGACAGCTACAGTAGATTGACAAGAAAAGAAGCTATGATTAAAAGAAGTAGCTTCAGTAAAGGTGATTTAGAAAACCACATTGTTAGGGAAACCACTTGGGAATCTGAGTATGTTGTGTGCTCTAAAGATTAAAGATGAAAATAGTACGAGAAGGGGGGTTGAACATACTTCAAAAACTTTTTTGAACCTGAAAACTTAAACAAATTTTCTCAAGTCTTTGGACTTGGATTGTGGAAGTGTTTTAGGTAAGAAGCTAAGTTACTATTTTCACAACAACTTTCATAGATAACATTTAACAAAATGCACAAAATAATAACACAAGTTATAAGGACAATAAAGAAAGATAAGGATAGAAAATCACTCAGGAAAGTTTTATACTGGCTTGATCGAACCACATGCTTATGTTCAATTCTCAACAAACTAGTTGAGAGTTTATAATCATGAGTATTTATTTGTATAAGCTTCTCCAAGATTACAACAGAGTAGTATTGTCCTCGCCTCTCCAAGCTAATAACTCAAGTAGTATTGTCCTAACCTCTTCAAGCTAAAAGGTCAAGTAGTATTGTCCTAGCATCTTCAAGCTAATAATGACCACTATTGGGTCAGGTTACAATCAAATCAAGATTGAAGGTTTGTGTTTGATTAACACTCACAATAAATCACTCAAATTGTATAGATCAATTTGATACAGAGTGGAGTGACTTCTCACTAATCTCAAGAGATTATTTGCTATTACAAATCAATGAGAAGATTTTCTCAGAGGAAGCTTCAAAAACTAACTTTCTGGATGTTCAAAAGGTTGAGAAAGATGAATACTCTTTTTATTTTTCAATTAGTAAAATTTCTAGCTACTTCTTCATCTTCAAGATTTATATAGACTTCAAAATCTAGCTGTTAAGACTTTAGACCTTGAGCCTAGATTTTTTTGAATCCACTAGTCTTAAACTGGAGCGAGAAGTAGGTTGCTTTCTTTCTCAGCAAGTAAGTACACCATCAAAGAGGAAAACTAGCCATTTGGGTCCACCAGTTTTTTAAGGTGTCAACGCTCCTTTTAGATCTCTTTTTTGTCAAGTTTGACCTTTAGAAAAAATCTATAATCATGTAGGACAAGCTTTGAGAGTGAGGTCTTCTTCATGCAGATCAACTTTCTAAAGATCACTCTTCTAGTTAAGCCTTTTGGATAGATCATCCTTCTAATGTGCTTGTGGTCCTTCGATGACTTAGGAATGTCCTTCTGATGCTTCTAATTCACTTTTTTGTGAGAGAATTTGTTTAGACTATAGATTCTCTTGTAAAAAAGGTTCTTTACTTCGGATTACATATGAGATATATAAGAACGTTTAGAGAATTTATTTGAAAATGAAATGTTGTATGAACCAATTCTCTTTAATGAGTGTCTAGCATGATCTTGTGCTAATAAGAACAAACACTTGAACAAACCATTAGTCCTCAGAAAAGATTTTATTTGGCAATATAGTTATTTTACATAATCGGAAAGTCGTGACTCAATTTTATGGGTATTTTAAAAAAGATGATGCATTTGAAAAGTGTATCTTGAAGTATGACATATGTAACACCCTCCCAAATATGTTATTATGCTTCAATCGTAACTTTATGTTTAGTAGTTGCTATAGATAATGGAATGGACCTTGAGCTATTATTCGCTTTAGTTGTCGGGAATTAAACACAATATCTTTTCTATTTCACAAATAACTGTAATATAAATTTGCTTTACAAAGTACACAAGTAGATCTACTAGGAGTTTTAGCTAGTGAAACATTTAACTAATGTTAATAGATGTAGAAGTATTTGTCAATCGTCTTCCACAACCCATCCAGCTTCGATTAGAGTCTCCCAAATTGGTCTTCGTTGAGATCTCCTAAGCTGTCTGGAGACGGCACGGGAACACACTCAGGGTGAGAATTTTACATTCTTAGTAGGCTTCCTAGGCTACTTAGCAATTTATGTCATCATTGCCATCCCAACTGCCTCGATTGATTAAGAAAACGTGATTCCATACATAGGACTAGGAGTTCACTTGTTAAGTTTAGAAAATATATTCTTCCAAAGTAGGTTGATTTAATCCACACGCTTAACAATTAAAAGAATAGTTTCATACCAGCAGTAAAAGTTCCATAAGAGATTTCAATTTATGCATATGTAGGTACGCATCATAAAATCATGTAAATGCACTTGTTCTCCTTCTTTTTCTTTAATTTTCTTTACTTGTTATACATATCCCAGAGTATGATCACCATATTATACTCTATCGAAGTGTGATCGCCATGTCACACTCCTTAGGATGTGTTCGTCATGCACATGTCAGAGTATAATCACTATGTTATACTCTATCAGAGCGTGATCACCATGTCGCACACATTAGGATATGGTTGCCATGTCTCTTTTATATTATCTCTTACTTGGTCCTTTTAATTTCGTTTCAGAGCTGAGCTAAGTAATATGGAATCCTTACTTTTCTCATAATTCATGCATTCATAAAAAATCAAACTTGAAAGACTTCAACATCACAATAGCTGGATATAATCTTCCCCAAAAATACGATAGAGCAATTTCAACCAACCAGTCTAAACAATAGAAACATCATAATCATATATCATCATCTCAACAGTTTAATAGAGAGTTTGATAAATATACTCAATAAATTGCAATTCATAATTCAAGAGCTTTCACCCTTTTGAATTTGGTCATTCACCTCCATCTCCTTGAATCTGCCCTATTTTGCAAATTGTACCATAATTTCATTTTAACGTATCTAAGTCTAAAATTTTAATATGTTGTGGCATTACTTGTATATTTATAGTTCTCTTTGGTCCCACTAAGTTTGATGAGTGTACATTGAGTTATTAAGTTTTTACTTAACACTGCCCTGATGAGGGGCAAATTTGGACACTTAAATGTAAAAATTCACTAAAATTCCAATCCCTATCAACTTTATCCTAAATTTACATCTAAATGAATTTGACTTAACCATCTTTCATTTCCCAGAAGCTTCATTTCAAATGGGTAAGTAAAGCCCAAGTTATGAGCTCTCAAATAGGCCAAAGGGAGCTGCCTTGATTTACTTAGATAGCACCTTAGGTCAGGTTTAAAGAATTTCTGGGAGTAGCATAATTTAGATCTGAGTCTAAAATTTTTATAGCATAATACCCTATATGTTAGTTGTAACATCCCCATATAACGTTATAAGAAATAATGAAAACGTCCTTGGGCAAACTTTTATTATTTACAGCATTGTCCCTGATATTTTTAAAAATGACATTTAGGTCTCTATATCAATTGAATTAGCAGAATAAGGTTTTAAACGAAGCAAAATCACGTAGCGAAAATGTAGAAACCCAATTCTTGGCCAATTGGGCCATGAAGGTGTCCACATGTGAAATGACATGGGATGCCCCTAGACTTGCCCAAAATTACAAAAATGTCATTAGTCACAAAAAAAAATAGAAAACAGATTGGCCCTGAATTGGTAAAACAATTAATTTATATTGCTAATTGATTTATTTGATTTTATCGGATAAGTAAGATTAATTAGAAGTTAATTAGAGGTTAATTAGAAGTTAATTAAGTGTTAATTAGAAGAATTAAACTTATCTTAAGATAGATACATAAGAACTCTCACAAAACTATTTAATAATGATTACCGATTTGAAGAAAATCGGTAAAGATTCGGTATTTTAAACTGCTAGAACCAAATCAATAAAATTCTACACTAACAACCCTAGTTTAAGTGGCTAAAATTCAGCCACACTTATCTCATGTGGGCAGCACCACTTGCAGCCATAAGGAGAGGAAAACTTGGCCAAACCACAACCATTTAACCCTCCACCAATTAAAAGCCACAAACCTAACTACCATGCTTTCTAAAAGCTCCAAAATCCCTTCATTTTCGTGCTACCCCCTTCAGCTGGCTTCCTTCCCTTCATTCTTCTTCCTCCTCACTTCCTCTTCCTCAAATCTCCAAGCTCCACCCACTTCTTCTACCAAAAACTCAAATCTAGCTAGTTTCTACATCAATTTGAGGTAGAATTCAACCTCTTCTTTGAATTTTCTTGTGAATTCGAGCTATTGTGAACTCATTTATAGGCATGTATTTGATGTTATTATGAGCCTATATGAAGGTTTATGGCTGGATTGTTGTGTTTAAATTGAGTTTTAGATGATTATCTAGTGATGACAAGCAAACATAATGGATTAGATTAAGGAAACCTACGGCGGTCCGTATAGTGGAGTGTATGGCTCCGCCTCTAGCTGTTTAAACTTAATGAAAAATTTTATGAAACTAGACATCTAGGCTTTCCAACCATATAAATTATAAGGCCATTGGATTAATATTGAGAGAGATATGAATTTTTTAAGTTTACCCTAGGATTCTGACCCTGATTCTGAGTAGATTGGATTTCGAGGGGTATATCTTGCCCTATACTCCTTCAAATCGAGTGAAACCAATTTTATTAGAAATCTAAGACATAGATAAAAGTCCCATAAAAATTTTAGAGTCAAATTTTATTCCAATAGCTCCCAGTAATTCAATGAAGTTTCCCTAAGTCCAAATCAGGTTGGAACAGGGCAGCCTAAAACACCCAAATTTAGTAGCATGTAACTCGAGCTATACTTAGTAAAATGAGATGAAACTTATTGGAAATGAAATTGGGTCAGTTAGGTTTAAAACTATGTAAGCTTCATACAAATCCATTAGGATTTCTATTTTTGGTAGATTTTTACATCTAAGTGTCCAAATCTGCCTAGTAATAGGACAAACTTAGCTTAAATATTAATAACTTGAGTTATATATCTCAAAACTTGATGGGACCAAAGAAATTCGAAACTAGACATATAACAATTTAACATATCCAAAATACAGGTCTAAATGAATTAAATATAATTTATGGCTGAATTTACAATATCAATTAGAGTTGAAGAATATGAGTAGGATTTCCCAGATTAAAGGATTTGACACCCTAATGTATATATGAGTTCAATTAAAGTCTAAGTGTTACAATTCCATGTCGATGTTTGAAAGATTAATGTATTATATTTGATCTGTTACTATAAATGACTGTCTATTAAAATTGGTACTATTCATGGAAAAACGGATCTAATTCGTCATGCTGCCAAATTTTCGATAGAATTGTAAGGAGGTTATGAGCATTTATATGTTAAGAATACGTATGTGGAAATCATGTGTGCAAAGATATATGAAAGTAAATGATGAAGCATATGTATGAGTGCATTCAGCATGTCTATGCATGATTATGTATAAGAATAAAAGGATATGAACATATTAAATGTGGATCCCTTCACCTGGAGGCAGTTATGAGATCCCTCCTTGTGAAGGCAGTTAAATAAGATAAGATTGGGTCCCTTCACTTGGAGGTAGTTAATTGGGTCCCTCCCTATGAAGACAGTATAAAACTATGAGATCCTTCTACCTTGGAGGCACGTGGTCAGATGAGATCCCTCTACATTGGAGGCAAGTAGTTAGCTGAGATCCCTCTATTCTTGAGGCACGTGACTAGGAGAGATCCCTTCAATTTAGAGGCATGTAACCAAAATGAGATCCCTCCAAGACTAGAGGCACGTGGGACCCCTTGCGGGTCAGTACTGTGTGACAACGGTCACAAGTGAGCTCACTCCTAGATCAGGCTACCCAAAGGTAGTAAAGATTAAAGAAAGACAAGATACAAGTAAAAGATGCACTTGAGAACGGCAATATGCAATGCTCAAGTGTAAACCCAAGTAAGCACCCTAGGGATAGTGATACGTAACGCCTAGGTGTGCCAAATAATGAAAGTAAAGAAAGTTAACAGGAGAAATAATCACTTGCTCATAAATTCATATTGTTTAGTTGTTCTTTGATCTGCTATGCTTATACTTCAATTCTTTTCCCTGCTTATTAAGAGACTAATTGTATCTATATGCAGATGTTAATTATTCTGCTGTATTTATGTTTAGATTCTTCCTTTGATTAACAAGTGTATGAATAAAATGAACTCTGCTTCGGATAATACATTTTTGAACTATAAAACTGAAAAGTTTATTAACATGTTCACCTTTTACATAATAAACTGAAGCAGCTGGAGATAATAATGATGACATGGTATGTGATAGTTAATTGAATTCTACTGAGAATTTATAATTTTCACTCCTATTTCCGTGTTATCTCCAGATAACTCGAGAAGTTTCGAAGACGGTTTAAGTTGCTGTCAGAAAAGGTCCGCTCAGGTAATAGTAACAACTCCTGAGTATGGTACTATGGCTTAAGCATAGTACTGTATTTCGGGAGGATGTTACATTAGGTCTTAAATAATTTGTTGCACTCAATTTGAAGGTGTATAGGGCGAGATATACCCTTCATAACCCATACTGGTCAGAACACAAGACAAGATCTAAGAGGTTACTTCAAAAATTCATAACTCCCTCATTTCGGGTCCAATAAGCTTATAATTTATATGGTTGGAAAGCTCTGAATGTCTAGTTTCATATAAAAATATCTCCATAGAATTTAGACCTTTGTAGAACAAACCATACTATTTGTGGTACAAATAGATTCCTAGGGTTCAATATCCAGCAATCCAATTTAAGTCCTTTCTTAAGTTTTTGATTGATTCACCAACCAAAACCAAGAATCCTCATGTTCAATCAATTGAAAAAAGTTATATAATCATTATACAGTATCAAAATAAGGAGAAAGCATAAAAACCCTAACCATCCACATAACCTTAAATCAAGAAGAGCTCAAGAATCCTACCACAAATATTGAGTTACAACCAAAAGAAGCAAAGTTTAGGGTGAAGGTTTTTGAGTAGGATGAACAATTGTAGATGGGTAGATGGAATTGAGAAAGAAATTGAGAGAGGGAGGTCTGGTTAGGGCCAAAATATGGGGGGAGAATTTAGGAATTAACTTTGTGTTTTGAGTTACAAGAGTGAAAATGACCCACATGTTTCAATTAATGCATGTTAAATGGTCTTGAATTTGGTTGAGCTTCCTCCTTCTTATGGCTGTTAGGGCACCAACTTGAGGGGGCATGTGGCTAAATTCTAGCCACTCAATTTAGGCTTTTAACAATGTAAATTTCTACTGACTTAGTTCATGCGGCAAACAACATAGAAATTACACCAATTTTTCTTAAATTAGCTAAACAATGCTAATGATTCTCTTAAATTTTCTACATACCAACTCCAATTTCTTCTAATCCTAACCTCTCTAATTCAACCCGAATTACTCTTATTTCTCTAATGCAACTGAATAAATTAGTTAACGGTGCAAAATAGGTGCTCTGTGTTTTGGGATGTTACAACATATGGCTAAGGATTTGATGAATTTATGTATGGAATATAGATGTTTAAGTATTCTAATGGAATTTGATAATCAGCTTGAATAGGAAGGTTTTGTTAACAGAACTGTATGTTAATGGTAGTGAACATTAGCCTTTGGTGCACCTTGGTAGAACCCCAACTAGCAAGAGGGTTGCTAGCCTAACGTGTATGGCCAACACATTCTAATGATTCTTAGGACACACTTTGAGGTCAGGTTGTCAGTTTGCCCATCTGGAAGATAATTTTGAAATAGAAATCTCCCTTTACAATTACAATTTTTGAATTTTCATTACACATGATTTATATAGTTATTTTCAAATGTTCTATATTTATATTCAAGGAAGTTTATATCTCTTGAAACCGAAATGTGATTTATTGAACTACAGATATTTTAGAGATGTTTTATTAACAAGGTGCATTTTCTGGAAAACTATGTGGTACTCTCAATATATATAGATATATACATACATATGATTATTTTACTTGAAGAATGATTTATGGAATTGCTAATGGAAATTTGTTTCAAGTTTTACAACTAGGTGCTTTGTAGGTATATTTTCTTAATAAACTTTTGTTATGTTAACACTTTTTTGTAGGCTTGCCCCACTCCTGTTATAGGTATATTATCTCTCACTAAGTTGATGGACTCACTCCTTATTTCTCTCTATGCTTCAGATACAGATTTGTCCAAAGATTTGGTTCTTTCGCTACACCGTATTAGCGGCTTCCCTTCGAAGAGCTTCCTGTCTGATGGTGGTATAGACCCCTGAATAATTTATTACTATAGTTGTTGCTCCATGTCACCATAGGCAAGATCCAGCCTAGGTTGTTTTACATGTGCAAGGATGTTTTGTAATATTAAGAGTTGATATATATGTATATCGAACTATGTAAACTGCTTTGGACATAGATATATACATGCTTACGTTTGCTGTTGAGCAGATTAAACCTATATTGAGTTGAAAAGTGATATATGAGGCTTATTAGGGGACATGTCCCTAACACGTCGGTCATAGCTAGAATTGGGTCGTGACATTATTGAACTGAAGTTACTAGCTAAGGACTTGTTACCAACCAAGTGTAGAAATAAAATGGATGCCTCTCAGGCACTGCACCTCTATTTCCATGTTTTGTTGTGGCTCACTTTATCAATTTGCAATGCCATAGGGGTCCACACAACATATTCGATAACACAAGTTTTTTGGAGAAGCCAAGTTACTTCGAAAATTCACATAACCTGAAAAGTTACCAGTTTATTGAACAAATGTTACCAACTTTTAGGGTCATGTTACCCATCACAAGCTGTGGGTGCATCACGGGTGTGGTTGTGAAGAGCATTGTCCAGAAGAAAAAAGAATGGCTCTTATGCATTGCAACTCTCTTTTCATGCTATGTCTAGGCTCCCTTTATCAATTTATAATCACAATGACACCTCTTAACTTGTTTAGTGGCACAAATTTGTTCCAAAAGCCCAATGCTGCCAAGAATTCCAAGGATGCAAGAAGTTACTGGCTTTTTGAACTGAAATTACTAGCTTTTGAGCCCAAGTTTTTAACCCAATGCAAGAAAAAAAGTATGCTTCTAAGTCCTGGCACTTCTATTTTTCACAGAAAGTCCTATTAAGTTGCTCGGTAACACGAACTTAGTCGATAACCCCAATACTTCCAAATTTCCAAAGACCTGAAAAGTTACTAGCTTTCTCATAAAGTTACTAGCTTTTTGAGCTAAAGTTACTAGCTTTTGGGCCCAAATTACCTAGTGTAAGAAAAAAATTATGCTTCTTTCTCATTCCACCTCTAATTCCATGGTGTTCAGGCTGCCTTTATCAATCTATAATCATATTGAGTCCTCTTAACTTGTGTAGTAGCACAAATTTATTCCACACCCCAATACTTCTAAAGTTTCTATGACCTAAGAGGTTACCAGCTTATATCAAAAGTTAGGAGCTTATTGAGCGAAAGTTACCAACTTTTTGGGCCATGTTACCAACTAAATGTAGAAAAAAGAATCTTCTTTAGGCATTGCAAATCTTATTCCATGTTGTGTTTAGGCCCCCTCTATCAATATATAATAATAGGGATTCCTAGTAACTTGTGCAATAATACAATTTATTCCACACTCTCGTTAATTCCAAAGTTCCCATGACTTAAGAAGTTACTAGCTTATTTGAAAAGTTACGAGCTTATTTAACTAAATTTACCTACTTTTTGAGCCACGTTACCAACCAAGTGCAAAAAAGAATGATGTCTCTTAGCCATTGCACCTCCATCAGCATGTTGTCCTTGGACTCACCTCATGGCCCATGATTGCATCATGGGATGGGTCGTGAAAAGCACTATCTAGAAGAAAATAAAATGTTTCTTTGGCATTGCATCTTTATTTCCATGTTGTGTTTAAGCTCCCTTTATCAATATGTAACCACAGCAACTCCTTTTAACTTGTTTGGTGGTACAAATTTGTTCGAGAAGCCCAATACATCCAAAATTTCCATACCTAAGAAGTTACCAGCTTATGTCAAAAGTTACCAGCTTATTGAACTGAAGTTACTAGCTTTTTAAGCCATGTTACTACACAAGTGCACAAAAAAAAGGATCTCCCTTAGGCATTGTAAGTCTCTTTCCATCTTGTGCTTAGGCTCCCTTTATCAATTTGTAATCGCAAGGACTCCTCTTAACTTGTTTGATGCAACCTCTTCAATCGAGAAGCCCAATACTTCAAAAATTTTCATGACCTGAGAAGTTACCAACTTCACCAACTTGGCCTGTAGGGTATGTTCAAATAAATTTTAACCCTTGATTCCTGCCGTCTTTTAGTCCTTTATTTAATCAAAATGGGAATATGAGCATGTGATAACGAGAGTGTTGAATAGTGACTCCCGGTTGATACCAAATAGTTACCATAAACTATTCTCAAACAAACAAATAATAGTATAAGTGCTAGCACTAAAAATTTTAAAATATCTACTAAGTTACTTACATATTGAGATAGTTACCAACAATTGACAAAGAAATTATTAACATATTGAATTAGGTTACCAGTTTTTGTAGCTCAACTTGGGTGTTTTTTTTTTTTTAATGATCATGGCACCAAATAGTTACTATAAGCTATTCTCAAACAAACAACTAATGATACAAGTGATATCACTAAAAATTAAAATATCTACTAAGTTACTTACATACTAAGACAATTATCAACAACTGACAAAGAAGTTATTAACATATTGAATCAAGTTAGTATTTCTTGTAACTCAGCTTCATTTTTTTGTTCACAATCTTAGTGCCAAATAATTAATAACATTTTTTCTCAAACAAACAAATAATGCTACAAGTGTTATTACAAAAAATTTAAACATATAAACTAATTTACACATAAATTATAATATACTTGACTTATGCTAGAATGACTACAAGATTCCCCACATTACAAGATAGATTCATCACATAGACATAATATGTTCCACACCTAGCTGGTCTAATTCATGACGGAAAAAAAAAAAATGTTGATGAATAGGCTCGAAATGGCACCCAAGTAGTTTCCACTCAAACTTTTTCATGTGAATAAGCTACCTACATTAAAAGGGTGAAATAACAAAAAAAAAAAAATCAAAGAAACTCACAAGATAATGCAAAAATCTTTCTTCAAAGATGAAACGATGCTGGTATAAACATGATAACATTCTTCAAATAACAACATGATGATTGAGGATATGTGCATTCTTTCTCTATAGAATTAAAGACATCTAGCATAAATATCACCAGGCAACACCTTTATAACATTTAACTTCTTGTGTTTGTCCACCACAAGAAGAAAATAAATGATAATATATGGGCCTTTGGCTTGCAGGAAATCCATAAGTGCAACTAAGCCATAAAAATTACAAATAAATAAATGAAGTGTTCATAAACAGGAGTAAGAAATAAAAGCATTATAACAATGTTCTTGAAAGAATGCAATCACAAAATTCACAGTTCATGTCCAAACATAGAAAGAGATCAACCCTAAAGCTTCAAGCTTTTTGCATATCTGCAAAACATGATACTACATTGAAATGTGGACATACATGGTACAGCTGGAAAACTATATTCCATGCATTTGATGTCATTCAAGCAAATATATACATAAAATTCATAAAATACACCAAAATATTTCACAAGGACATCTTAAAAACAGTTTCAAAAAAATAATGATAAATCTAATTTCTCCTTCATTCAGCAAAGACAAATGCAGTTACTACATTTTAAATTGTGGATTTGACCTTTAGTGTGCGCTAAACAAAACTATGAAATTAATGTGCTAAACAAGATACATACTCATCGATAATTGTATCCTCTTTCAAATGATTACTTCCATCTAACTGCAAATTATTTCTTACTTGATTAACTGGTTCAGTATTGTCATGGACGATGAATTTTGGTTGTAGCTTTGGTGTCAATATCGCTTCTTCCACCATGACTCTAGCTTTCTCCTTTTTCTTCCTATCAGCTTCATCATCTATATTAAATATTGCCATAAGAAATGTCAAATCTGACAAATTATCAAGATATGAGTTTGGTTTCAAAATAATCATTCTGTCAATTCACCACTTTAGGTCATTGCACTAGAATAGCCCTTACAACAGCAGAATATAAAATTGACAATGGAAACAAAAGATAACAAATCATGTTCTTAGAAGAATCAAATTGTCATCTATTATCCATTACAATATTAGAACAAAGCATCCAAGTATTAAATTATCTTTCACATGGTTGGCTTTTACATGCCTACACAAGTTTCCTCATAAGAGCTAAAGATTATATCCCACAACCATGAATTGTCAATTGAATTGAAGCTGGGATCATCGAGGCAATAAAACAACCAATAAATCCAAGTTCAATAATAAGAATGATCAAACTACCATCAAAGCAGAATATTCTCATAATGCTCAGTCATGAGGGTTGAAAACTAAAGAGAGTTTCTTTTAATCGTAAGACTCTAGTAGCAGCAACCAAAGCAATAACTCTAAGGATTAAACATGTCATGCAACCATGGCTTTGCACAACTATTCCTAAGATTTCTTAGATTATTTATGTACATCTTTGGAAAGTACATGATAAGACACAATTGAACGTAGAAAACTTCTGAAAACAATAACAATCAACTTTCTTAAGCCTTAATACAGCTGGATCCAAAGTTCTAGTTGCCATGTTCATTTCCAAGGATTAGTAAGAGTATGTTTGAGAGAGAGGGCTTTAAAGAAAATAAAAATAAGGATTTTTTCACATTTTTTCATTTTAAAGAGATATGTTTTATTTTAAAAAAAAATTAAAATGACAGAAATAAAATAATTATACTACAAAACTTTGCTATTATGTTTTAATTTTGTTATAGATGTTCTTCTTAATTGAAAATTTTAAAAATTAGCTTTCTAAAGTCAGGGCACCAGTTGGAATTTTAAGGAAACGATTTTTATAGTCAGACTATGTACTTCTTATATTTTTAAAACTAAATAATAATTAGCTTTAAAACAATTTCAATAGATCAACCACTTAAAAATAACTTGTGTTCGAAGCTACTGAAAATGTTGTACTAGTGGTGAGAGATTACACGATGCTCCAGGTTCAAATTAACTTCAATGTTGCTGATGTACACAAAAAAAAAAAAAAAAAAAAAAAAAGAATCTTTTGTCTTATTAAAAAAAATAAAAACTTATCCTTTTTTCCTATCAAAACCCTTCATCGTGCAGATGTACATTAGTTCTTCTTTGAAGACCCCCATCAGATAAGTGATAATAATAATCAAATTCAAAGCTTTGGATTAACTTCTTCAAATCACTACCAAAAAAAACTTCATTCTTCAAATTAAGAAAAAAATTATACTGCTATGCTATACCTTTCTTGACAAATACACTGTTGGAAGCAACCGCTTGGAAATCAAATGTTAACTTCAAATTAACTTGATGGTAAAACGTGAACGCAACATTAATAAAGGGCACCCCGTCAAAATAATAATAATAATAATAAGGGTCACGTTTAAAGCTCGATCAAAAAAAATAAAAGGGTTACGTTTAAAACATGTTGATTCGACTAATGGTTATGAAAGATCAAGAGACTAACCTCGGAGTCACAATATCTGGTAACATTTTTAATGCATGAAAAGATATAGATTCAACATGGTGAGACAATCACTCATCAAAATCCTAGAAAAGTTGTTCATGATTTATTGAAGACAAAGACAAGAACGGAACTATAGGAAACCAGCTTAGTATTTCACAGATGGCCCAAAGTCCCTTACTCTTCTTCTCTAGGCAATCGAAAATGGCTTTCTGCGCTAGCCACCTAAGCTACAACAAGTAAAACCCATTTGCAAAGTTTCACAACCAGAAGGCATATTAGTGTACTTACCTGATTAATTAATGTGTTATCCAACCAAGATAGTTTTCTCACCTGATAATCAAATAAGTCTCCAATCCAACCTACAAAAAAGTTGGATATATTTGTACATGCTATCCCATTCAATCTTAGATTATACAAAATGGAGTTCCCAGAACTAAGATCTTTTCTGAGATAAATAGATTTTAGTACTTTAGGAAATAAAGCGCTTTAAGATTTTTTATTTCAATGAACATTTGATTGCTTCACAAGACTTTAACCCATGTGAGTGAGTGCAAAAGCTAGAAATTTTAAAGCAAAAATCAGAATGGAGGAGCTCATAATCCGGGTTCCACTCGATCCGGTGGGTAAATTTTAGGAGGGAGGAGGAAGAAAAGTTTGGGAAGGGAAGATGTAGAAAAGAGAGTGGCCAAAAAATTTCAAGAAGGAAGGAGGAACAAGGGTGGGGCAGCATAGGGGACAGAGCATGTGCGATTGAGGTAGTAGAGTGAATTTTTTTTTTTTCTCGCTTGTCTTTAAATGTTTTTAATTTTCACCATATACGGTACACCCACGTTTCTTTTCTACTGAGATTTTGTCTTTTTCTAACACTATATATGGTGTCCACTGTACGTGTCTCATAAAACTATGTCAATATATTATTACTCCTAATTTTCTATTCACTTTTAACTATGCCATTACAGAGCTGAGTCTAACCTTTGTGTTTCTAAAGCTTCCTTATTATATGCACTGGTTTGGGCCCAGCACAGCTCCTTTGTTAAGGAATTAGGTTTGGTCCAATAGGGAAGAAAAACAATCATGGTCTTTGAACTCTAGGTTCGCAAACATCCAACTTTTCTCCTCTCCTTCCTAGTTTGAGCTGGACCTATCAGGTTAGAGTCTGAACTCCACTAAGATAATCACTTCTTTTCCCTAGTCGCCTTCTACTTCCCCTTTGTAATGCAAGTGTCGCAACCTGCTCCAAATTACAATTTTAAAATATTTAATGACACAACATTACAATGTTGTTGCTATCTAGTTAAGTAACAAGTGGGTCAGTGCAAATGTAACACCCTCCCAAATATAATACTATGCTTAAGTCATAGTACCACACCCTGGAGTTGTTACGGTTACCTGAACGGACCTTATCTGACAAAGAACTTCACATTGCGCTACTCTGATACCTCTTGAACTTTCTGGAGACAACACGGAAAATAAGAGTGAGAATTATAAATTCTCTGTAGGATTCCCTATGATTCACATGTAACGTCATCGTTGTCATCTCCAGTTTGCTTCGGTTTATCATAAAAAAGGTGAACATGCTACACAAACTGTTTAATTTTATATAGTTCGAAAATATAATGTCCGAAGCAAAGGTTCATTTTAATCATACACTTAGTATCTGAGAGAATCCATAAAAATCAATTCATAAATTATATTGGGACTAATAACTGAAATACAATAAGGTACGATAGCATCAATGTACTAGAGGCATAACTTCAACATATATTTTACTGGAACTACATCATACTAAGACGCCCATATAACATCAATAGGCTGAGGACATAATATATGCACATAACTTAACTTGTATATAAATTCATACATAGACATAAAACTTGCTTTTCTTTCTTCATATCTCTTTTCTTTGTCATCATAAAATCTTTACGTGCCACATTTCAGAGTATGATCGCCATGTCATACCCCATCAGAGCGTGATCGCCATGTCACGTTCCTTAGGAATATGAGATCTTCTCTTGGTACTTACACTAGCTGGGTCATGCCATGCCTCATGTAAGTTCTGGCCACCATGCTCACACTAGCTGGGTCGAAACCATGCCTCATGTGAGTTGGGTGTCTGCATATGCCTTAATCTTTAGTCTTTAGTCTTTAATCTTTAGCTTTTACTGCCCTTGGGTAGCCTGGCCTTGGAGTGAGCTCATCAGCTTCACCCGTGACCGTCGTCACACCGACTCACCCGCAAGGGGACCCACGTGCCTCTAGTCTTTGAGGGATCTCATTCTGGTCACGTGCCTCTAAGTGAAGGGATCTCTTCTGGTCATGTGCCTCAAAATTGAGGGATCTCATCTGACCACGTGCCTCCAAGGTAGAGGGTATCTGCCTTCACAAGGAGGGATTCAAGTGCAACTGCCTCCAAGTGAAAGGATTCATATCTTTATCATTTAACTGCCTTCACAGGGAGGGATCTCAAGTAACTGCCTCCGAGTGAAGGGATTTACATTCATTATACTCATGTCTTTTCATTCTCATACAAGGTCATGCATAGTCACACTGAATGTACCTATACTTCATTTATTTTCATACGTCATTGCATACATGATCTTCATGTATATAGTCGTGACATATAAAGGCCCGTAGCCTCTTTGCCATTCTACTGGCACTCATACATATGCTTTGTCCTTTACTTTCATATACCTCATCTCACACTTATGTCATTCTTGAATATGGAGTTTCTATATACCCATTCTTACTCTAATTCATCCTTGATAACCCATATCATCTTCAAATTCTTCCTTGCTTGTACACATTTCCTAATTTCCTAGACTTCTGCCATAAATTAGCGACATAACGGATCGATTAGTCTCCCCATGAATAGTGCCAGTCCTCACAGACAGTTCAGTTATAACAATATAATCAATCTATTCATATATGGATCAATGTAAAACTGGCAATTCTCAATTCAAACCTTATACGTTTTACTAATACTTGTAAAATTATCATTTTGGCCATCCTACCAATTCTATTCGGTTCTGCCTGAATTTTGTATAATCCACCTTTATCTCTATTCAACACATTTAAAATTGATATTTGGATATGTCATAGCTCTATATGTCTACTTTCTAACCTCTTTGGTCCCATATCATTTTGATCTACATAACTCAAGATATTTAACTTTTGGCTCAGCTTATTCAGTCACTAGTCCGAATTGCACTCCTGGAAGTATAAATTTACTAAAAATCGAAACGAAGCTCAAATCATACGAAATTGGTCTCATATTGAAGCTAACAGGATAACCTTTCATTTGCCACAAGTTTCACTCCATTTGCTTCAGTAGACCTCGAGTTATAAGTCCTGAAAGTCGATCTTCCTGCACTACCCTGTTTTGGTATGAATTGGACATGTAGTAATTTCCTCGAACCACTGGATCAATTGGTGCCATAGCAAACTCGGAATTTCATATTGAGATGTTCCCCTATGTGTAAGCTTTCTAACAAAATTGGTTTCACTCAATTTGGAGTTGTATAGGGCGAGTTATACCCTCCATAAGTCACCCTGCCCGGATGAAAGTCCTGGTTCCTAGGTCAAACTTCAAAAATTCATATCTCTCTCAATACTAATCCAATGGCCTTATATTATATGTCTATGGAAAGCCCTGAATGTCTACTTTCATCTAAAATTAGTTTCATCGGGTTTAACCGATTGTAGGCGGAGCCGTATGCTCCGCCATACGGACCGCCGTGGAATTCTCACTCAGGCAGCATCCCAACCCAACCATTTCTTCTAATTTCCTCCTTCTAATCATAATTCTAACTCAAAATCTCCTATGAATTTAATCTTAATTCATCATAATTCATCATAATACATCCAATAATTCATCAAATACATAAGGAAGAGTTCAATCTCATGCAGTCATAGTGCGAGGAATTCAAGAATAGAAGCAGAATCCTACCTCTTTGGAGTATGACTTTGCTGAATTTGAGTTTGGATTGATGGAACCTTGCCAAAGCTTGGAGATTTGATGGAGTTGGATTTGAGAGAGGAAAGGAAGAAGAAGAAGGCCGGAGCAAGGAGAAGGAGACGTAAATCAGATCAGAATGAGAAGGAAAGTCTGACTTAAATACATGAAAGTTGTGGTGTTGATTGGCTGAAGCTTTGTGGTTGAAGTTCGGCCATGTCTCTCACTTTTGTGGCCAAATTGCTCTCCACATCGCCCCAAGACTAGGATACGCTTTCGTTCTACCCGAAATCGGAACTCGTCCCTATAATACTTGAAGTCGAAACTCGTGACCTTTTAAATTGCTTGCAGCTGAAGCCTTATGTCGGAACTCATACCATATTGCTTGTGACTTGAGGAAATCTTGTTTATTTTGATACTTGGAAATCGAAGTCGGAGGTCGGAAGTAATGCAGCTGAAAATCATGTAATCTCGGAACTCCCTATCTTAACTTGGGAATGTCAATGCTGGATATAAAATCGAAGATCGGAACTCGTGTATAACTGAAATCAACTCAAAGATTTGAACTCATGTCCATTGAGTTCAACTCACGTACCATTGTGTTACACCGTTACTTCTGAGGTCAGGAACCACGCACACTATGGTGAAGCATAAGGTATGATGTCGGAACTCGGGCATTCAAATAACATTGCCAAACCCAAGTATTTAAACCCGGAAGTCGGGATTTATATACTGTGTTGTTGATGATATCGAAAATCGGGTATATTTGTCCTTGAAACATGAAGTCGGATATTGAGCAAGGTCGGAACTTGATAATTCGGCATGCATCAAACCCAAATGCTTGAACTCGTAAGTCGAAAGTGGTACACTTTATGTGAAATTTGATGATGTAATGAGGTAAAGTCGGAAGTCGCCAAGACAGACATATGAACTCGGAAATCGGGTATCACGTTCATGTTGTTCGGCTTTGAAGTTTAAGATCGGAAGTCGTGGAAATTGATGCCAAATGAAGTCGGAAATCGTATATTTACGTAAAACGAACTCGGAATTCGGAATTTATCCCATTCTGTGTAGAATTCGATGATGAAGTCGGGAATTGAAATTGATCAGTCCTGGGGGCGAAGTCGGACGTCCGCTGTTGGAGTTGAATAACGTCAGAAGTCGGGAAGATATGTGTAAGGAGGTCAGAATTCAGGACGTTACAGCAAACATGCAATAAATAAGCTATAAAAGAAAATTATGTAAAAATAAAAACACTAGTTGAAAGAGTTCCTTAGGCATAGGTGAATCAATTATTAACGCCCAATATATCAAACACATAGAGTGCGGCTAATTTAAGCTATTAGAGAGACCTCTACTAATAACCCCACAATTCTATCTAGAGAACTCTAGGAATTCAACCAACATAAAATTGATTAGATAATTGAGACCTCAACTGTAATTAACCTATGTTGATTTCTAGCCCCAATTGTATTAGCCTAAGTTTGAATACAAACCCAATTCCTAATTCTTTAATTAATCAAGTTCATACCAATAAACTAATCAGTAATCACCCAACTAATTCCACATTCATAAACCCACATATCAATATCATTCAATGTGAGTATACAAATTAAAGAAGGCAAAGAATCAAGAAAACAAACATGATTGAGATTCAAGCATAGGGTTTCAAGATTACAACTATAATGCCCTTGGAGTCTCCTTAAACTAGCTTGAAGTCCTACTCCTCCATAGCAATGAAGGTTACAAAATAGAACCCAAAATAAGTATATTAAAAAATGAAAGGAAAAGAAACGAAAAGAAGAAGAGAGGAGAAGAGAAGAGAGAAAAATGAAAAAAGTTGGAGATAAGAGTCTTTACATCTCTATTTTCTCCCTTCTTATTAGACCTAAGATGTGAATATCCAATATTTCCTTGAGCCTAAGTTAATCCTCTACCTCTTAGCTTTAAGTGGACACCCAATTTGCTTAATTTGGACTTGAAAAGATAGAGTTATGGCCCAATCTTTGTAGCATATCTAGGTTGTATCTCTATTCGCATCAGTCAAATTCAACAGCCAATAAGTCCATCAAGATATCATTGTTTTGAAGAGTGTTCAGATTGCAACTTGCACTTGTTTTGCCATCAAAGGTATATCTCTTAACATCGCGTTTATGTCTATACCTAGCCGTTTTGATGATGATATTTTGATGTTGGTGGTTGAGCAGCTAGCCTACTCCAAATCCACGATTCGATGATCATCATGCATTTCTTCTCCTTCTTGACCACCATACAACCTATTTCGCATCTTCTTCTCCTTTTCCTTCATACTCAGTTCTTTGCTCATCATTTACAATGGTTTCTTGATTATTGGAATCAAGAATATGTGCTTCTAGATTTATTGTTATTGAAACTTCTATGGGTTTTGACTCTTGAACCCTAATGCCAAGAGCATGCTTCATTCTTTGATCGGGCAAATTGCACTTTAACCCCCTAAATTTTAGCAAATATGCATTTTATCCCCTATATTTTAAAAATATGCAACGCGACTCCCTACCTTTTACCAAACGTGCACTTTGGCCCTTTTGTCAAGTTTCCCATCCATTCTCCCCATTAGTGATCATGTGACTTGAACATGACTTGTTTATTGACAAAACTGCCCTTCCTTTTCTTCCCCACTCTTCTTTATCAATGGTCACTTCTTCTCTTCCCCAAACACTATTTTCTTCCCTTCACACTTGTTCTTCAACTCCATCCTTTTCACATCCACATTGCTCATGATTTTGTCTACATAACCATATTCTTTCAAAAGAACACACTTATCTTCATCTTGCTTAAGCCAAAATAAAGCCATCATCAAATCAAAACCCCAAATTGAGACAATCACATCAGTAAATTGCAACAAAAAAAAAAAAAATAGCATTCAATCTCGAATACTTTAAGATTCTATACCAACAAAACCAAGAATACAGTAGCCATCTGTTACCATTTTAGATCACAAAACCAAGAACCAAAACAATATCCTTCATCTTTAGCCCACATCACAACCACCAGCTACACCACATCAAAAGCTAAAAAATAATAATAATAAACAGAGGAGAAGGAATAGTAATCGATGCTTTCCACCACCATTCCTACCATTGCCAACCACCATATCCCGTCCCACCCTCGCTCTGCACTTGCCACCGTGCTCCAATTGTCATAGGTGCTGTATTGCTCTATCATTCTGGCATCATTCACCTACATCGCATCTCCTAGCTTCAAGTTCTTCCAACCCTATTTTTGTGTTGTTTGTGCACATTTCTCTATAGATAAGAGAAAGAAAAGACCCTGGGTTTGAGGGGAATGTTTGGTGATTTAGATGGAGTAGGTTTCATTTTTTATTCTATTTTGGATCGTTTGGGTCTTTATGGCAAATTCATGGCTATGAACATGGAAGGAATTTTGGGCCATGGCATATGAGTTCTAAGTGCTTGATAAAAGGTGCATATGGTTTGAGTTGGTTTTGAAAGTAATGGCTTGAAGTGGTTTGGCTATGGTGTTTTGGTTTGGAAATGATGGAGATGATGAAGGCTATGGCTAAAGAGACAAAAAAGGGAGAAAAGGTGAGGCTGAAGAAAAAAAGGAATGGCAATTTGGTCAATAAATAGGTCATGTGCAAGTCACGTGATCACTAACAAAGAGAACGCATAAGAAGCTTGACAGAAGGGCCAAAGTGCATTTTTGGTAAAAGATAGGGAGTCATGATGCATGTGTTTAAAATGTAGGAGATAAAGTGTACATTTGCTAAAATGTAGAGGGGTAAAGTGCATATTTGCTAAAATTTAGGGGGGTAAAGTGCAACTTGTCCTTTTTTGATCTGTTGAAATTGAGATCTTACTATTGATACTCATGATACAAGCTATTTGCCTTACAGATTCTTCCATTATCTTTATACTTGCTTCCATTGTAGAAATTTGATCTTTGATGTGAAAGTTTGCAACAAGTAGTTTAATAATGTCCTCTCTACATTGTCAATCTAGTTTTTATGACTTAGACAAATTAGTACCATTAGCCATAACTCCTCTCAATTAATGAGATCACTGAATAATAGAACCCCTCTATTGAGTGAAGGAAAAGACTCTAATTTTCTATTCACTTTCAACTATGACATTACAAATGATGGCACTCTCCTATTTATACACAACTGATAAGATAACATTCTCTAACCATTAACCTGTATTGTATCCAGTGGTTGGTCACAATGTAAGTGAATTATAATCTTAAACAAATTTTGCTTGTAATATTAAAGGTTTGAATATAAATTGTTAAAGAAAATATTACTTAACTACCACTCCTAATTCGAAATTGTGTGAACAATTCATCGGAAAAGAAATTGCACATTATAATTCAAGCACTAATGTGCATCTATTGAAAGAAATTAATTGCTCAATAATGAAAAGCATTATCAAGAAGAACAGAATTAGTGGGGCTGATATATGTGACAAATTTATGCCGAGAATAAATTTCACATTTGGGTCACTAAATCGAATATTTATCAAAATGGTTGGTTTAGAGATCAAAATGAAATATGGTTTCTTACCTTTTTCATCATGAATGTGGAGATTGAGCTCAGATAAACATAGATGATTATAGCAGTATAAGATTTACAATGTGGAAAAGGTAATATGGCACAAGGAGAAAGAAAAATATGCTAAACACAACATTTCCCCAAACAAGACATATCAAAACATCATAAGTATAAGCTGAATGTCCTAGTAAGATGCAAGTTGAATTCGAGTAAAGGAAGCATTATTGAAAAAAAAACACTTAGAAAATATGTGAAGGCTAAGGGTAATCAAGTCGAAAGAATATTGCAATTTTGACTACAAAGGCTTCTAAAGGTTATTAGTCAAAATTCATGTTTTCCTAGCTAACTACCTACGTTTTCAAGATAACTATTAAAAAATAAAATCATTCATTTGTCTCCACCCAACACCTTAAATCTTTAGGAGATATGGTTCTTTACATGATATTAAAGTCTTTATAAGTAAGTGGTCTAGAATTTGATCATTGTTGTGCCCATTTTTCTAAATAAAATAAGTTGAATTTCAGCATAAAAAAGATGGACTTGTGCATTGTCCATACTTCAAGCCTAAAGGGCTCTTGTATGAGTGGGTATATTAAGATATACAATCATTCATTTACCTCTACCCAACAATTTAAACTTTTGAGACAGATGGTTCTTGATAATAATTAACTATGTTTACAAGCAATCACCATCCAAATTGAAAAACATAAAAACAAATGAAGATCCATAACCCATAAACAAGCCTCCACAGTGCCACTTGACATTTAGGCTTCAGCATTATTAGAAGTAGGGTTTGTCTATAAATAGGTCCTTAGGTGAAATCAAAAATCATTGTTTCACAATTGCACAAGTACCTTTACATCCTTGAGTTACACTTATGCTCATGGTGTTGGAGCTAAAATTATTCAAAGTGTCGAAAATTTAATCGACGTCGACAATATCGAGCAATAGACAAGAAGCTAGATGTGGACTTAGAAAACTTCAAGAGTATTGTCCTTGTCCAATATAAGTCAAAGTGAGTTAACATGTGGAGATAGGAACTCCACAGTATGATGTTGATGATGTGGCAAGTTGCAATATTAGACAATTACAAAGAGGGGCTAGAGCTTGATGATTGCAGCGGTTACAAGCATGGGAACTTGTTTCTAAAGCCAAGGCGGGAACAATTACTAGCAATTCAAATTAAGAGCATTCTAAAACTTTGATGAAATAACCGTCAAGGACATTTGGTAAAACTAACGATGTCATTTTAGTCTATAAATAGGGAAGGAGACACCATGTTTAGGGGGTTCAGTTTGGAAACACATGTAACATCCTCCAAACATACATGCCATGCTCAAGTCATGGATCTATATCTAGAGGTTGTTACTACTAATATAAAAGACTTTTAACTGAGAAAATAATACAAGTATGGCCTTGAAACTTCAAAATCCTTTACTGAATAAGGGTTTGTAATCTCAAATATTCATACATATAAGGTAAAATAACTATAACTTAAAAGAACTTAACTAATATTGTATATCAATCTTGTCTTGGCCTACTGTCTTCACTCCGTGGCTATCCACCACCCACTTTGTTCTCTCGGACTGGGCTTAGGTCCAAGCCTTGCATCTTGAAGGTATTCCATGACCTCTGGTGCCGACTTAAAATCTATTCTATATACTGAAATGTTTATTAAAAAACACACAAACAAGTAGTGAGGACTTTAAGTTCCCAGTAGGTAAACTCAAATTGCTACTCATATAATGTGTCATCATAAACATTCCAGCCACTACTGTTTATTATAAAAACATGAACACATACATCGGCACAAGTTAAATTTCAAGTTTGAAAACACCTTTCTCGAAACAGATTATATTGTAGCAAACACTTGGCATATTTTATGACAAATATATTAGCAATAACAATGTAATATGTCACTCATAATCATAATAACATTATAGTATAATGGGATACTTAAATATGCATATGCAAATGCTCATACTTGACTTGATGCAAGTGCACTTGACTTTACTTTGCCTATCTCTTTCTTTAACTTACAACTTGATCTTGCTATTCTGTACTTGGTCTCCTGGAGGTGAATGGCCTCTCTCACTTTTGGGTAATAGCTTGCTTCTCAAATCTAAGCTCATACCTATACATGAGTGATAGGTTTACCTTCCCTAACCCTTACACTGGTCTATTCCCCTTAAATCTGTTCGGGGGTTGGCCCAAGTCTTAGACAGTACTGCTGGCTCAGTACATCTCTTTGCAAGTCCTTGATATCTTTCTTCATTCTTGAAGATGTTCATGCATGCACATGCTATATGCACTTATGCATATGCCTCAAATTTCACTCTCACATAGTTAGGCATGCATGACTCCCATGTATTTCACATATAGATACTTTTACATCTCTATACATTTGCCGAAAATTTGGCAGCATAACAGCTAAACATATAGGCATCCCATTTTATAGGCAATTAGCCATACATATCAATTAGGTTTATCATAGACAGCATATCAATTTAACATTATATGGATGTGAAATTTGCCTTAATTTTATGCCCATGAATCTTTCATAGCTTGTGGGACCCTTAAGTCAAGATTTTCTTAAGTTGCTCCATTATCCTTAAATCTATCTTGTATTCTAAATTCTACTATAATTCCATTTTAATTCATTTTAATCTAAAAATTTAATACATTGTAGCACTATTTGTCTACTTTAAACCTCTTTAATTTCACTAAATTTTGAGGTCCATAAGTTGAGTTATTAAAGTTTTACTCAAGATTGCTCTATTTCAAGATAGACTTGCACACTTTAATTTAGAAAATCACTAAAAATCCATTATGCATCATTTTTATCTAAATTTTCTATCAAATTGTAGCTATTAGAACCATTTTTCAATCCTCATAGGTTTCACTCCAATTGGGGAACTAGAGCTGAAGTTATGAGCTCCTCAAATTGGTTGCCCTATCTCAACTCAAACAGAGCATGGGTCAACTTTCAAGAATTTACGGGGAAAATCCACTTATGATCTAAATCTGAAATTTTTATGGCAAAGTTTTTATGTATTACCATTCTAATAAAATTAGTTTCACTTAATTTAAAGTTAAATAGGGCAAGTTGTTCCTTTCTCATCATCCTTTAGTCAAGGCAAAGAGTGAATTCCAATAGTTAACTTCTAAAAATTATAACTAATTCATTTTAAATCCAATAGTCTTATAGTTTATATCCCTAGATTACTATTGAAGTCTAGTTTCATCTAAAATTAGTTTCATTTGAATTCAAGTTCTGTAGGGAGAGTTATAGGCTCCTTTGTACAGACATTGCCTAGGGTTTCTATCTCATAGATTTTCTATTTTGGTTCAATCTTGTTCTTATGGTTTAATCTTCAACCTAAACCAAGTTTTTCTATCTTAAATCATTAGAAAAGATCAATAACAGTATCATATGAGCATAAACCAAGGATGATACACATAAGAACACAACAACCACACAGTCTACGAGCACAATCAAAACTAAGGATTTGAACCACCTACCTCAAAATCCTTGAAACCATGAGAGTAAGGAAGACAAAAGCAACATCCTAGCTTCCTTCTTCCTTCATGGCAGCAACATCGATGATGGTGGAGAGACTCCACTTAGTGTTAAATCATTAAATTGATAGAAGAATATTGTAGAGAAGAAGATGAGAATCAATTTAAGGCATTTGGGTGTTAATTTGGGTACTTCGAATTATCCGAGATATTATATATGTAGTGTGAGTAATCTCACACTATTTAAAATCGAGAGTAGAATATCAGTTACAGAGTTATTACATGTATTTTAGTTGTCTACTAGGGTCGTGGGGCTCACATAATCCTGTAATCGGGATTTTTCTACGATTGTCCCTCTTGTCAACCGTAAACTCTTAATTACAATCTCATCCCCACTTTTTCTATGACTCAACTAATTACAATTTTGCCCTTCCTTTTTCTACGATCTCCTATTTATAGTTTTGCTCTTGCCTCGGGCCCAAACTTCCTTCTATGCCGTTCTACCCTTAGGGTTCGGAATGTTACAACACACACTTGTAACACCCCTAAACACTCCTTCATCACACTGACAACATAGAGTCAATGGGAAATCAACTACATTCCCTTGAACTCAGTTCGTTTGTTTTCAATTTAAATCTTTGTTTCATCTTTATCTCCTTTCCCTTCTTCTCTTCATTGTTCTTTTACATTAAGTTTATCAATTTGAACTTTATTTATCCAAGATTATCATTTAATTTATCCCTTGAAGTTCATCATTCCTGCACTTCGTTGTTTCATTATGTTTCTTTATTTCATTTCTTGAGAATTTGACACTCGAGAAAAGTCAACGGTTCACCTAAATACATCGAATAAAAAGATTCGATTCACAAAAGTCTTTTGACAAAAGCTCTAAATTTAAGAATCCACAAGAGGAACTACTTCTATTTCCCGAATTGATATATAAAAATGAATTGACACTGTTGTTTACTTGTTTTTGACAGTAAGAAAAAACACCAAGTAAAATTTAACTTCCATCATGCTTTCTTTTTATTTTGTTTCTTTGAATTATTTTCTCGTTATGTAATTTAATTATTTAATTTAAGCAGTTTTCTATTTCTTTCTTTAGCTTTTTTGCTTTCATTTACTTTTGTTGTTGCTCCTTTATTTTATCTTCATCTTTCTTTATTTTCCTTTATTCATTGTTTTTATCACGTTTACTTTCTTCATTTAATTTGTTCTTACATTTGTTCTTTTGTTTAACTAGCTTTCCATTTGTTTGTTTTTACATTACTTCTTTTTCTTTGATTTTCGTTTGTTTATTTGCATTTACTCACATTTGCATCCTTCATAATTTTGTTGCTTACTATTCTTGTTTATTCTTTGTCGAATTTATTCAAGTGTCAATTTCAACTAAAACTTTGGTTACTGTCATATTTGTGTATATAGAGTGCATTTGTTTGTGATTATTTGGGCAAAAAATCACTTTTTCACTGAAAAAAAAAAATCACTTCTAATATTTGTGGATAATTCTTTTAAAATAATTAGAATATCAAAAAATCTGTTTTCCACTTTTTTTCGTAGAAATTGAAAAAAGTAGTTTTTGAAAAAAAATCAGATTTTAGCATTTTTAACAAATTTAAGTTTCATAATTACTTTTTTTAAAAGTTAAAATAAACACACCCATAGTATTGATTCTAAATGTATACTTCACTTAAATTTCTTGAGAGTTCTTAAGAGAACATGATTTTTCTCCTCGAAGTTGAGATTTGAAATCAAAAAATTTATTATTGAATCCTCATTGACAAGTATTGACAAAAATCTAGCTTAAACATATCTTGACGTCATTGGGTTGGGAAAAAAAAAAGATAGAATAAACCCCAAATTAATCTCTGATAATATTCTCGAGGGACACATTGATCCTTGGCAAAAAAAAAAAATGGCTCCATGGCCCTTGACAATTGCAAAAACTAAACACTTGTGGTTTTGACTCAATTGCAACTAATAGAGTTTGATATGGAGATGATGACTAGGACTTCTATAACTCCATCCCTTATGGCACTTTTAATCGCACAATTTGATTAACTTGTAAACCCACCCCACCTCCCAACCCCTAACTTTTCAAAATGGTGCATTTGGGAGGATTTCTTAAAGTTATGGAAATTGTGAGTTTAGAAAGTGCCATGTGAAATGGGTTAGAGAAGTCCTACTCAACATTTTACCTTCACATCAAACTCTTTATCAATTGCAAATGTGTTAGGCCCCACGAATGTCTAATTTTTGCAATTGATAGGGATCATAGATGTCCAATTTTGCAAATTGCAAAATTGCCAAGGACGATGGAACCAATTATTTTTTTATCAAGGACTAATATATCCATCAAAGACATTATTAGGGACTATTTTTGGGGTTTACTCAAAAGAATTTTTTTTTTTTTTAATTTTTCATTCTTATAACAAATGGCAATAGTGCAAAGTTTGGTTATGACACATTTAATAATGGTGTAAATAGATGAATTCCTTGAAAAAGTACAAATAAAGAAGATAAAAAATGACTTTATTATACTAAAAGTTTAATTGCAAAACTATAAAATCTTATAAGTGAATAAAAAAAATAGTTGGTCGGATGATTGAATTAAGCATTCCGATGATCAAGTTAAAAATTATAAATCCAAAATTGAATCAATAATAAATGATTTAGTTTAATTTTACCTTAAAACGAACTATGATCAGAATTAATCCTAATCAATTCTATTGCTTTGTTTTGAATTTTTGGGTTTGGGTCAATCTAATATTGATGAACACCCCTATCTCCAACTTTGCATCATATGCAATTTTCTCGTAAATTTAAAAACCGGTCAAGAGACGCCGCATCTTTTTAATCAACCTGCGATAAATCCCACTCAGCTAGTAATCATATTCCACAGTCCATAGATACCATGCTTAATGATAAACATGCACAATTGAGACACCTTTTTTCAGTGCCAGAAAAGAAAACTAAATTAGAATAGAATTATATCAAATCCGCTAAATGTACATTCCAATAAGTAGCTCAGCAATTGGCCGAAGGTATACATTACGAATGACCCTACAACGGATAAATTCCAGAACAGAAGACCAACTAGAAACCATGGATGAAATCAAGTCTTTTACATTTTTTTTTACATACCTTCATTTATTGTTTTGGTACATGCAGCTCGATGTTTTTTATGCTCATAATGCACAATGCATCTTAATTACTTGTTCCCCAAGTGCTCAAGTTATTCTACACACCGATGCGTCTTCTTCGCACAAGTGTTGGCGGTGACAGTCCACGTAACAAGGCCCGCTCCCACCATAACTGTCGCATATAGGGCTCCCGTAAAAGCCTGTGGGCCCACCCAAGCCACACTGGTAGAAGAGCCCAACCGAAGCAGCCGGTGATGGGTATGCAAAAACGGAGACCGGTACAGGTTCAAGAAACTTTACTGCCGGTGTGGGCGGTGGAGGTGCTGCTGCATCACCCTGTCTTGGTGGCTCAGGCGGTGGACCTGGTGGAGGAAGTGATTTAGGCTTCTTGGGTTCTTTGGGCTTCTCGGGTTCTTTTGGCTTTTCGGGTTCTTTGGGCTTCTCGGGTTCTTTCGGCTTCTCTTGTTCTTTGGGCTTCTCGGGAGGTGGTTTGGGCTTGGGTAGTTCCACAATTTCAATGCTCTTAATGGAACCACCACCTTTGCAGCAAAGCTTGTCCCTCAACTTTTCTGGGCTGCAGCATACCACTTTGATGGTCACTGTATTCTTCTCTTCGTCGTATATCTGGTCTCGAATTTCTCTCGTGCACAAAAATTGCAAAACACACACAAATCGTTACTCAATTTTGTTGCCCAACTTCTACTTTATTGACCTCATCAAATTTTCATTGCAAAACTTAGTTTTTCGTTTTTTTTTTTAAAAAGGTTATATACTAAAATTAACTCAAACCATGCCAATTATATGCGAGGGAAAACGAAATATGAGAGAAAATTAAATACTGTTGAAAAACTCACGAGGAAATTTGCAGAGGACCCTTTTTACTTTCATGTAGCATTTAACACACTGAAGATCCACCTTGAGCTTCATCATCGTAACTTGCTGAGTAAAATATAAACACCGAATTATCAATTGAACTAAATTAATGGCTTAAGAGGGTGCAAAAGGCATCAATGGGGTTCTGATGAATGTGACTAATTCATGGCAAGAATGAAATTCGAGTTATCTAAATATAAAGGCAGCAAAAAAATTGAATATTTGTAAGAATTAATGGATAAAGATTGTTACTTACCTTTTCCGCCATGGCTGTAGAGTAGAACTATTAGATCTGATAGGCTCAGATAAGAATGATAGAAATATAATATGGACAAAGTAGTGAAAGGTAATGTCCAATGGGATACAGGAAAGAGAAAGAAACCAACGGTTGAAGATATCGTATTGGCATGGCTTGGCAATCAGTACACCCTATCACCAATCAATAAGCAATATCGCAATGTGAGGATGTTAAATTCCATAAATAAAATGTTATAATATTGACAAAATTAATCAATATATACTTACCCTTATAAACCTTTTCCTAGAAAGCATGCCTAGGTACATTTTGGAAAAATTAATACTTAGGGTGTGTTGGGTTGAGAAATGGGGGTAAATTTTTATGGATTTGGATTTATGTGTATTTTACGCTTAAATCCAAATTCATGAAGATTTACCGCCATTTTTACAACTTTACCAAACTCATCTAGTGTTTACCATAATTAGTTAAGAAAAATTATTAATTATAAGGATGAATTACACTTACCTCCCCTAAGATTTAGTATGATTATACCTAACACCCCTTTATTTAGTAATATTACACTAACCACCCTTATTATTGACAAAAGTTAACTTCGTTTAAGTGTCATGTGATTTCTTCATAATAAAATCGAAACTTGAAACTCGGAATCTGGGGGAAGAAGGACAAGGAAGAAGTTAAGCTGCTCACGTTAAGTGAGGTTGGTTAAGTGACATGTTGAGAACAGAACTCGTTCGGTGGGGGTCAGTTTGACTAAAGAACTACCATACATACGGTGAGCCCATGGACGAGTTCTGACTTTCGACTTCTGACTTCCGAGATCAAAATGTCACTTAACATAAGACAGAGTTCACTTCTTCTTTGTCCCCAAGTTTCTGAATTCTGAGTTCCGAGTTCCGAAGTGCCATTTCCACATGCTATAACTCAGCTAATGAAGTGTTAATAGTAGGGAAGGTTAGTGTAGTTTTTCATGAAATTTAGGGACCTCTAAAAATAATTTTGCAAATAGGGATTGTTGCGTGTAATTACACTGAATCTCAAAGGTGATTAGTGTAATTCACCCTAATTATAATATTTGAGACTGGATGATTAATTATAATTAAATTATTAAGAAAGCCCTACTAAATATTATTTAAGGAGAATAATTACACAATTTTTACAAGTAGGCAATTATATCCCTTAAAATTATTTCTTCTTTTTTTTTTAATTCGAAATAAGAATTTATAAATTCACCATTTCTTCAATATCAGTGTCACAATGACATTAGGTGGATCTTCAAGCCATATGCCTGAGTTCCCTATAATAGCAACGTTTGCTAAAAGAAATCTGAAACCTTATTATAATCTCGACTAACTGATTCACAATCAAAAGCATTAAACCACAAAGCAAATTTATTCTCTCATAATGGAGCCATTTGTTGACAGGTCATACTCCACCCTCTTGATGCACATGTACATGTTATTTGCTACCCTCCTAAGCGAGCTCTCCTGAATCCAACCTCCTAAACAAAGACCAGCCCCTCTCTTGCCGCCATTAGCTCCACCCCGATGTGGATTAGTGCATCCATGGATCATAAGAGATTTAGCAGCCATCAACTCCCCTTCCTTGTCTCTAATGAGAATCATGTCCTCAATTTGTGGTGAGCAGTGTTCAGGGCTGCATCCCCATCCATCTCTTATTTATTTTCATAAAAATTTATATCTCCATTTGTAAATGTAAAATTGTCCTTTTCCATCCTTTTGATCAAACTACTTCATCCAAACTTACATTGAAAGATACAACGCAAGTGCTAATTATTCATGAAAAATTTAAAGAAATAATTTTTTCAATAAATAGATATTAATATTTTATTCTACTCTCTAAAATACACTCGACCCTGGCATGATCTAGGTTAAGCATTCAACAAATTAACAAAAGAAACAAAAATAGCCTACTATGAGAAGTTTCATAACTACAACAGCTGTGTGCTTGTACCCTCGGTGGGCTTGTCCTTCAAGTCATGTTGTGGAGAGGCTGTCACATATTTGCCTAATCTATATTTGCATCCCAAGCACTGGACTTAGAGACCTTTCTCCTAGGACTCGGCTTTGTCAAATCCCCCATCTTGTATTCCAGATAGGTTTCTCGTCCGAGGCAACTAGCTATTTGAACTTGTATTCGGTCGATTAGTGCTTATACTATGTCCTTAATGACAATCTTCTTCGACTTACAGCTCGGCTAGTACTAGGAGTAGAGTTAAAACCCGAAGTTTTGTCCTCAGCCGAGGACACTTAACAATTTTTTGATGCCAACAAATCTTCCAAACAAGCAAGAAGGAAACTTTGTTCCCTTCCTTCCCTTCCTTTTCAGGAATAGCCCAATCAAGGAACATATGAATTGTGGTTCTTGGTCCTACCAAACTCCACAAAATTTCTAAGTCTGAACCTTCTACCTCCTTGGAGAGCTACATGATTGGGATATTTTCTTGAAATTAAAAGTCCCGATAATTGTTCCTTAGATATCAAAGAAGTGAAGATCAATTTTTAGTAAATTTCAGAAAGTCATTAACCCCTCCATTTCTAGCCCTAAAGTTTATAAAAACGCAAGTTTTAAGAAATTTGTACTAAAACCCAAAAATTGGATTTTGATTCTTAAGTACTCTGATTTTTTTTATATTTTATTTGAATTCAAATAAGGAGGTATTTCTTATTTACATTTATATTTTAAAGTTAATGAAAAATAAGAAATGTAAATAAGTGTATAAGACCTTGGCTTGAATAGCATTCAAGATAGAAACACCAAGATGAACTTATTTGGACATTTTGGACCTAGGAGATTGTGCTCAAATGCAGCAACCTTGCACCCAAGCATGAGACCAGTCTGAGAAGAGGGAGTTTTCTGGCCTTAGGCCATACTCAAGCGTAGCAAAGCCAGTGGAAAATGATAAAGGGTGCTTCACCCCCAAAAAGAGAGAAACACTTTCTCTCTCTCTCTAGAACCACCCTTATTTGGCATTTTTATCATCTCATCTCATCATTCATCCCTCCCGACTCCTTATCAGCTATACTCTTAGGCTTTCCACCGATTGATTTTCTTCTATAAACAAGTAAAGAAAAGCTTTGGAAGTCCTGGGAAAAGACCTAAACTCCCTACTCCTTTTTTCTTGTTTACTTGACACTTAAGTTAACCTTTAAGCTTACGATTTCCTCTATGTTAGGATTTGGGTAACTTCTTCCTATAAATTTGAGACTATGTTCTGGTATTCTAGATTTATAAATTTGGGATTTAGGGGATGTAGAAATAACTCATGTTAATCTTTTGACACTATGGCTAATATATGGTTATGTTGTCATGTTTATGGTGATTTTCTAACTTTTATACATACATGTATCTATGTGTGCGCGCACGTGTGTGTATATGATTATGTATATTTAACGAAATATTTTCCCAACAACCTGCAAGGGAAAAGAAATTAATATGAATTTATGTTCCCGAAAGTGCATGGGATATGATTTGTTGTGCTAAATTTCAAATTGCCTGGAACTTGTTATGAATTGAATACTATATGGTTGTTTACATGAAAATAAGGAATTATTATCTAATTATGTTATGGGAAAAAAAAAAAGGATTTGGGTTAGATCCAATAAAGAAAAAGGCTTGTGGAGTAAGCCCTTTATAGAACTGTAACTAACAGCGGTAGACGTTAAACTTTGTGCACCTTGTACTAACTCCAGCTAGTAGAGGAGGTGCTAATCCAGCGTGTTAGGCAGGCATGACCACTTGTGATTTATTTGAGCTGGCCATTGATGCCACTCAAGGCAGTAAAGTAGGAATTCGATAGGTGTGACCTCCCATCAGCTATAAATATAAATTTAAATTTCTATGTTCTAATGAAAAATGTATTTCACTGGGATTTCAAGAAAAATAAGGGGTCTATTTGACAATTATTTTTAAAAATTGTTTTTGATTTTTAAAAATGAAAAAGTAGAAAAATCTGCTTGGAAAGTTATTTTTGTGATATTGATTTTAAAACTTAGAAAATAGTTTCTACTTTTTAAAAACAAAGACCAAAAATATTCTAAAGATGTTTTTGTTTTTTTGTTTTGAGATTGGGGGAAAAACATGATGGCATTTTTGTAGATATGTTGTTTTATTATTTTCAGCACTCCTTCAAATCTCACAAGTCTGGGAAGAGAAGTTCTTTTCTAAAAAGAAAGTGCAGAGGCTTCAACCATTCTCTGGAACCATGGGGGCAAAGCCAATGTTTTGCAACGGTGGCAACAAGGACCGCGGCTACTCACGGCATCTCATTATAATCTCTTGGGCATCTTTGTTTCTGCCATTAATGCCTCCGATCAAGCCTTCTCTCCTCTCTCTCTCTCTATCTCTCTCTCTCTCTCTCTAAAATCTTGGTGCATATGTGTGTTTGGAGCACTCAAATTTTTTCTTTGTGTGCGAGATTTGATTTTGTACTTCACTATTTTGGAAGTTATCACAATCATGTGGGTAGGGAATGGTGAGGTAATGCTGTTGTGGTATTTTGGTATATATTGTTGCTTGTAATCCTTGTATAGATCTGGTTGTGTTATTTTTTATCCAGTGATTGGCAGTTGAGTTTGGGCTAGTTGGGGTTTAATTTATGAAGATTGTAAAGAAGAAGCTTAGCAGCGATAGAAGCAGGATAATGGAGAAAAAGAGAAGATTTTTAGTATGGATCGTTTATCATGGTGTATCAATATATCTTCAATCCTATCCTTTAAATCATAGCGGTGCGTGGTGCACCTTGACCCCCAAAGTGCAACATAGCATCCACCATTTATTTGCTATATTATAAAAAATTATTTGCCAAACTGGTTTTTTGTTTTACTACTTTTAAAATTTTCTTTAAAAGTAATTATCTAAATAGATTTTTTGCTTTTCATCATTAAAAAACTATTTTGAGAGTAAAATTGCTAAATAAATTTTTTGTTCTTTTTTTTTTTCAAAATTGATTTTAAACTTATTTTTTAAAACTATTTTGAAAAACACAAAAACAAAAACAATTCCAAACGAGCCCAAGATTTTTTATTTGCTTGCTACCAACGGAAGTGATTCCCATGTGCATACATATACTTCGTCTACTCTCATATTAACTATAAATAGATTATCTTTCAGTGAGTTGTTTAACTCTCTTAGTTGTTTTCCCCTATTTTAGATTTTGGTGTAGACTCAAGTCCAGCTCCATAAAATAGTTGTTGGCTATTTTTTTGGCGAGTCTGCCTCACAAGTGTAGGCTTTCTTTTGTATAATTTGTTAGAACTCCATTGAACAACAGATAGGGTCCAAATTTGCTTGGGGTTATGGGCATGATTGTATAATGTCCTACGTTTTGTATCAATTGTAAAGGACTTTATATATCAAAATGTTAAGAATAATGTGTATCTACATATAAATTCGTTTATATATTATTTTAGCTTGATAATGGTCTGTTTAAATAGGTCTAACAACTTCTGGGGAGTCTGAATTTTAGAGGAAACTTCGTTTGTTCTTCTTTAAAATTCCAGTTAAGCTTACTAAGGAGCCAAGGCTCCCTATGCATCAATCATGACCAGGCTGGTTCGTGACATTTTCCAATCCCTCTCTAGTATTTGCTCCATTCTGTTAATGAAAAAAATATCCAAACACAATGTTAGGTAGATTAAGTTGCCAACCCACAAGCTTATTTCTAATTTTATTATTTTTAGTTTAGACAAATTAACCTACTAACTTGCTATAAAACATAATATATTGATGACTTCAACTCATTTTCTAAAACAAATCAAACTAGCCCTTATTTTTAATCTAATCCATGGTGGCTAAGATGGGACAAATGCATTTTGTTGTCTCTATTCACAAAATTTTTTCCATAATTAAATAGATGCTGATTTGTCAGGCATATAGTTTCCTTTGAAGTGTGGGCTTCTGGGCTCCCCGTTCAACCAAAACAATGCTACAATTGGATATAGGGGTGTTTTAAAAAACCATTGAACCAAACCAAATGTATATCCAAACCAAACCAAATTTGAAAAAAAATGTGGTTTTGTTAAAACGGTTTAAAACTAAACCAGTTTTCATTCTTAGAACTAGTTTAGTTAACCAAACCTGTAAATATAATTAGTGAACCATGGTTACCCGATCCAGTTTCTTCCTCTACTCTTCCTCTTCACAAAAACGACAATAATATATCATTCAACAGCAACAATAAGGGCATATCAATCAAATCGAATGCTCTCTCTATCTGACTCTTCTCCCCCCATGATTAGATCCCAAACCAAACTCAGTAACTCACTCTCTCTATTTTGTTTCCCAACACATTGAGTCAAATAGTCGCCATTGTAGAACCACCTTGCGCTAGCCCATGATGTTGAACACTAGTGTCACCATACCACTGCGCAAGTTGAACTAGCACCAAACAGGACCACTGAGATATGGCGTCGCTCATCTTACTGTTGCAGGGTCGATTCAGCTTCGTGGCATAGCGATCTCGACAAGGTACTCATTGACGATTTTGGCCAGGTGCCATACCGCAACGACACAACAAAGCAATGTTTTTAGCCGTCATTGTCAGTGTAAACCGCCACGCTCTTCTCATTCTTCACGAACGTCGACATTTTTTGGCATCCATCGCCAAGATCTACTTCTATCTTGCAATATCCGAAGGCTCTGAAGTGAATTATGCGGCGGAGGAGGTAGCAGAGAAAGTTGATCAAAAAGTAGTTTTTGCATTCAAATGAAACAATCTTCCAACTGGTTATAAAAGATCTAAACAGGTTCAAAACCAATTAAAGTGGTTTTGAATTATTTATGAACCATTTCAGTATCCTTCCAACTAATTAAGTCCAGAAAATCGAACCAAATTTCCAATTCAATTTAGTTTGGTGTGGTTCTCACAAAAAAACTAAACCATGTCCAACCCTGATTGGATATATCAGGCTATCTATACATGGCACATACAATAGCTAGGCTTTGTCATTGATCCTCACAACATGTGCAAGGAATATTCAACACTCATAACTTATGCAAATTTTATTTGGACGACTAGGAAACCATGTAAGAAAGTTGGGAGATTTTCAATTCAAGAGCGGGTAGTGAGAAATTATCTCTCTCTACTTTTTTGTTTGTGCATCATATGACTGATGATCTTAGTGTCATTTTCAAGAGATTTTAGTGAATTGACTAGGACTATCAAAATTTTCTCTTTTAAAAATTTTCTATTGGAGAGAAATAGTTTCTCGCTTGCAACTCTTGAACTAAAGTTCTCAAAAAATAACACCAAACTCCAGAGTCATATGAGGATGTAAAAATAAAAAAAAATAAAGACAATTTTTTCATTCTTCACTCTCAAACTAAAAATTTCTCAACTTTCTTACACGGCTGCCCAATCCATTAAAAAAAATGCACGAGTTTTGCAAACTCATTTGCACAAGTGAGGACCAACGCCTTGCCCCAATAGCAAAGTCAAGGCAAAGACACCAAAAAAATAAAATAAATCTTCATACCAACTTGTGCACATTAAAGACTACATGTTCAAAGGTATGCTTAGTGGTAGATTCGTTTACCTCTCACTAACTGCAATTGAATTTGATACTAGCCAAAGCCAGATTTATGATATATAAACCCTCCCCCTTCCCATGAAGGTGTGCATGCATTGATCGAAAAGAAAAATTAAAAAAAGGGTATGCTTGCCATATTTTATGAATTAATGCACATGAAGCTAGATTAATTCTTTCGAGCGACAGTAAGATAGAGGTGAGAGCACAACATACAAGTCAATGGTTCTGAAGTAATAAATTCCAATTCCAGCTTGCAAACACCAAGTTATTTGTCCGTTTATATCAACTACCATAAATTAAATATATGGCACTAAAGCGAAAACTAATCATTAGCCCCCAAAGCAATGTTCATCCCGACAACTTCATTCATATAAACTCAACATTACCGACTCAAAAATTTCATCGTACACAGTATGAACCAACACAAATGTGAATAGGTTACTAGATTTAGAGACAACAGGGCGGGAGAGAAAATAAGATAGAAGACAATAATTCATCTGCCAACATCAATGCCTGTCAGGCAAACACCGCTCGTTTTTCATGTATCTATCACTCTAAACCAGGAAGGAAAAAAAAGCGCTTATCAGAATATGCAATATTTCCACGTCTATCATCAACCCCAAAGCTATCTTCATACTAAAAACTTCGGTTGTACTTGAACATTGCTTAATTCAGGCAAATTTTGGGTGATTCAATGAATTTTATTTGCAACACAACATGGATTAACACAAATAACATAACGGAAGAGAACACAATATCATTACAAAATGCCAATTTTCCATACGAAGATACAAACCAATGATTCAACAGCCAACATCAACACCTTCTAATAAAACACCAAATTGTTTATTAATACATCTCAAATGACATTAATAAACAGCTACAACTCTAAATTGAAAAGCCATAGCAGAACATGCAACACAAATATCTCCACAAACTCACACACCTACCGTCAACAGCTCAAATTAATCATTATTTTTTGTTTCCATCGCCACCTGCACTATTCCCTCCTGCATTCTGACCTGCTGCCTTCTTAGCTGCCTTCTCCTGCAGCGCCTTTGCATCCCTGCTCGTGAAAGAATGACACAAGATTTCAACAAAACAAACAAAGGCACAATTGAGGGGAAAAAAGCCAAAACTAAAATTAAATTATTATTACAAAAAAAAAAAAAAGAAGATTGAAAAGTTTGAGTAATGAAAAACATTAACCCAACCTTTCCCTGCGTTGTTCAGGGGTCAACCCATCATTCTTTCCCTGCTTGGTTTTTGAACCGGTTCTAGCCTGAGCCCTTTCACGGTCACGATCCCTCTGGTTACCGCGTTCGCTCAAAAGTTAAGTCCAAACAATGGGTTTTTTTTTTTTTTTTTTTCCATAAACGCCGACCACAAATAGCCCGTTTGGATTGTGGGAAAGGACACGACGTGCCAAGAAAATTATTAAAAAATTGAAATTTTTGTTCCACTTATCTTTCCATGGATCCAAATTTAAACTACTAGATTCCAGCACAAACCGTAAGGATTGACAAAAAATGGGCGAGAAAATTAGCTCTCTTTTTCTAGGGAACCAAACAGCAAGTCAACCTAAACCCTAAATTGACTAGTTTTCGTGAAAAATTAGCAGTGAATTTGTAACAGATCAAAGGATATGAGTCATTGTTGTTGATTGATTCTTCGACGACGAAGCGTGATCGAAGATGAAGAAAAACCCTTAATTTGAAATCAGGAAAATTACAAAATCAATTAATAACATCATGAATTTAAAAAAGGGGAAAAAAAAAGTCTCGAGCCAATTAAAAAAATTAAAAATAAAAACCAGAAAGATCGGACAGAAATAAATTGGAAAAAGAACGCACCTGATAGAGAAATCAAGGAGAGTGTGCGTTGCAAACTATGAAGAGAAGGAAAATAGAGATACAAGAAGGGAAGAGAAGATGGGTGAATATTTGTTGACTCCAAGCATGGAACCGAACGGAAGATTTAAAATAATGGATAATCTATTAGAGTTTAATTGGGATGTACAGTATAAAATTTTTTATATTATCATCTAATTAAAATTTTTATTTGTATAATTATTTAAATAATGGGTAGTTATATCAAGAATTTTTGTTGATATAATAATATATAATTAGATATCTGTGTAAAAAAATTTTACACTGACAGTATATTTAAATTAAATTCAATTTATTAATATAATATGAATTTAATTAGAATATATTGATAATATAAAATAATTTTATATTATTAATTAATAAAAATAAGAAAAATAAAAAATTATAATGAATCTCTTATTATAATGGATCGTTATTTATATGAGTTGGTATTTTTCATTATTTTTATTAGTTGACAATATAAAATTATTTTATACAATCAATATATTTAAATTAAATTTATATAATATTTCAATAGTATAACTTAAAAATTTTAGCCAATGACACTTTCATGCCTCCTCTCTTAAAATTCTACAAAATAATAATAATAATAAAATAAATTTTTATGATTAAATTATACTTTTAAAGGTTTTTTATTTTTAATATGGTAAATAAGTGTGATATATACAAGAATATGGGTTTATGGATCAAAATACATAGATATGGGATTCAAAAACCGCCAGTGACGATTTTTACTTTTTCAAAGAATCTGCTGGCGGTTTTTCTTTTACTGGTATGGTCTTGAGATCGTGATTTATTTTTGATTTTTCAAAATCATGGATGGCGGTTTTTGCTTTTTAAAAAAGCTATTGCATTATGAAAAACCACCAATAGCGGTTTTTCTTAAATTCCCATATTTCTGTAATTTATTCCAAAATCCCATATTTTGGTATAAATTAATTTTAAATATCATATAAAAAAAAAAGACCCACTTTTAAAAGTATATTTACATTATTCTTTATAAACTTACTTATTTTCTTAAATGAGAATTACACAATTATATTTTTCATTTTCAATATATTTATGTAAAAATATATATATTATTATGTAATATTGAGAATTAATTATATTATATATGATATTATAGTTCAAAAGAATTATATTATATATAAGATTGAAAATTATAGAATATAATTAAATTTGAAAGTATGAAGGTAGGAAAATGATTATTTTAATTTTTTATTATTAAATTTTTACTTAAATTTTTACATGAACAAATATTCGATAAAATTTTAGATTTTATAATTAAAATATATTCTTTTGGGATTGGTTTTAATAAATTGTTAATAGGTGAAAAAGAAAAATAAAATAAATTTCATAATAAGAGGGGGAGAGTGGTAAATGGAATTGATTTTTTCTTCTCATATAAAAATTGGAATAAAAAAGTTTCTTATAGAACATATTAGAATTTTAATAGTAAGTTATTATATAAAATAAATATATTCAAATATTATTTTAAATAATTAATTTATTCAATAAAAATTTAACAATCACTTCTTATTTATATAAATATTTTATTTTACAAATTTTATATTAAATAATATCTAAAATTAGTTTGTAGAATCATCTTTTATTAAAATTTTATAATTTATACTTATACAATAAAATAGAATATCAATAATAAATTAATATTATATTTTATATATTTCTTATAATTTATACCCGTACATCACACCGGTTAAATATATTAATTTACGAATGAATAAGAAAAGCACTTAGACTAATTAATAATTATTGACTAAATCATGTAAATCAAAAAAAGAAAAATTATTGACTAAATCATTTTAGGACACGTTAGCTTTTTAGAAATGAAAATTTTTAACATATAGCATAAAAAAAAAATAAAAGTAAATCTATAATTTAGTCCCATAAAAATTTTTATTTTATCACTTTAATTCTTAAAAGATTAAATACATACACTTTAGGTGCTGAAAGATTTTCTTTTAAGATTTTAGTCTTTAAAAGATTAAATATATATATTTTAGTTTTCTGAAACATTTTCTCTTAATACTTTAGTCTTTAAACAATTAAATACATATACTTTAGTCCCTAAATGATTTTCTTAACACTTTAGTTCTTAAAAGGTCAATTCCATACACTTTATATATTTTGAGTTTGTCTATTTTTACTATAAAATATAACCAAAAAAATAAATTATAATAGAATATAATTTTTATTAATTATTTAATTTAAAAGTTAATATATTTATTTAACTATTTACTATTTTAATTGTAATTATTTTAATTATTTTTATTTTTGTTATATATAAATATAATTTGTATTGAAAATAATCTAATATTTATTTACATAATTTTAATAATTATTTTTATTATTTTCATAATAAATATAAAAATGAGATAGATAGAAAGAGTGTTATACATCAAAGTTTAATTAGTTTTATCTCACATTTCAAGATTTAATTGAGTTATAAATCATATATATAATTATTTTTATTCTATATAATTAAATATATATTAAATATTGTTTTTGCAAAATAATTTTTATTTATATATTTTTATTTTATTATGAAAATCACATCAAATACATTAACAAAAATCTTGGAATATGAGATTAAATTATATGATATTTTTAATAAAGAATATTCAAAATAAATTTAATTATATATATATATATATATATATATATATATATATATAACTCAATTAAATCTCATAATGGAAAAAATTCTAGCTTGGAAACCCCTACCTCCTTCAATGACATCCGTTGGACCAGGCCGGATTAATGAGGTTCTTCCTAATAGGGCTTGGAAATTGGTAATTCCATCGAGACAAAAAAAAAATCTTAAAATGAAATATTAATCTGATTGAATTTTAATATGTAAAGGCTCTCTTCTCTCTCTCTCTCTCATTTATATTTATGAAAATCATAAAAATAATTATTAAAAATATATAAACAAATAACAAATTATTTTCAATATAAATTATATTTATATATAACAAATATTAAAAATTACAATTAAAATAGTAAATAACTATATTTATTTTTAATTTCAAATTAAATAATTAAGATAAATTATATTTTATTATAATTAATTTTTCTTGTTATATTTTATAATAAAAAAAGAATATCAATCTATTCTAATATATATATATTTAATCTTTTAAAAATTAAAATATTAAAAAAAATCTTTCAGGAACTAAATTACAGTTTTACTCAACAAAATAAATTAAAATAAAATTTCTAACATATAGTCTCTATCAAGATGACCTTTTCGAGTGACTAATGTGTCATGTGATTAAGGACAATACAACAGATATTTATAATTTTTAGACACTATGCTAGGGAATTTCATTTCTTAATGGGTAATGTATACACTATTATAGTTAAGGATGAATTTAGAATTTACTCTTTATTTATTTGGAAGAAAAGAGAAATGTAAGCGAGACGGTCCGACTTTGGAATTTTGGGATTTTCATGTCTTCATGTTAATTTTCTATTATTCATAATTAAATTGCCAATTTCTTTTATTTTTGACCCCTGAATTCTTAAAAGTGAGAATATCTTTGTTCATCCCATCTTGATGGAGATGGTAATAATCAAGTTAATTTGTGAGTTGCTTGTGGCTTGATTAGCTAATAGTTTTGTAAGGTAGATTTACAAGATAAGTTTGATATGAAGAGTGTGCTTGTTTTTGTGTTTCCTTTCTCAAACTCTCATTCTCCCGCCTTAAACGCATATATTGAGCTGTTTGGATATTTTTTTCATTGGATAACCTCAACGGGTTTTCTATTCAAACCCTCGTTCATGCCAAGGCGAAAAATTGTCGCTTCTACGTTCAATTATAGTCATCGGAGGTTTAAGCAAAAATTAATTCTTCAACTACCCACTTTAACCTTCCATGAAGTTAAAGGTGAAAGCAGCCAGCTAAGGCAAAATCTGAACAAAAAAGAAGGTAGAAACAAGGGTAATCAAACATTCTTTGTTGTCTTGTGCAACAAGCTGCCACTGCCTGTGAAGAACCCTAAGTTAGCTCTCACATCTCTTCTACTTCTTTGTTTGATGGGTCTTTCAATTCTTAGATGATTGAATATGTTTATGCGTCTTTCAGTGGATATTTGTTTTGTAGGGAAAGAAAATCACAAATAAACTAATTTGAAGAATTTTTCCTGGTTGTTATATATGTGACATAATTGTATCTTTGTTCTGTAGGGAAAGAAAGGCACAAATTGTAACGTACGAAAAATTTTATCGTTTTTAACCAAATTATTTATTTTTTATCGAATAATTATGATTAATTAGAATTTTATTTAGTATTTACCTAAAGCCAATTTAGTGTAATTTAAGAGGATTAGATACGATGGAATTAGATTAGAAACATAGGAAATCCATAGGATTTTTTTCCAAACCGTTTTACCGATTTAAAGGAAATCGATAATATTTCGGTATTTTAAACTATCGGAACCGATCGAATAGAACTTATACTGTGAGAACCCTAGGATAGATGATCAAGATTTAGCCAACACACCCTCACAAGTGGCGCAAGAATCAACCTAAAGAGGGCAGCCACAATCAAGTTGGAAGAGTGAAACAAATCCACGAATCAAAAGCTAGCTTCCTTCAAAAGTTTTCAATTCTTTCCCTTCCTACCCCTTGCAATTTCGGCCACTATATGCTGCTAGCCTCTCATCATTTTTCTTCTATCTCAACTCATCTTCACTCTATCTCCATCAACTCTTCAAGCTACATGAAGATTTCTTCAACTCAAAACATAAATCTAGCAAGAATCACGCCAAAGAAAGGTAGGAATTCCAACTTCTCTTGTTGTTTTCTTAGATTGGGGCTGATTGGGATTTTTCTTTCTTCCACGATTCTGGTCTTATCTTGAGTAAAGATGATGATTTATGGTTGATTTTGTATGTATGATATGACTTTAATTGAAATTGGAATGAAGAAACTTGAAATTTGAGAGAAGCAAGGAGCTGTTGGGTCAAAATCCTACGGCGTCTGTACGTTCATCTTATATGGACGAAAATCCAGCCATCAAACCTTGATGAATCTATTTTTACATGAAACTAGACATCTAGGGCTTTCCAACCATATAAAATATAAGGCCATTGGATTAGTATTGAGTGAGTTATGAATTTTTAAAATTTAGCCTGAAATTCTAGGCCCTTTTTTGGGCAGTGTGAGTTAAGAAGGGTGTAACTCATCCTACAAAACTCCAAATTGAGTGCCACCAGCATTGTTTGAAAGCTGACATGTAGTGAATATTTCATGAAAATTTCAAAGTTAGATTCATTCTCAATGGTTCCCAGTAAATTGATGAAGTTGTCATAAGTTCAAATCGGACTGGAACAGGGCAGTCCATAATAGTTTACTTACGGAGCTTATATCTCAAGTTATACTTATGAAAATGAGGTTCAACTTAATTCAAATAAAAGCTTGCTCTATTAGCTTTAATTTGGTATAAGTTTCATATAATTTGACCTAAGTTTCTATTTTTGGTGAATTTTTACTTTTAAGGGTGCAATTTTGGCCAATAGTAGAATAGACTAGAGTAAAATTCAAATAAATTGAGCTACACAAACCAAAATGAGATGGGACTAAAAGAGTTGGAAACTAGACACATAGAACTATAGCATATCCAAAATTTAGGCCTAAATGAGCTAAATAGAAATAATGGTGAATTTCACAAAATCAGACAGAATAGAGTATAAAAGGCAGAAAAACCTTATTGATGTTAGCACGCTACATATTTGATATTATTGTTATAGATTTGTTACTCTATGATGACCTTTTTGCTTGATTGATTCTACTGGTAGCCTGACACTATTCATGGGAAAGCGAACTCGATCCGTTATGCTGCCGAAATTTCGGCAAGGAATTCACATACTATGTGAAATAATTGTTTGAATATATGATGCTTAAGTAAGATAATGATAATTGTGCATGAAATTTATGAAGATTACAAAGGATTCCATATTACTTGGACTAGCGCCTGAATAAGTTTAAGGGAAATAGATCAGTGGGAAAGTCGGGGAAAGTAAACCCGGCAATCCTGCATAGGAATGAGCTCAGTCCTAAAAAGCAGACTATTATCCAAGAGTATATAGCCAAAGACTCCCAGGGGACCAAAAGTGGAAAATATAAGTTGTATAAGCTGAAAATCTCCAAAGGCTACGTGCATTTTTCCATTTTACATATATATGCTCTGTTTATGAATTTCTAAGTTAAGGTCATAGTTGACTGTATATTACTTGTGTTATATTACTGTTTGCCTATGGTTACTATTTCAGCTTCGTTAGTGTGCCTGTTAAATATATTTGTATTGCTCTAAATTAAAATTTAGCTTTGTTTCGGGTTCTATTTTCTACAATGTAAATTAAGTTGAATATTATGTTGTCATTTAAAATTAAGAAAAATCGAAAAAACTGGGAATTACGGTAATGACAGATGTGTATAGAATTAGGATTCCTACTGAGAAATTTTTATTTCTCACCCTACTGTATGTTTCCGCATCATTCTCAAATCATGGCGAACGCAGCATCGGGTGCCCTCTTTATTGAGTTCCCCGATCTCCACATTCACCTCGACCCGTTTTTAGACTATATATATATATATATATATATATATAGTAGCTGTCAGTTCCATTTTTATTTCTTTTTCCGTAGAGACTTTACTGTTCCACTTATGTACCCACTATTTGACCCTGCCGCACCTTATATTGCTATCCCTATCCACATGGCACATCCATTTCCCCTTCCACCCACAACAACAGCAGCAGCAACTCTCGTGGATCCGCCTACTTCACCACCGCAGCCGATCCCCTCTACTTCACTGACTGAGGAGGAGGATCCGTCGGAGGCAACTAACTAATCTTCCTCGTCCTCTGCACTGAGCGTGGACCATCCACTAGCTAACGCCATTATGGCGAATGGGTTCCTTTTCTCGAAATCCATCTAGAGTACTTATGTAGTACAGCAGGAGGAGATGTATAGAGTGGCCCTCTTTTGGCAATTTGGGTCATAGGTAAAGGTTTAGTGGATGCAGCACATAGTTGGATAGCATATAAAATATCCCGTGGGAACCATATAGGGTTTGGTTTCATGGAGACAGGTCGAATTATTTTGTTTTAGCAGCCTTATTTTTTTTATACCCTGTACTGTTTATGCACTTTGGGAGCACTTTGGAAACAGGCATCTATGTACCCATATATATGATGTAGCTTAGTAGTTCTATCTATTTTGTAGTTTCTTTCTATTACAACGTTTAATTCATTTTCAATTTACTTTACCGCAAGCAGAAATGAATAAATGAACAGTTAACTCTATATGGATTATTAACATTGAATCGAAAATGAAATTTTATGGATTAGACACACGTAATAACCTATTAGGTAATATATTATGATTTAAGCATAGTATTTTGTCTGGTAAGGAGTTACACAAATAAACTAGTTTGAAGAATTTTTTTATATATATGGCATAATTGTATCCTTGTTAGTAGGGAAAGAAAGGGACAAATAAACTAGTTTGAAGAATTTTTCGTATTTGTTATATCTGACATAATTGTATCTCTATTGGTAATATCTAATTATAGTGTATTAGCGTATCTTGATTTTGGTCAAATTTATATGAAAGTTGGGCTTCTTTTTATCAAAATCAGAAATGTCCCCTTTGGTATTTTTAATTGAAAGGAATAGGCTGTTTGGATTAGTTCATTCATGCTTATTAGTTCTTCAAGGCTTTAGATCATTAAACATCAGCATAAGGTGTCGGTGCTAAGAATGAACAACATATAAGAAATTGAATGCTAACGAATTTATTCAGATTAGATACCTAATCATGTTATATATTTTTTGGATTCACTAAATGGCCCTTAACGGTCGTGTCTTCTTCATCTAAATACCCCCGTTGGTTTGGCTGCCTATCTCTCATAGTTTTGGTTTTCTTTCCAATCTTTGCACCTTACTAATATATCTTTGGCATGAGACATGATAAGAATTTTGTTAGACTACTTTCCTTGCACAGGTGACATGTATGATCAAGTAATTTTATTAGTTGGTGTAGTAAATTGACATAATTGATTAAAAAAATTGTATCAATGAAAGTATAGAGACTGAAAAGGTTTTGTGGATAGTGCAATTGCTCAAATGTATGGAATTCATGCCAAAATTCATAAAAAGGAACTTCATTATAATGAGGACGGTGCTACTCTCAAGAGGAGAGAGAGAGAGAGAGAGAACAAAGAAGTATGCGCCAATTCCAATTGTCAAGGAGCTCCTTTTGTAGCTTTTTCTCAAAGCGAGGGGATATTTTAGTTATTACACTCCTTTTTAACTTTCATGTTTTGCTTGCTTTGGCAATAATTTTGTTGCTAGGCTCCACCATCATCGAGAGAATTTTAATGCGAAGAAGATTTTAGTCACTTAAATTATTTAGCCTTAATTCTTAATGGTCTAGGTCAATCTGATTACTTTCAAAGCACTTAGGATCGACAAAGCGCTAATACTATAATTGCTGGTACAATGTATCTACAGTGGCACACTTTGACATGCCATGACCAATAACTTATTCTGTGTTGCCTTTGCATTCTGTCAAAGAGCATACTAGAAAGGTATAGTCTTTTTTTCTTTTGTTATTTGTTATAATTAGACAAGCAGTGGAAAGAATCTACTACTATAATCTACTTCTGCTACTATAATAATTTAGAAGCATTACTTGAAAACTACTGCCAAGTGTTAGCTTCAAGAGCATTTCCACCATATTTTCAATTCAAAATGTTACTAAAAATGGAAAATTTTCAAACTTAATCCACATAAAAAAAATAATTATTAATAAAATTAATTTGCTAACTTCCCATTGGCTAAATTTTGAGCCCACATTATTAGACATCCACCTACCATCTAGATTCCCTAAATCTCTCTAATTGCTTTCTCAGTTTATTTTACCAATCTATCCTTTATCATATGGCTTCGTTAACACGCTACTAAAAGTTTGCTAGACGCTTATCAAAGGCCCTCTATCTTCATCCCAAAAATATGAAACCCTACCAACTACTCTCACTCTCATCCTGGAGATCTGAATCCCTCCCTGCTATGTGGAACAGAACTATTTTCATCTTCGCCATCTTTTTCCATCTTCTTCCTATTCCCAATAGCTCCATTCCTATTCTACCAAAGTTGTTTCTAATCCTCTATTCTACCAAAATTTTTCAATGTGAATTTTGGTTATGATCAATTCTTTACTCTTATGATTAATTTGGTTTTAGTATAACGAATGTATTAATTTAATTCACTTTAGTTGGTGTTTTGAATACTTCTCAGTTATCCTTTGCTACATTGTGTTTTGTTTATATTAGTTACATATTGATTTTTTTAGTACTTATTTTTTTGTTATATATGAGTTACTTCAAGTTATGTTATTTCTCTTCAAGTACTTTTGAAATTTTGGATTTGTGGATAGACGAAGATGCAAAAGCAGGGATGACCAAATCAATAATCATTTACTATATTTGCAGCTGATATGAAGTTTTTTGAGTGTGAAATTAAGATTTAAACTACATTTGTCTTTCTACAAAATGATAAAGCAAAATTTATTCCCATCTTGCATATCTACATCGGTCTTGAAGTTGAGCATATTGATGACTTTAGCAAGTGCTATAGGACTTCTCCTGGTATGACATCTGAATGATAGATGAGTTGATTACCTTAATGACTATCACGAAATATAGGTTGAATGATAGATGGCGAACATAGACGAAGGAGAAATCAAGTACTGAATATCAATCAAACATACTTTCTTTGCTATTATATTTTTTCATTTCTGATCAATTAGCACATCAAATAGTCCATTAGAAAGAGATGGCTTGATATCTCATTTCTACTCAACATATTCTGTTAGGGTGCTGTCTTCACACATGGAAACTTTATTGAATTGTTGCTGCGGCCACTATAGATGAAACATTTAGTCTTGATATGTGATTTTATTTATTAATTTATTTTTTTAACTCTACTTTCTATTTGTTGCTGTAAGGCTTGAGGTATTGCTTCATATAGAGTATTTAACTTATAAACTCCTAAACTAGAATCTAACAATCCAAATCTTCTTTGTAGGCCTATTTGCAAAACTGTATCAAATGTTGTCTATGTTCTTGACATAATTGCTGGGCTTGACTACAATGACGCAACAACTATAGCTTGGTCAAAATATATACCTTCTGGTACTTAAGCCTTACGACTTACATGAAAGAGATTAGGAATTATGAGTAAGTTTATACCAAGGATAGTTTTCAGAAGACAGAAGACAATGCCGGTAACCATTGTAACTCCTTGCAATCTATCAATGACCACCGAGTCTGAAAGCTTGAGAAATGCTTCAAAGAAAAGCCAACTTTGATTGAGAAAGGTTGTGCTGTAATTGGATAATTCTAATAATAAACTTATTTTTGATATTTAATTATATCTCTTTACCTATGTAATTCTAATAATAAATGTAAATGAACTTTTCTTCCTTCCTTTAAAGCATAATGCGAAGAAGGATTGTTATTACAAATATGTGCGAAATGCAATATTGGTTTTATATAAAAATAAAATTTCAAGCAACATAACAAAAATGTGGTTTACAAAGAGCTGTTTCAAAAAGTTTTAAATTTAAGTAAGTCATTTTATCTATATTATTCTATTTTTCAATTTATCATGTTTTACACCTTTTTTCTTAGTAATTATTTCATCATTTTTTGACACAAGAAAACGAAAAATTTCATCATTGTTAATATTGTATTTTATTTCAATACAGCTTCTCAAATGCTTATGAAGATGTTGATGTAACATCATACATATACTTTGTATCATTCACTTGCAATATATTTTTTTAATTTACTCTCATTCTTTATATTATTACCTTTTCATATTTTATTTTTATTAAAATCTTTTTGATAATTTATTATCAAATACATTAGCTTTTAGAATTAATTATTTTAATTTGATATATTTTTATTTTTTGTTCCGTGTATCGCACGGGTTACTGTACTAGTAAAATATAACACTCAAACTTTTTTATTAAATAATCCAAAATAAACATGGACTGTGTAGCTGCAATAGCGTTTCGACTTTTGCTAATTTGTGCTTCTTCTTTTTTTTGTTATGAAAGTTTTCCTGTTTTGTAGTGTTTCATCATTGTAATTATAGTGATGCACGCAGATCATAATCTTTTGCTTAATGTTTCCTGACGTTAGTTGCATGTTTGAGGGAAATACTTATCGAAGTTAAATATTTTGTATTGATAGATATTGCAATCGCTCCTATTACTGATGCAAATTGGTAATCACTTGGACATGAATCGTTGAATTCTGGGGCCATGGTGTAGTCCCTATCATATGATCCACCCTATAATTGATGAGCTAGCAAAGGAATATGCTGGGAAGCTCACCTATTACAAAGTCAATACTGATGGGAGCCCTTCAACTGCCACTCGAAATGGGATTCGAAGTATCCCAAGTGTCATCATCTTCAAGAATGGAGAGAAGATGCAATCATTGGTGTTGTGCCTAAGACAACATTGACCACAAGCATAGAAAAATTCTTGTGAGATGGTAAGCGAAGAAGGCTTCAACTGGGAGAAAAGTTATTTTTCCCACTAACTTCCTCTCATTTAAGCTAATATCTCAACTTTGGATGATTTGTTTTCTTAAATAATCATTTATGCTAATGTATAGTTGTGGGATGCAACCACATTTTCATTTTTTGGATATTTGTAGTAACCAATATGATGTGCAAATTTGCCATCCAATTATAGCACTTCCTAAATCCATTTTATATCTTTGGCTTGTATTTCTTTTCACCTTTGCTTTTTGGGGCTTAAACCCAGAGTCGAACACACGACTCCTAGATTCCCAGGTGCAACTTACTAAGGCCACAGAATTAACCAAACATGCTACGCCTCACTTGTCTGTTTCTTTTCACCCTTTTTTGAGTCTAACGCCGGCACACCTTTACGGAGAGGGGAAGAGTTCATATGCCACAAAACAAGCTTTGCATGGTATCGAATTCAAATGTAGTTAATAAGAGATGGATATATGGGTTTATGAGTAGGTTGACAATGAGTTAAGCCCATTTATGAGTCCACTCATTGCTCGATTTATTGGCAATTCACTGAATAAGGCTAGGAATGAATTGAGTGAGCGTGCCAGCTACGCATGGTCAGTTAGATTCACAGGCTAACAGACTAAAAATCTTACATAAGTGGATGTTGAGTTTTTTTTGTTTTCTCATTAGCTTGTGAATTGGCTTTATAAATTTAACATTTGCTCATTTTTATATCCTTTTGAATAATTCCTAATTTAATCTCATATTTCCAAATCTTTTTACGATGATTAGTGATTCCATAATCTTGTATCACAGTATATTTTTTGTTTAGCTTTTTACTGAAGCATCATGGTGACTTTGAGATCTTAGGCTACGAAGATTTTAATCGATTATTAAACTGAAATTGATTTCTATTGTTAGATCTTATATTTGTAGTTTAATAATTGATTTCTATTGATGCAAAATAGAATCAGTTATGTTAATCGGTATAAAAATGTACTAATTTTTTATTTAATATTGTTTGGTTCAAAAACTTAAAAATTAGTTTTAATATATATATTCTTTTTTCTGTGCCTCTTTTTTCTCTGATTACGTCATTAAAAAACTAATCTAGTGGACAGTGACGGCAGGCGGGTGGAAAACAATGGTGGCTAATGTCAAAAGACGGTGGCAGATGAGGCGGGCGGCGATAGCAGATGGTTGCAGATAGTGGTGGATGATGTGGCCATCGATGGCAAGAGGAGGCGGTGGTGGCTTGTGGCAGCAAACGTGGCAGATGGGGCAGGTGGTGGAAAACAGTGGTAGCTAGCAATGATAAATAGTGGCAAACAAGGGGGTGGCCATAGCAAATGGTGGCAAACTGTGGTAGACGATGTGGCCGTTGGTAGCAAGGGGCGGCGGTAGAAGGTGGGGGACGAGGTGGGCAATGGAAAATGGTGGTGGCTAGCGACGATAAATGGTTGCAGACGAGGCAAGCAACGACAGTAGATAGTGGCAAACGAGGTGAGCCATGTGGTCGGCAGTAATCAACGGCGGCCTCGATGGCAGTTGGCGATAGACGATGGTGGATGGCAATGATGAATGGTAGTGGACAGCGATAGCAAATGGTTGACAAGGTCAATGGAAAAAGAATTAATTGGTTGAAGTGAGATGAATAGTAGTAAGAAGATATACAATAAAAGGAGAAAAAATTAGGATGAAATAAAAATAATTTAAAATTGATTTTTTAAATAACTAGTTTTAAATTCAAATTGATTCAAATAAAAATTAGTTTTAAAATATTTAAGAGTTTAATTCGTATGTATAAATAGTGTAAAACTTTTTTTCATTGTCACCCAATTATACACTACCACATAAGCAAACATGCATGATCCTCACTCCTACTACTTCAAAAGTCATGCAAATGGGAGACTGTGATTAGATGATAGTATAAAATAATTTTACATTGTCAGTGCATATAAATTAATTCCAATATTTAAATAGTTACCAAACAGTATTTATTAAAAACTAGACCCCCATTATACCTAGTTATTCAATTTTTTTAGTTCGCTAAACACCTCTTAAGTTTGCAAAATCTAATCCAAACACACACTAAGTAATTTATGTGATTTGAGTATTTAATGTGACACATGTATGGTGTACAAACGGTGTTAATGACAAGTTGTTGGTTTACTATAAACTTGAAAATGATGAGCGATATGTCCAAGCTGGGGGAGGAAATTTTAATGGTGAAGAGCATGAAGAAAATGAGAATTCACAATCGTAGCCATGAGATTATGGAAGATGAAGCTGGGGATATGGAAACAACAATTGATTTTGAAGCAAAATGGGGAAAAGGCTAGGGGAGAAAATAGTCTCATGGTTAATGATGATGAGGTGGCCCATGCTGAAGGGTCTCAAAAGAATGATGCTTAAAACGAACATGCTCAGGCTGCATATAAGAATAAAGTAATACAAATGGAAGGTTTTAACGATAAAATAGATCCAAGCGAGATTGTGAAAGTTTTCATGGAATAAATATGTTCAATTAGCCTAATATAGATGTCAAAATGTGCCTAGAGGGTGCTACGACGAGAAACAATAAAAATTATTGAAAAAATTAATTTCATGAAGTCACCACCAATTTTTATTATGAAAAAAAATCAAAAAAATGATTTATTTTTGTAAAATTAGTCTTTTAAAGAGATTGGGTTTGAGAGTTTATTTATGTATAAGGAAATGTGGTAATTTAATCCCACTGCATCCTACTACATCCATTTTGTAATAGTTACCCTAGAGCTAATTATGTAAAAGATGACTTTAATAATATCTACTTTTCCCCTTTTAAGACTGTTATTTACAAAACAAGAAAGAAAACAAAAATAAAAAAAATTTTAAAATAATTTTGACTTGATTTGCACTCTTACATATCCTCTGATGTAATGAGAAATTAAAAGCTACATAGTTCTTATAGAAAAACGATTATGTGTTGATGTGCCGATTATCTTATATAAGAAAAGATTTTTGCTCAATTTATGGAAATAATTTTGGTAGAAATAAAATACGTTCTTGCACAGAATTTAAAGTAGCACTAGACTTACTCAATAAACATTTATAATTCAAAGAGCATATGAATGTAGCATCGACTATTCAATCACCCTCAATAATCATTACGCAAATAAAAGGATTTAAGAAAATTTTTTCGTTATTTTTTAAATAAAGAAAGAAAGTTCCAGCTACCAAAGATAACAAGAAACTAATTGTGTATCAGTGATTTTTATTTATGAAAAATTTTTGTGAAAACAATTTTACTCTAAATAAAATTCATTATTGCACATAATCTAAGTTAGTGCTAAGCTACTTAATAAATCCTTACAACTCAAAAAATGAAGGTAGCACCGGCTATTAAATCACCCTAAATGATCATTGCACGGATAAAAAAGATTAAAAGTTTTTTTTTTGTTTTTATTAAGAATAAAATTTTAATTGATGCATTCAATTTTCAGACAACTCAAATAATTTTATTTTTACATTTTTTCACATTTTGCCATTTTTTTTTTTCGTCACCTTGGGAGGGAGGGAAAGGGGATGGGGGTACTTGGGGAACTTCGGCCCCGGAGTGGAACGCGCTCCATTTCTGTTCCGCGATGCACCGTGCTGAGGCAAAGGAATTTGCCCCTTCGTGCTAGGCATTGCATGCGCCACTTTATCATTTTTGTTTTGGTTTTTTTTATTTTGGTCCGAAAGACGCTTATTGTTCGTCATTTTTTCTTATTTCCACTAAAACTAAACAAACACTCCATCACAGTTTTTCACAGGCTTGATTTTTTTTTCTTATTTTCAACTGAAACTACAAACAGCCCATCACAGTTTTGCACAGGCTTGATAAAAAACACTTTGCTGTATCAAACAAAGAAGACGACAGCCCACTTACAAAAAGAAACACAGCAGCCCACAAACAAAACAGCCTCCAAAGAACACAAAACTAATTTCAAAGAAAAAAGAACAAACCAAAATTTGAGAAGAAATAAAACAAACAAAGCCCAAACAAGATATATATAAAAAAAAAGACAATTAAATTTAATTATATCAATAATTAAACTTAATTGTGTTATAATTTAAAATTTTATATTTTAAATAAATTAATAAATTAATAAATTCAATTCAATTATACTATTTAAAATACATATAAAAATAAATTAAATTTTTTATTTTAACTGTTTTGTCCTTCATTAAATATTATAAAAATAAAAAAAGAAAAAATTTGATATAAAATTAAGGATATCTTTTGATATATAAATTCATTAAATTAAAAATTATAAATCAAATCTATTTTAATCTAATTTAATTTTAAACATTTTGACATAATTAATTTTTTAAAAAATTTTAATTTTATATTATTAATTAATTCCAAATCAAAAAATTAAATCCAATTTCTTAAATAAATTCAACCCTAACCATTTACAAAGATCATATAAAACTTACTTGGGAATTGAAGATGAGGAGCCTTTGGTGCGGCGAAAGCAGAAGAGGGGCTGGGTGTGCGACCTCCATGGCTCAACGACGGCGTTCTGCGGCGATGGCGACGGCCAGCAGTGAACTCGCAGTGGTTCCCAGCATTGAGCGATGTAATGAATCTAATAGGCCATTTGGCTGAAATGAGTCAAATAGCCCAAGTGACCCAAGAGATGAACACTATATAAGGTGCTAAGGTCAGAAGGAAAAGGCAGGCATTGGTATAAAATCACTTCCCTCACCTAAGTATTCTTTTCTTCCCTCCCTTAACTTTTCAGCTATTGATTCCAATTCCTCACTCACTTGTAGGTATGGAGTGCAGGGGTCGATGGTTCAATAGAGTTCCCGTATACCTGTAGTTATCCTTTGCATTTTCTTGTTGAGATCCAAGTTACTTATAGATACTGAAGCTATTGTTTTCCATTCTTCCATATACCTACTATGTTGATACTATAATTGTATTGATCACTTTTAATTGAGGTATATGTTTCTATAATTCTTGTGATATTGGTACCGCTACATTGGTGCTCTTATTGATCCCACATGGCTGAGGAAATTGAAGACATCTCTCAAGAGGAGTACGATGAGCTTAACGCTAAGCTCACTCAGATCTCCAAACAGATAGCACAAACTCATGCTCAAACGAAGGCACAGATGGATCGGTGGGAAAAAAATTGCGATAGGATGGAGATAATTGCTAGCAATTGCTTACAGTTGTGTTTCTCATCATGTGGGAAGAGCTCAAGCTTAGAAATAACTTCAACCGAATCAACTGTTTCAAATTTTCCTATGGGAATCGCAAATGCTATTCCAAACATTGAGAATCGATAACAAATGAGCATTGACACAATCAGTCCCATAAATCATTCAACCTCCCATGCTTCTTTCACACAAATGAGGCCATCTGATGAAACTAGGCAGCAAAAGGCTCGATCCAACAACCATCATTCCGATCCACTCGATGTCTCAAGCACGGAGCCCATCCTCCTCGACAAATGCGATTCCGAGCATTTGCTCGTTGTCTGGGTGAAGACTGAGCGAGCGTCTAGCCGCGATGAACGAATCGACCGGTACATCAAACCCATTGCCCAAGTCGTCAACAATGAAGAAGAAACCCAAGACGTGATGATGATAATGTAATTGAAATCCTTACAACTGTGTTTGCAACCAGCATTGGCACCACCAAATACAGACTCCTTATTCGAAGTAGAATCAGATGGATCATGGTTCGAGGTTGAGTTAAGGGTTCCACATACACGGGCAATACGTCCACCTCCAAGGCCACCAGACCATTCAGCTCTGGAAGCGAGCATGAAGGTCGTTGAGACATCTGCCATGGATGTCTGCATGGCAAGAGCGGCTGTGAGAGTCGCCATGGAACCACCACCAACCCCAAAGCCACTAGATGGGAATCATCATTACCATCCATCTCGCTGCACATGAAGTGGGAGTCAACAATGCATAAGGTTACTTTCTGAATATGTCTTTCTTGTTGAGAATGAGGTGTTTGTTGATATATGCAGAGAGCAGGGTGGAATCAATTTTGTTGGTTATAGATCTTGCAAGATAGTGAATGGCATACATTTGAATACATGTCTGCTTGAAATTTGTTTTCTAAACTTGAAGAATTATGAACATCTGATTAGTTTGCAAGCTTATGCTGCAATACATTTGCCCTTTTGTCTTAAGGAGCCATTTTATGGTGCTGTTGATAATTTGACTACTAGGCTATACTTTCTAATGACCATAGCTATCGAGGATGGAACCCACTTTTTCGTTGATTTAGCAGCAGTGTTTTGGAAGTTTAGAATTGTAACTAGAAGACAAAGGTTTATGAATGGTTGTACATGGAAGCATGTTAGCTTTGATGTTTGCTTTGGAGTTGGTCCCTTAATCATATTGGTAACAAAGATAGTTATGTGTGCTTTTGCTACATTACATCCATATACAGTTGAGCATTTGGGAAGAAAAATTCCAGTAGTAGTTGTGATTGAGAAGGATAATGGTGCTTGTTTTAGGATGTATATAGTTAATTTGGAATATGCGTGGTTGGGTTCGCTTGCTAATCCAAGGTCTACTACTCTTATTGTTTCTTCCATGTGCATCGTTGGAGTGAATCATGAATTCAGCTTTATGGGTCTAATATTGTTTTCATGGACCATATTAGTTGCACATGAAGTTTTTGCAATAAAAAATATTGCAGACACTAAACCAGCATTAGCAACTCAAGCTACATTACTTTTCAATTCTATCGTTGGGAAACCAGAATTATTTTCTGTTTATATCTTTAGAAGTGCACTCAATCCAAATTCTCAGTTGATTTTGAGAGTTGAGTTTGCTGCTGTACTCTTCCCATTGCCTTTGATGGATATATACTTACTAGATATATTTCATTGCAAGCTGCATAGAGATCACAAATTTATTTTTGCCATTACCGCCACTGGTGAAGGTTCCCTTGTTGGGTGGGGAAGCGACAACCCAGAAAGTCGAACCTGTTATAATGGCCATTTGAAATTAACTCCTTTTACTGGCACTGCTAGGAAGACTTGGATTCCTTATGAGGTTTTTCTAGTCTTCAAGGGTGAAACTGAGCATGCAGAGTTGAAGAGCAATCAATCTAGCTTAACTTTACAATTCAACATAGCATGGAGTTTTACAATGGCTCTTGGTGGGTTTGGCATGGTGTACAAAAGTTGTGTAGTTCATGATTATGTGGTGGGCCTTAGTATTTTATCCCTGCTTAAATCAGAAGGGCATGCCAAGATTTTAATGGTGGAGACACAAGATTCCCTCCCTAATGTAGCCAAAGTATCATTAAGAGTCTATGACTGTATTGGATTTCAAACCAATTCCATTTTGGTTTCTGAATCAGTTAGACCAGCAAAGAATTTGTTGTCAAAGGCAAGAAACATATCTGGGAAATGCTTAACAGCAATGTCAACTTTGGGACACAAGAAATTAGTCAACGGGTTGAAGAATAATGGGTCAATCTTACCTCATTTTCCTGTAATAGTTCATCAACATAAAATCCAAGCCTCGGGTTCATGGTTATATTCAGCTAAATTTGATATCACATGTTCTTGGGATCTAATAATCAAATGGCTATTCTTCTATGAGAGTAAAACAATATTCCTTATTCCCATTTTGGAGACGTCATCCGTGGCTTTCATTTGGAGCCAATACTTGCTATTGTGTCCAGTAGTATATGGCCTTAAAGCTGCAAGTCTGGAATCGATGTATTGCATGTTAAAACTTGATTGGCTAATAAAAAGATTGCCCATGAAAATTGTTACCGTCAATTTAATTTCGAAAGTAATGATACATCATTGCCTCACATTGGACCTTGAGGATAAGGTCCATTTCAATGGGGGAGGTAATGTAATGAATCTAATAGGCCCATTTGGCTGAAATGAGTCAAATAGCCCAAGTGACCGAAGAGATGAACACTATATAAGGTGCTAAGGTCAGAAGGAGAAGGCAGGCATTGGTATAAAATCACTTCCCTCACCTAAGTATTCTTTTCTTCCCTCCCTTAACTTTTCAGCTATTGATTCCAATTCCTCACTCACTTGCAGGTATGGAGTGTTGGGGTCGATGGTTCAATAGAGTTCCCGTATACCTGTAGTTATCCTTTACATTTTCTTGTTGAGATCCAAGTTACTTATAGATACTGAAGCTATTGTTTTCCATTCTTCCATATACCTCCTATGTTGATACTATAATTGTATTGATCACTTTAATTGAGGTATATGTTTCTATAATTCTTGTGATATTGGTACCGCTACAAGCGACTGGCTGGACGTGGAGGCGTTGCAGTAGAGAGGGTGGCATGGTTGGTTTTCGCTAGTGTTGGGTCATGCAGCTCAGTTGGTTGTTCCGTGGTGGTTTGGTTTGGTCACGGTTGTGACTCTAGTGATGAGGCGATGGAGACAGTGGTGATATCTTGAGGTGATAAGTGATGCTATGGGTGATAGTTCTGGTTTTGGTTTGTAGTTAGTGGTGGTTGTGCATGGTGGTCTCAAGGGAATGGCGATGGGCTATTGGGCTGTGATGGTGAGGCTGTGGTGTGGTAAGGAGAGTGCGGATGGTGGCGGAGGTTGATGGTCGCTTGGGTTTGAAGGTTTGGTGCTGGCTTATGATTGTATCTGATTGTTCTTTGATTCAAATTTCGGGTATTGACTGGTAACTCACTATGGTTTTTGTCTAGCACTAAGAGGAATACTTCTATTCTTTGTTTGTTTGTTTTTTTTTTTTTGGGAACAATGAAACTGTGTAGGTGAGTCAGAGTGTATGTCGTGTTGTGTTGAAGAGAACAAAAACAAATTGATGCACAGTGAACGCAATGTTATGATGTGTAGTGTAACACCCTAATAAACCCATACTACGCTTAAGTCGTATTACGGCGTTTTATTAGTTGTTACTTATGCTCGTGGAAAACTAAACTGCACTTGAAATTAAATTACGCGGAAAATACGGTAAAACTTTTTTCTTTTTCTTTAAAATACGTCGTCACTTTTGGAAAGTAAAGCCTTGCGCGAGAAGATAGAGATAAACGAGCGTATCGCAAAGATTTCAGTATAAATTAAAGGAACAGAGATAAATCAAAATACCATACATTCACATTAGTACTACAACCACATAATTATAATTAATCTCATAATATCCAACAAATACATAAAAAGGGAACTCATGGTCATGCCATAGTCCCAAAATCAAAGGTACATAAGTCTGATACAAAATGAAATACAACAGATAAGGAGCACTAATGAAATAGGCCCACATAGACACATGCTGGCTTCTCGGCCCCTTCATGCCCTTCCATCGAATGAACTCAGGTCCTCCAGTGCCTGGTTCCCCTCGCTCCTCGGCCTCGGGGAACGTGAGGAGTGCGGATGATACGAGGGTGTCGACTGATCACTTCCACGCGACGAATGCGACGGCCGGGAGTATAACTGGCGACTGAAGAACGTTCCTCAGAGGGATCCTCCTCCGACGCGGCCGGATGGTACTCGGGGAGCGGCGGCTGCTGCCCTAGGAGTAGCTGTCGAGCTCACTTCGATCACCGGGACCTCTGGTAGTGGCTCGGGCTCGGCTACGGGTAATCCCGGCGACATCGGCTCCATCTCGATGTCGGGTAATGGCTCGGGCGGAAAGTCCCAAGGACCTAGGGGCTGTCCAAGGAAAGCCGATGAGATGTCTGCGGGGGCTGGCGGGACCTCCGGCTCCTCCTGCTCAAAAACTCGACCCGGGTAGAAATACGTGCGAACTATCGTGGTGGTCGTGGCCACGATAGCGTGGGCATCCTCATCATAGGCCCACTCATGGTGAGGAGGCTCCATGCTCCATGCCACGGGGTGTGCCATGAGTATCTGGTGACGAGACGGAAAACAGCTAGGGTGAGAAATAAGATTTCTCAGTAGGACTCGAACCCGACACGAAAGTGTCATCGTTATCATCCCAGCCACTTCGGTTTTATTAATGAAAATAGTGAGCATGCACAGGGTTCAATTCTGGGTTTTTCGAAAACATGAATATCCGAAGCGGATTTAATTTTAACATACTTTCTAATCATTTGTATCATAATAATCATAAGCACAAGTGTAACCGTATAAAACATGCATGTCCAATCTAGAAGATTCTCTTAACTGCTTCCCTTTTAGGGTTTTGGACCGAAGTCCCTTTTCTTTTCTTAACTTGACTTTATCTTTTCACCCACTAAACATAAGTGGTAATGAGCTCATACCGTGGTCGTCGCCACCTTAGAATTTCGGTACTTACACTAGCTGGGTCATGCCATGCCTCATGTAAGACCTATCCCCTATACTCACACTAGCTGGGTCATGCCATGCCTCATGTGAGTCGTGGGTAAGGGGAAACTTAAATTAGGTTACCTTCCCTTTTGAAGGATCACTTACTTGAATTAAAATTCTTCTTATTTAAGCATTATGATGCAAAATATTTCTAAGTCCATAATTCTTACAAAATTTCTAAGACATAACTAGGCAGAAGCTTCCCAAAATTTTGCCAAACAGAGAAACCAATATCATAGTATCATCAAGCATCATATCATATCATCATTATCATATCATCATCATCATATCATCATCATAACATCATCATATCATCATGATCATTATCATAACATCATGCTTGCACATAAACATAGGCATATTCTCAAGCAACATTTTATGAGCTTAGCTTTATAAATTAGGTGCAAGCTTTTAATTGAGGTTGTCTCTTGTGTAAACTTCTCTTATTGAGCATAATGCCAATTTTGTCTAATGTCCTATTTGATACTTTTTAAGTGAATTATGAGGGTTCTCTAATGCTTAATGTAAGGGTATTAATGTCTTAAAGCTTATTTCTCCTTATTCTTTAACTTTTACCCTAACCAGTTTTTACTTTTACAGTGGGGCAGTAACTTTGAAAATTCACCATAATTTCATATTTTACTCTTTTATTTCGAATTTTTGTGTGGATATACTTCTCTGGGTCTATTTTTAAACAAAACAAACCCCACTTAAAAATTCATTTTGTAGCTTGAGTTATGCATATTTTATTCTGACTGTTTAGTTTCTAAGTTCACTCCCGGTACAGTGGATTGTTACTTCTCATTATAATTATTCAGAAGGAATCAGAGAAAAATTATGGGTTTGTTCCTCTATGTCTTAGCTTTCATTTAAACTTGGTCTCACTCAAAAATCATTTTTGTAGCTCGAGTTATACACATTTTAGTGTAGACTGCCCAGACAGAAACCAATCCGAGAATAGTCCACTTTGAAAAATCATATCTCACTCATTTTAACTCCGAATCTTATGTATTTTATATGTATGGAAAGCTCTCTGAGTCTATTTTCATATAAAATTGGTTCCACTAATTTCTGAGTTTTCTGGAAAAAGTTATACCGTTCGGTTTACAGACTGCTAGAAAATCCAGATTTTACGTTTTGATTTTTCTCATGTTTTCTCCAAAACACTCAACCTCACTTTCAAGAAAACATTCTCAAGTTATAAAACACTCATATACCATGAAAGATTAGTGAAAAACTAACATGTTGGAGTTCAAAAATATTGAGTTCAACCATGCATCACACCAAACCGAAAACATGTTTTCAACAAACAACCATACAAGCAACAACATCTCATTTTATGACAAGAATGGCTATGATGCCCATAATCAATCTTTAAAATCACCTAGCTATGGAGAGCATAGGGGTTCTAAAGCTTGAAAAACAAGAGAGAAAAAGAGTTTAGAGCCACTACCAAAGAGAGTTTTCTTGAAGGATTTTGAAGGTGGAGAAGGTTGGAGAGAGCCTTCCTCCTTGAATGCTTGGAAATGGGGCTTGTGTATGAGTGATCTTGTTTCTTCAAAGACCAAAAATGGTGGTCCTTGAAGGGATGGTGATGGTGGTGATGGAAATGAGGTGAGGAGTAGTAGAGATTGGAAGAAGAACAAGGAAGATTGAAAGAAGAAGAGAGTGGGTATGAGACTTGGAGAGAGGAGAGAGCTTTGTGTTCTTGGTGAGAGGAATGGAAAAATGAAATGAGGGAGAGAGAGTGGGCTGATGGGTGGCGCAAATGAGGGGGGAGAATGAGGTGATTTTTGCTTCTTACACAAGCTAGGGAGTGGGAAAAACCATAGGGCAAAAGAGAGTGTTGTGTTTTCTTTGAGTCTTGGCAATTGGGTAAAGGCTTGTAGGTGTTTTTGTCAAGTGGTTAAAAGCATGAGCTCTCTTAGGATTTGGCATTGGATGGCTAGGATCACACCAAGTGTCATTATCTTGGTGAAGGAGAGTACAACTCTTGTCATGACTTAAGGGATCTACTAATGTGGACTCTTGATCTTGTGGTGTATGATGAGAAAGTAAATGGATAGTTGGATATGGCTCTTGCTTTGACCAAACTTTCAAACCATAATTAAAGGGAAGTTTCTACATCTTTCTAATTGTTGTAATTATCTAAATGTTAATTAATTCACTTGGTTTAAATTACTCATTAGCACATTTTAATTAAGAAGGATTTTTCCTCATTAATTTTGTAAGAAGATGTGAAGGTTAATGTGATTAAGTTTTGAGACTTATATGCTCTTAGTTAATTAAATTAGATCACCTTGATTTTATGTTCTAAATCATGGATTAATAAGGATTGGGCAATTAGGCTTTTAATTGTAACTTTTAATGCATTGAATCTCAATTGTCGACTTGCCTTTAATTTACTAAGCTCTTGCTCTCGAGATTAATCGATTAATTCTCAATTAATCGTTAACCCCTCTAATTAGCCGGGAATACCGAGCTAATTAACTTAGGTGAAAATGGGGATGTTACATGTAGAAAAAATGCAATAGAATGATGAAAACAAGAGATGAGTGTCAATTTGTTTTGTCAGCATAAATAGGTTGAAGTGTGAAGAAGGATATAACAATTAATTGGATGTTAACTCTATCAATGATCCTGCATTCGCTATGCATTCCCTCCCTTCTCTTTTATTTTTTATTTTTTTTAATCTTTGGGTTGGGTTATGATTCTTGGCACTTGAATTGCCCTATTTTCCTATCCTAAAAGTGGGCTTCTTTCTTTATTTTTTTTTATTTTATATGCTTTGAATAAAATATGGTGTTTAATACATAACGAAAGGCTTGTTTGAAAGTGTTTTTGATTTTTAGTTTTCTGAAACTGTTTTTAAGTTCAATTTTAAAACCAAAAGAACAAAAAAATCTGTTTAGCAATAATACTTAGGAAATAGTTTTTAAATGATAAAAAATAGAAAACCTGTTTGGATAGTTATTTTTAAAAATAAGTTTTAAAAGTAATAAAACATAAAAACTTGTTTGGTAAATTTTTTTAAAAAGTAGAATAGATATAGTATAGATGTATTATTAAATATAACATAATTTAACATTATATTAAATTTGATATATAAAACTTTCATAAAATCTCAATAAACAAAGTTTTAATACAAGTTGATGTATTTTTATATTCATAAATCTATTTAATTAGCATTAATCTATTGAATATTTTCAAAACTCTTAGTTTTAACCTCAGTTAACAGTGACAATCCCTAAAGAGTTCATACAAAGGATACACAGTGACAATCCCTCAGTTAACATACCCATCTTACACTGTAACACCATTCACTAATCTTGGTATTATTTTTGATACCTTATCCTAGATGATTTGATACTCTTCATTGAAGCTATGAAGGCCAACTAAGTCATGCATGTACCATACATATTCAAGCTCAAATTAAGTCTTTTAAATAGCTCCAGCTATTTCTTCACTTCAATAAACATGATTCATTACACTTTCCTCTCACTCTATATGATTTGAAAAGAAGCAGAAAATAATGTTCATGAACCTATCCCTTAAAATGGCACAAATAAATTCCAAATTCAAGCTTAAACTACACATTGTCTCAATATTCCAACACTTGCAAAGCAGCTAAATTCAAGAGAACTTAGCAGAACAAAAGCAAATTTGTAGTTCTTAACAAGTAGTAAGCCTAATCCTATTTGCTAGTTATAAAACATCAACAGCAAAGTACTTAAATAAAGAAATCTCAAATGTTGGCGTGCAACTAGCTGTCAGTGTCATGTATCAATATTAAACCCAATAAATGTTTCCAGCAAGCTGATTTACAATTAATAGGGTGGAAGATTTCCATTAGCCTTTATTGTTGCTAAATTGATTTAACTCACTACGATGCATTCCATAAAGCCACTTGATGGTTTTAACTACCATACACATATTATTAATTAGTTTCTTGTTTGACTCCATGGAGAGAGGTGATAGTAATACTATTACAGTAAGGACTTTTGTAGCTCCCATAAATTGTAGAAATGATCTTATTAGTCTAATACAAACAAATTCTGTGTTTGTGAATTGTTTCTTCTTTGATTTAAACCATTAATCGTATTTGCAAATTATATCTACCATTTAATCTGCTATGAAAATGCATCACAAAATCAAACAATGGGGGTAGCAACTAGAGGACAGGATTAAGCATATAAAATTACACATCCCAAAAAAAGAAAAAGAAAATTTACAGCTTTTTCCAATTTGTTCGTGTTCCACCACCAGTGCCAGTATAATGAAGCTACACAAGAACAAGAGCAAAGAAGAGTAAGTAACCAACAACACCTCACGCCTTTGCCCTTGTTGCCTCCAATTAGAGCATTCAACTATAATCAACAAAACTCTCTGACTAAAAAGTAACTATGGAAACCCACACAGGCATTTACCATCATCAAGAAGAAGAAGGGAAGACATCTTTAACAGTAGAAGCAACAGTGAGGTAATTAAGCGTGCTCCTCAGCGTCTCCTTCTCCCTCTTCAACCTCACTGCAGTGTCCTCCAATTCAAACAGCACTTGTTGCTCTCTTGCCACAGTGTCAACCGCAACGCCACCACTGCTCATCACCGGTGCCGCTCATAGTGGCAACCTTACCCACAAATCGAAGGAAAAGGAACACCCATGGTTGTTTAGGTTTTTGGCGAGGAAGGAGGGCATTCTCCCATGGTTGATGTTGCCATCATGGTAGCACCCTCACTAGCCCTCGTGCTACCCGTGCTGGAGGTGGTGCTGTCGTTGGGCGATCAAAGAAGAAAAATGAACACGAAAGAGAACCGTTAGTAAATGAGAGGGTGCCAAACAATTTAGACGGGGTTTTTTGCATACATGAGACTTGAAGAGAGTAAAAGAACAATAGATCAACATATTTACAAAGAGTGCCACCATGTTTTCACACCTTTTCCAAAACAAAAAACCAAAAACATCTTCATCTGTTTTGTAATTTTTGTTTTTAAAACACAAAATCTGTTCTTTTGATTTTAAAATCAATGTTGAAAAAACAACCTACCAAACAAATTTTTTTTAGGTTTTGTTTTTAAAATTTGGAAATTGTTTTACAAAACACTTTTTAAACAATCCCGAAGTCTCTCTTTTTAATATTTATCCTAAGATGGAGATCTCCTTGAAAGAGCATATGTTAAATGAGTTAAATTCAAAGTTAAATGAGTTGAATTCAAAATAATTGATATGATTTTCTTATTTGGTGTGATATATGTATGATATGGAAACTATGTTGATGACAAATTTTTTATTTTTAGTACATGAAATAAGCTTTAATCATTGATCTAGCTTTTTACCTCATTAAGTATGTATGGACCTAATGGTAGTTGGTAGACTTGAAAGATTATACTGCAGAATTTTGCTTAATATGATTCCTAAATCTCGTGCAAATCATTTTTGAGTTAGATTATCGTGTGCTCTTTACTTTTAGAGACATTGTGATTGCATTTATATGTGTGCCACTCTTTTTCTCTTTTAAAGAACTTGAATCCTTGAGTATGATTGAATTATTCACATAAGAACACATTTTTTGAGAAGAAAACTCTTATCAAGCCAAACACCCCCTTTAAGAGGCAGGATATTTGACAACATATATGACCAAAGCTCCTTTCATAGTACAATCACTTTGTAGTTGTTTTTCTTCTTCTCACTTTTGGGTCTTTGACCTCGATATGTCATCAATAAAAAGAAAGGTATATATTTGTGTTTTCCTCTGTCATGTTTGAACTACTCATGAGCCTAACATAACTTAAGCTTGAGCTTAAGCTAATAAAATGAAATTATTTTCATGTTGAGCTTTAGGTTAAGCATATTAGGATTGATTTAATCATAAACAAGGAATCATTTTATTTTATTTTTTTGTATTGGTGTCAAGTGATTTTTATAAAACAATTGCTTTGTAGTTGGTTTTCTTCTTAGTAGTAGTAGGTCTTCGACCTCGGTCTATCATCAATAAAAAGAAAGGTACATATTTGAGTTTTACTTTGTCATGTTTGAATTACTCGTGAGCTTAACATGACTTGAGCTTGAGCTTAAGCTAATAAAATAAAATTATTTTCTTATTGAGCTTTAGCTTAAACATATTATGATTGATTTAATAAAAAATAAGGAATCTATTTTTTTTTTTTTTTTTGGTGTGTATTGGTGTCAAGTGATTTCTAAGCATGCTTACACATACTTCATCAACTAATCTATGTCTCTAATTTGGTCAAAGGCATCCATCCAAACCAAGACTATAAGATTTACAATTTTTTTTTTTATAACTTAACTTAAAGTAATTAAATATCTAAAATTTGAGCAAAAATTCATATTGGCTTGATTTAGGATGACTAATTACCAAACTTGGGTCATATTTAGTACAACATATAAGATAAGGTTTGATAGCATAAGACTTGATAGCATAGTCTAAGTTATGCAACATATAAGGTTTTTTTTTCTAATATAAGTTTAGATTTTATTAATTAAGAATGTCAAAATTCAGGATAGGGATGAAGAAATTAGGAGTGTCCTTCATCCATATATCATAAACCATTATCTAGAGCTGACCTAGCTAAAATCTCAACTGCTTGATTGCAAGCTTGCAAAACATAACAATAGCAAAATCCATAACCCATAAGACATAAGTATAAATATCTAATAGAATGGTCCCATTATAAGAGAAGTCTGGTCTATCATCCACAATTTTGTTAATCACTCCCAAAGAATCACCTTCAATAAGGAATCATGTACACCTGATCTCTCTAGCCAAGAGATGCCTTCATAGATTGCAAGAAGCTCACCGCAATCAAAGTGCAACACCCCTAACCTTTTACTGCTTTTCCTGCAATGAACTTTCCTCTACCATTAATAATGCCTAGTTCCTACTTTGCCCTTCCCACATCAGATGCATAGTCATCATTACCTTGAATGTGTTTGATTGTGTGACTTTCTATTTAAGATTCATGTCCCTTTGTCTTCTCGCCAATCTGTGATTCACATGGGCATTTAGCTATGCTACCAAATTGGTTTTAGTAGATCTTGCCACAACTTGAGCTGAGACTGGCCTTTTCCTATTCCACAAAATATTCCTTCTATTCCAAACTCCATACCAAACACATGCTAACAAGTCCTATTGTTTAGGCTACAACAAATTAAGGGTATCTTCCATATTGGCAAGCATATCAATACCATTTCTAGGGATTACTTTAAGTTAAAGGGAAACTACCTCCAATGCATTCTTGGTATAAGGGCATAGGAACATCATATGGTGGCATGTTTCTTGATATTGGCGACACATGTAGCACATTCTTCTACCTCCACACTTTCCTATTGTAGCCTTAATTGAGTAGAGAGGATACTTCTACAAGCCCACAACATATGAAGAAGCAGCTTTAGGATGAATTTTCGTATTCTAAATTATCCTCCATAGTCCTTTTGCAGTTAATAACTCCTTATAATGAGTTATTTTTGTTTTATTTTATTTAGATTTAAGCTTTAGTTACTTGAATTTATTTAATATTTTAGTCATTTTTAGTTGGTTATTTTGATTTAGGGTTTTTTCTAGTGTGATTGTCATTTTATCATATTTTTAGATACTTATTTATGTTTTTGTCTAATTGTCATTAGGTACAGGCACTCACATTCGAATTTGGGGCCATAAGAGAACTTATCTTGTATGAAATCATGACCCCTTAGCATTGGAAATTTAATATCTAGCTCTCTAGAAGTTGGATTATGATGATTCAAAATTCTTTGGAAAGAAGAGAAGAAGATCTCAAACTTTGTTGTTCGACACTTTTTCTAATTCTCAAGTCTTCTCGGAGAAAAAGGCGAAATAAGATTGAAGCTTTATCTTGTCTCTAATGCTATCAAGTCTGACCTTTCAGCAGTATTTTGCTCATACCTTAAGTTTCAGAACTCTGATTAAGGTGGTTCTTCTTGCATTGGAAAGCTTACTCAAATATCTACAATTGTTATTTCTACCTTTGAGGGCAAATTCCAACTATTTTGATTGCTATAGAGTTTGGAAGTGTGTAAAAGAGGTTAGCACTATCAGGCAAACGTGTATAGCACAATTTGCTAGCTATAGTGCGACCCCATTACAAGCAAAGACATTTTTAGTTGCACTTGTGCTATAGCACAACATCGACAACATACATCCCTATTTTGAGCATTTGTTGCACTATAGCACAACACCCATGCTATAGCGCAACCCCGACTACAAAATTTATTAGGCTCGAGCCTAACTTCAAGAAGAGGAACTCACGGACTATAAAAGGCAAACACTTTGAGTCCAAAAACATTGCTTGACACTTTTGGACACACTCCAAAACAGAAGGCTTCCATCGTAGAGAGTGAAAGTGAAGATTCAAGGATTCCAGAGCTCAACTTCAACACGAAGAGAGCCATATTCATCAGAATCGCTTGTCTCTAGCTTCAATTCTTTATGGCGGTTAGTTCTTTTGTTTCCTCATTTCATACACTTTTGTTGTTTACTTTTCTTTAATCATGAACTAGTTTTCTTTTGCTAGGGTTAATGGACCCTTTTTATATGATAATTTTACTCATGAGTTAATGTTAATCCTATTTTTATCTTAATTGCTTAGTATTTATGTTTGTGCCTAATGCTTTTAATTGCCTGATCACCAATTGATTGATTTGAGGATTTATAATAACTAGAGAGAGGGTCTGTGAATATAACCTCTTAACATAAACATCGTGAGCTAAGCGAAAATTAGAGATAGACAAATGTGGTTTATGGTGTCAACATCTTCAACCTTTACCTATATTAATTTGTGCTAAAAAATTAGGAAATTAATTTAGGATGAAGAGTATTACTTGATCTCGAGAAACGCTAGGAATAAATTAAGGGGAACCGACCATGAGTTAATTAGGATATAAACTAATTAACTGAGATTCATAATAAATGCGTCAACAATAGGTGAAATTAAGATATTAGGTCTTAGCCCTGAGCTATTTGGGGATGTCTGATGAGTTGAATTTAGATATTAACTTTATCCCTCATATTTAGTGTTTTAGTCCTCTTTGTTGCATGTTTACTTTCCAATTACATAAATTTCATAGTTTAATGTTAATTTGCCTCTTTTGCTAATTCTTGCATAAATATGCCTTTTTCCTTGATTTTATGTTTCAGCAAGTTCCAAGAGTTTTGAATCATTATATATATTATTTTTGACTTGTAGGAACCTAACTTGGAGGGATTTGAGGCTTAGAAGTGATTGGAAGTCCAATTTCATTGTTGCTGAAATTTCAGCTTGAGCATATTTCAAAGATCAAACCATAACCCTCTCATTCCAAATGCAAATGAAGCAAATGAGCTATCCATTTTGAAACCAAGAGAAAGATCTACAACTTTCATGAAGACAATGAGAGCTAATTCGGAGGTTTTGGGACTAAAATGGAGCTTGAAAGTAACTAGAATATGAAATTCTACATAATTGCTGTTAGGAGCATGATGCAAAGATCAAGCCATAACTCTCTCACCCAAAATCCAATGAAGCAAATGAGATGTCCATTTTGAAGCCAAGAAAAAGATCTACAACTTTTATGAAGACACTTGAGAGCTAGTTCAAATATTTTGGCACCCAAACGGGGCTCGGAAGTGACCAGAATGTCTAATTCTGCATAATTGCTGCTAGGACCTTGCGCTATAGCACAAGGGGCTGTGCTATAGCACAAATTGCAGCTGAAACACCTCTTGATTTACTTATTATTGCGCTACAGTGCAACCAGAAAAGTGCAGAACAGCAGAATAGGCGTAATCTTGAGTTTTTGGCCACTTAGGCCCACTTTTGGAAAGTCAATGAATGGGAATTCATGTACTAATACCTAAGACTTCACCAAATTAAGCAACAAGTCTCATTTTTAGGAATTTAACTTTTCTCCTTAGGTTAGAATAGGTTAGTTTCCTTTCTTTTCTCTCCTCCCCTTCTCCTCTTATCTTCTTACCTTCTCATCTTTCCGCCACCACTCTTCATTTTCTATTTTGGTTGAAAATTTCCGTGGAGGAGTAGAGTTGGAAGCTAGCTTAGGGATTCTCCAAAGGGCTTCAAGGTTGTATCTTGAAACCTTACACTTTAATTTCAATACATGATGTGTTTTCTCAATTCTTTGCCTCTTGTTCTTTTATATGCTTGCATTGAATGATATTGATGTGTGGGTATGTAATTGGATAATTAGTTGGGTAATTATTAATTGGTTGATTAATATGAACTTGGCTAGTTGAGGGTTCCTATTATGAAACTTGATTGAATGGCATTGAGATTGGGGTTTATAATTAGGAAAATCTTCATTATATGTTCTTGTTGAATGGTATTGATATGAGGATGCATGACTAAGATGTTAATTAGATGTATGTTAATTGGTTAATTGATGTATGTTTAATTAACTAAAGAATTGAGACTTGGGTCTTGATTGAGACTATGGCTAATGTAGTTGCAGCTAAAGGTTACCATGAGTTAATTAGGGGTTGAGGTCTCAACCATCTACTAATTGTGTGTTAATTGAATGCTTGGCGGTCATTAAGTGAATTATGGAGTTGCTAGTAGCAGTTGCACTAACAACTCAAGTTAGCCACATTTCATGTGTTTGATCATATGCGCGTTTGTGATAGATATGCCTTTGGCCTTAGCAAATTCTTGAGCTAGTGTCTGTTTTTAGTTGCTAGTTCCTTTTCTTAATTAGTTTTCTTGCATACAAACAAAATCCCCCTTGTTGCTAATCGAATAATATCAACATCCTTGTAAGAGACGACCTTGGTTGCACTATCCTACAAGTAGTGTAATTAAGTTTTAAAATTATAATTTGGACGGGCTACGACACTCGCTGCCAATGTCTTCTGTAAAATAGGGTCTACTTGTAAAACTCATAACTTCCTCTACACAACTCATATGGACCTATATTTTATATGGTTGAACTCATTATATTTTATATGGTTGAACTCATCTCTAAGTCAACTTTCATTTAAAATTAGTTTCAGTCCATTTTGAGTTTCCTAGCTTTAGTTATGGGGATTGAATTTTTGACTGCCAGATCTCATCTCCTATTGACTGAGTTCTTAGCTCCTTTTCTTTCTAATCATGCTCAACAATAACCATTTATCAATAACTAAAATTCAACCACTTCAAACATGTGAACACTAAAGTGAAATATCATTAATCTTTATTCCAATATTCCTATTAAGAAGATAATGAAATTCTACCAACAAAATACATAGCCAAACAATTCAAACCTTAAGATTTCCTACGTGACTTCCAATGTTTGCGACCCCTTAGCTTGGTTTCTTTGAAGCTCTATTTACTTTCGAGCCACCCAAAATATGGTCACTCCCTCTAGCCCTTATGTTGACCAAAATTGTGTTTGGCTAAAAGAAAGAGTTTTTGGCTTAAATCTTGTGTTCTATGAGGGCAATAGTGGTTAGGATGGATATAGTTTTTCTTAGAGGTAAAATGGATGAGAGGTTGGGCAGAGTAAGGAAGAAAATGGAGGGTGGAAAGAGAAGTAGAAGCTACAACTAGCAAAAGGAGAGAATGAGAATGTTTTTTGTGTTATGCCTAATGTAAGTTTATAATGAAGTAATAGTAAAGGTGGTTGATTTATTATATGATTGATAATTAACCTTATTTACCTAGGTATGTGGCTAAATATTTGGCCATTGTTTCTACCAACTAACTAAGCGGCAAATTTTTCAACCACACATTTTATTTTATCACATAAATATAAAGTTTGTAGTGTAGTTACTTTAGCTCCTTGGCATTTCAAGGTTCTCAACCCGCTTTTCTTCTTTGCTCACTTCTTGACACCATGTCTCGAGTTCCCAGTTCCAAGTATAACGTATTAACATGAGAGCTCACCCCTTTCTTGTCTAACTTTTCAAGTTCCAAGCTTAGCCTTCCTAAGTTCCCAAGTTTCAAGCTCTAGGTTTATAAAGCAACCCCACTTAAACTTCTAAGCCGAGTTTGGGTTATAAGTCCTGTTTTTAGCTACTTGGTTTTGGTGTCCACAATGCAGCAGTTACTGGTGAGTTCCACTTTTAAGTATGCCGAGTTTCGACCTCAACACCTCCCTTCTAGGCCTCCAAGTTCTGATCTCGACACCTCCTTCCTAGGCCTCCGAGTTTCGATCTCGCCACCTCCTCTACCCCGGTTTCCGACCTCACGGCATGCAGTTCCAGTTTCCATTCATTTCCAACTCGAAGGTCAAAGACCACTAGTTATGGTTATACAATGCCTTGAAGCCCGACTTCCGTCACTCGATTTTCGAGTTCAAAGGAAGTTTTCACTTCTAATAATGTTATTTACGATCATAGTTAAATCAAGATGTTACACATGAAGTGACCTAAGAAGATCTAGATCACCTTGTGCTTGCGAATGGAATAGGAGTGCCTTTCTTCAATATGTAGTCTTGGTGTCTTTCTCATTTTGGTTGCTAGTCTTTCTTGTTTAATTCCTTTTTTTTTCTATTGTATTCATTTGGAACACGAGAGAATGGAAGGAAATAAGTTGGGGCAAAGAAAATGCCTATAAAAAGTGGCTTTTCTCTCTATTTGGATAACAAAAAAAAAAAAACAAAGAAAAAGGATAAAAGTGTGGGCTCCACTACTAAAAGTTTTCTTCACACAGGTGGCGAGAAAACAAGACTAATGAAGTTTATGACATAAATTTATTATTTTTGCCTTCTGATTTTTTCTTTAATCACATAGAACAACAATTAAAATTACCATTTACATACAATTACATCTTTTTTCTTCTCAATAAAATGATAGAAGAGAAAATATACTTTTTTTTCTTCATTTTTTATTCTCTTCGTTTTATTTTTTCTTTTCTCATTTTCTTACCTTTTATATTTTCTCATCATTCAAAAAAAGCATTAATGTACCAAAAAAATGCATCTGCCCCCAAATTAATAGAGAACATATTTATTAAAAATGCATCTTCTAATTAATACAAAACTCTTTATTAGAGACACATCTATCCAAATAAATAGATTTAGCTATATTTACTTTTACACAAACTCTTGGGAATGTTATAAGGAAAAGACCTCCCCGAAAACATGGGAGAGATGTGTTTCCCCATAAAATTCGTTTCTCTGTCTAAAAACCCAACATTCTTTTTCACGCCATATCCACTCTCTCCCTATCTAACTATCTTTCTCCTTCACCTTCTTACCATTCACCATCCATTGCAATTTGTAGTAGTTACACAATAGAAGAGGAATGAAGAGAGAATAGGAGGTGATATATCCCAAAGATTTGTCTAACAATAACATCGCATCTTTTCTTATATCGTTTTAAAATTGTGAGCCCCTAATCCGTTCATTATTTAACCTCTTCCTTTTATATTATTTGGTATTTCGAATTACTTTCTTCGTGATTATTTCTTCTTCGACTTTGTGCAGAAATAAATTAAGACAAACAAAGCTCATATCGTAGACCTGCAATCACTCTAAATCCGTTCGGGGACCCAAGGTATCCAGGTCTTTCTTGTGATTATTTTTGTCTTGATTTGTGTTTACAAAGATTCCCACCAAGATATGAACTTAGATTTACAACATGTTTCCTTCACTTCTTCCTTACTAATTCCTCTGCCTTATTCTGTTATCCTATATTTCCATTTCAACATCTAGAAAAATGGTCAATTTGCCCTAAAAAGATGCTGAGTCACTTGTTATCTAGGCACCATTAACCCATTGAACCATTTGATTTCTTTTCATGCTCTTCGTGTGAAGATGTGCAACTTTCACAAGAAAACTATCATCTCAAAAATATAATTACCCATTACATTCATACAAACCCTTTCTCCAAATTTCATAGTTTTTGTTATAATTAGAGGTGGAGGGAGGGGTGCACATGGGATGCCATGGTTGCCATGTTTGTAATTGTCATATATCCATTTATATATTTAGTTGATAGTTTCATAAAGTGAATTAAATTTTCATTTAGTTATTTACTTAACTAATGATCTTTTTTACTTTCAAAATATTTAATTATTTTTTATTAGCAATATTTAATAGTAATAGCCATTGATTAAGTCTAAGCATGTTATAATTGCAAATTATAATCAAGTTTACATAAAGATATAGATATTTTCTTGAAAAATACTTTCATTTTCTGAGGAAAATAAGAGAATTCCTACAACAAATCTTGAATCATATATATAACTATTTGAAAACTATAACAAATCTTAACAATATAACATTATTTGTTGGATGTAAAATATAAATAAAAAAATGAGTACACTAGCTTGAATTGTAAGATTTATAACAGTAGCCTTTATAGTTGTTTCTTCAGCTGCAGAGGACCTAAATCAAAAATGCCAACTCATTTTTTTGAGGATTTAGTATATAATCAATGGAGATTAGATCTAATAGAAGAGTTAATCCTCTACATGTAGTAAATTAGAGCTTGAATTTTAATTAAAAGATGTGCATATATTTAATGTGTAATTGTACCTCAAATAAGATTATCTCTGATAAAAAATTATCTTAAAAAACCAAAAAAAGAAAAGAGAAAGGAGCATATTTAATACTTTTTGAGCATAAGATTTCTATCATTAATTTAAATTTGTTACTTATATTTTATTTAAAATTAATAATAAAAGCCTTTTTCTATAGCATAAACTAAATTTACTCCATAAAAATGTAGTAGTTTCGCCATTTTTTTTTTTAATGTCTGCACCATTAACTCATTCAAACCTGCCATTTCTCTTCTTCTTCTTTCTTTCTTCCCTCCCTCCCTTCTCTTTCTCTCCTAGCAAAGTCTGCGACTTCCCAGAGAAATTTTCTACCTATGACGATAGAGGGGAAAAATAAAAAAGCACCTCCATAACAGAAATAAACCAACCAATATTTCTCATCCTGGGCTAACCCATTGCATTCGCAAGAAGCTTTGTCTAATTTTCTACTTTGATGCTATAACTTTCTCGAAAAAGAAAAAGAAAAAAACCAGCTTCTAATAATCAATTTCTCTGAAAAAATTTTGTGGGGGAATATGGAAGGTCGCCGGAAAGGAACGCTTTATGATCAAATGTCAGCTTCGGATAGGCGGCGAGAATCGCTTGCCGGCTTGACCCTCGACGACGTCTTAGCCAAACAGAAGAGATTTTACACCGCGCAGCATCAAAGCCAACAGCAGCAACAAGCCCCCCGTAACCGGACCCTCCTAGATATCATTAAAGAAGACGAGACCAACAAGAAGGACCGCAGGTAACCATGATAATTGATATCGTATCCCATTTTTCATTTTCATGTTTCATTTTCGAAGCTTCTGTGCAAGCGGACCCCATGATTAGAAAAACTTCTCTGTATGCTTCGGAAAATGCAGATGGACGTTGAAAACATTCGTAAAGGAACATGCCAGTAATTCGTGGGTCAAGTTTTTTGAAACCCACGTATGATTCTGTGTTATGTTGAGTTTGTTAAAATTCTTGAAGTTTACGTTTCATACAATTCGGATGCTTTTCTCTTTTTGTTTTTCATTTCATTCATTCTATAATATTCGTGTTTGTGTAGGATTTGTTCTTCATTTACCAGATAATTAATCAAGGATTTGCACTTAAATTGATTAATTAATAATTTTAAATTTAATAAAATTTATTTTTTTAATTTTCAAAATTACTCGCGAAATGTAAGTCAAAAATAGTAAATACGTAAAACCCTCTCCAAAATTGTAGTTCCAGAATATATCTAAATAAGAATAACAAAAGTCTTCTTGCCTTCATTATATAAACCCGGCCGTGGTCAATTATATCATTAAATAACGTTTAGAAAAATTTAAAATATATATGTTATTTACTTTACTCCCATTATAAGTTATTTATAAATTTTATCAACCACTATTTATAATTACATATTAAAATTTCAAAATAAATTATTAATATTTATGATCTTAAAAAATTGTTAAATTTTTTAACAAATTAAAATAATATAGTCATAAATAATAAATATTATTTTTAATTCTTAACTCACATTTTTGAGCACGTACTCACGCAACTCTATTTTTGCATGTTAAGTTAAAAATTATTGTTTCTTCAAAGGGTTTTTTTTTTTTTTTTAATGGTTTAGAAAAGTATTTTAAAATGAAATCGAGATTTTTAAGTGATAAAAACAATAGTTTAATCGCATAATAATTAATTTATCAAATATTTAATTCACTCTTTCATCCCCTTCATCTTGTTGCAGGTCTTGGAAAGTCTTCAAGGACAAGCTTCGTCTCAAGCGTGCCGGCTCTGCTTGGACATCGACGATTGAAATTCCCACTTCGGATATCCCCGTCCCTCATCCAAACAGCAGAACATTCACCCAACTCGGTCGTCGCAACTCGGTCAAACAGATTCACTCCAACTCGGGCGCGTCAACTCAGTGCATGGCTCACCAACCCAACGACCTCGACCCCACCGACAACTCCGGTTCCCCGCCGCCGGCGCCGTTGACTGCTGCCAGGGGGCAGTTCTCCCGCCGGAGCTCCACTCGCTACGGCTACCCGGCCGAGGCTACCTTCACCGCCGGCGACCCAACCGAGCCGGCTCCCGCCGGCAGCGCCCTCCGGCCGCAGCTGTCGCGGCGGAACTCCACCACCATGACATCGGAGCCGTACCGGCGGGGGCGCGTCGTGACCTTCCGAGACAGCTTCGACGACGACGAGCCGGAGGACGAGGACGGCTCGCGGCCGGATGCCGGGAGGGCGCTGTCGGCGAGGGAGGCTGTGGCGGCGCAGGAGGCGGCGGAGGCTGCTGCAGCGGCGGAGGAGGAGGCGGCGGGGCGACCGGCGATGATGTCGCTGATGGACCTGCTGGAGGAGACTGACAGGGAGATGGGGCTTGAAGGGTCAAGGTACATATTGAGTGATGATGAGGAGTTTGATGAGGAGGATGAAGAGGAGGAGGAAGGGGAAGATAGTCAGGATGGTGAGGGTGACATGGAGTACACTTGCTCTGTTTGCATGGTGAGGCATAAGGCTAATGCTATCAGCAATTGTGGCCACAGTTACTGCAGGATGTGCTCCAGGGAGCTTATGGTCGGCAAGGGGAACTGCCCTCTCTGCAACAATTTCATTTTAGAGATTCTTGAGATTTTCTAATTTCCCAATTCTCTCTCTGTGCTTGAGTTGGGAAGTTTTTCTTTTTTTTGGTTTTTAATTTGTTATTGTTTATTATTATTGTTATTTTGGTTTATTTCTCCCTTGTGAGTTGGAGTTGTTGAGTTGTGAAATTACAGTGTGGATTGTGGATGATCATACTGTTTTCTTTCCATGAATAGAGATATTACATTCTTCAAAGGGTGTTTATGGCTCATACTGGCTCTCAAAATTTTTCTCATGTTAGGTCTTTGGCTCTTTGCAAGAACTGGGCGATTTTTGCATAAATTCGAATGATATATATCATCACTTTTTTGAGATTTGCTGGTAATTCAAATAGTTGGACTTGTGTTTCCAATAAAACAAGAACTAGAATTTTTAAGTTCTAACTAAAATTCAAATGTTAAAAAATTATACTTGTTTAACGAGTACATTGTGTGCAAGCAAGTAGCAACAAGAAATAGAGCTGCGAGGCTTACATTGAGGTAACTGAGCATTTTTTCGTTTCCATTTTGATCAAATTATAGCAAAATGCTGAAATTTTCATTATTTTCATTCCACGTACTGTATAACCATGGCTGACTTATCACAGATTTTATTGTAATCAGGCACTAGTAGGAGGTAGCATCTTCTCCCAAAAAAAAGTACAAGGTAGCTTCAACATCTTAACAAAAGAAGGATATAGTGCACGCCTACTCAACCCAGTTGCGAAATTCGACTCTCTGTATTCTTCACTGAGGTTTCTGTTCACCTGTTGCGACATTTTCTTGAATGAAATCAAATTTACTCTTCCTCATCTCTCTTAAATCGTGGCAAAACAATCTCTATTCATTTTCTGACGAACAGAGCATAGTTCAGGTTGTCTCACTATGTAAATTTGATCTCCCACTTCATTGTCCGAGTCCTGGTTTCGATACCAAGTCCACAGAGCCCATGTTTCATTTTTTACCTGCATATTAAATATTGAAATGCTCCATCAGAGATTGGCAAGAGTTCTGATATTGTCATTTGTCAATCTTAGACTCCGCAATGTACAAGCTCAAATGACCTCAATATTAACTTTCAAAAATCAAAATAGATCTTGCAACTGAAATTATTTATGACCCAGGAATGAATCTGCTCGATTTTTGATATATTGTTTTTCAATAAAAACTATCAAATCCAACTGTTATATAATGTTGACTATACAACATTCTTGTTTAAGGCCCACAAGCATTAACTTATTGCATAAGAACCTAACATGATATAGCAGAGCTTTATTAGCTTGAATGTCCTTCAGATAATTTGTACCGAGGCATTATATATTAATTTATTCAATGTAACACTTCTACCACCATGCTTGTGATGCATTACACAAAGGAGGCAACGGGGTGAGGAGGTAAGATAAGAAGGGAATGGTACCTCTAGAATCCCATGGCCGAAGCTACTTTCTCTGAAAGCACTGTAATCCGGCTGGCGATCCCAACAAAACTTACCCATTGCAGGTCCAACTGAAAAATTAGAGGAACAGAAGCCACCCCTAAGAGGATCAGGAGTACTTGATGGATCAGGACAATGGCCAGGCTCATCAGCAAATCTGATTGCCATCTTCTCTCGGTTACCCCCATCCCCAACTGTAATATATACAGGACCACATGGATCTAAGTTATAATTATAAACCCGATTCGACCTCTCGTAAGCATGAACCTGGTGATCAATTTAAGTATAAAACAGGCAAGTAAAGGCACAAATGTAGCTAGAGGAGATCATAAAGATCACGGTAGTTTCAAATCGAATAAATATTTGACTGAACTCCCTCTTTGTACTACTGTTAACCCTTAACAACATGCTTGTGGTGAACCAAGTTAGGAAGCAGATCAGACATGAATCCATAGTCATAGTTTAGTTTATTAAGATGACAAAAATAAGTGTTCCAATTTGCTTCAGAAAAACAAAATCATTCGTTAACCATGTTATATTCAGGTTGTTTTATTTAATTGTTATATACTGCTGCTGTACTTAGGCAGCTGAACTTTAAATGAATGCACAACTCGTCAGTCTACCAAAAACAAATTGTAATAAATCGTCCTCTACCTCCAATGTAAAGCATTTCTTTCCCTCTTTCTCACTGCTATGCTATGCTGGTCCATTGGATGTAAAGGAACTAGCTTAAATGGATTATAAATAATATTTTACTGATTAGGATATCTTACATGTCCATTAAATACTATATCCACACCATATGAGTATAGCAGCTCTTCCAACTCCACCCTCATACACTCTGCTTCTCTGTAATGAGCCTCGTAAGTACTATACCATGGTGGGTGCCAAGTAGCTACAAGCCAGGGAGTGATTGATCTATCAACAATAGCCAGGTCTCTCTCCAGCCACTTATATTGATCAGCTGTCAAGGAAATGAGCCATCTCAGGTAACAAGATTAAGAAAAGGAAGAAAATAGGACAAAGTCCGTTTGTAAATTGAAACCAAGAAAACCCTGAATTGATTACAATGAGAATTTTCAACACATTTAATTCCTAACAAATAATTCTTTCCGACATAACTGAATACTAGATTTGAAAAACTTCCTCGTCTAGGTTGACATGTACTTATACAGTATTGACCGCGACCTCAGAATACCATCCATATTCTTGATAAGTGCAATGCAATGACGTTTCATTTCGGTCATCTACATAGCTCGCATATTCTTCTTTCTTTCTTCTTTTTTTTTTCACAGAAACTTGATGAAATATGGACATAATTTTCATATAAAATAACCAGTTCGTTTGACAATATTAACTTGTTGTTTGCCTGTGAGTGAAAGTAAACACTAGTTAACTTTTCAAATTGATTAATGGCCAATGTTTACAGAAATTCATAGCTGACGGTAAACTAACAATTAGTCAATGATAGCTAGCCATGATTTCCATACTGCCAAAACATCAAAATCTTGAATTCATCTTTTTCCTTCTAATTTGTTTTTTATCCTGGCCTGTTTCAAAACAAGGCTTGAAAAGCATGCCTACTAAATCAATACTAGTAGTAGTTACCTATAACAAATCAATTGAAGGAAAATAATTATCAGGTGAAAAGGGCAATACCTGTTTTGTTATAATTAATATAAGCCCCAAGCATAATAAAATGAATGCCTCCAGCATTGAAAGAGTAGTAGAATGTGGATGAAGATCCACTCTCTTCAGAGGGGAATGCAAACCTAGAACTTTAAGCCACAAATGTCTTATTTCCTGCCTGTTTTTCAATTTCATGATTTCCTTCTACCACCATCATTGGAACTTTAGAAACTAGATTCTGCATAAACCTGGAATCATTCAGTTATGGTGGCATAAGAAGATATAAAAATAATATCACAAAACATTTTCACCAGCCTTAAACTATTGCTTAGAATTTTATATAACTTTTCCATGTACCTTCCCCAATAATCCCATCGAGGCTGGTAGGTTTCATGTATTGGAGTTTGTGGAAATGAGCAGCTATAACAGTCAGCGCCTGTTCCATTTGTGAGGTACAAATTTGCATAGGTTACATCTCCAATCAATAGAAAAAGATCAGGTTTATTACTAGTCAGGTGAATGATAGTAGTAGTTGTATTATAAGTGAGACCAAGATCTCCTGCTATTGCAATTCTGCCTGGGTAGCTTTGTGGACCAGAAAGTGGCATGGTCCTGAAATAATAGATGTCACTCATGGCTTTTAAGAAGGGATCTCCACATTGATAATAGTATAGTGTGCTCGGTTCCAATCCTACATATACAGCGGAAACTAGTTTAAATAAACTGTAACACGTAAATTTCATATCATAGTTACCAAGTTTACAGTGCTCTCTGGCATGCAATACAGGTACTTACTTCCACACATTATGTCACTTCTTATCATTTAAGCACAAGATTTTCTTTACACAGTGGAAAGTTCCATGAATTGGTACATCGATTACACAGTTGCTGAGAGAATCAGGTTGTTTCATAAAAGAACAACTAGCCTTTCCATGGTTGAGTCAATGACAAGGATCAATCGCCATCATTAGGAACTATCTAAGATCTAACTTTCATGTCAGGATTTAAAGAAAATTCCAATACATAACATTATAGCAAGTTTACAGGAAACTACTTAAAGTATTGACTTTTTGTCAACATTTTAAGGTATCCATACATAAGTGTTCAAGAAAAGTGACCAAAATTATATTGATAACCTGTTAAATTGGCTGCAAATTTAAGACATTACTATAATTTGACATAGTAACCTCTGATTGATAAAGGACAGACTGAATGCAAAATGGTCCTCAATATGGTTTATTCACTCCTCATCCAACCCAACACTAAACAACTACAGCTGGAAAAACCCAGTACATAAACAGAAAAACATAAATTGTTATTTGGGTCAGTTTGTTCCATTAAACTCTTACTAGGAAACAAAAAGATAAAAGTTACCTGTGACTCGAACATGATGGATGATTCCAGAAGTGTAATTCTGAAGGCCTTCAAAAGGATAAAGCTGATTGTAGACAAGAGAGTGGCCTCTAGCTTCATGCACCAATGCAGACCTAGACTTTCCATAATGAACAACACTTGAGACAGTGTCAGGGTCCAGTTGCTTTATATTGCAACCAATTTGAGACTCCCCTGACATTATCTTCAACGGAACAACATCAGCATTGAAATTAAAATAGTCAAAAGTAAACTCCAAATTTTATTTAAGCTCAAATTATTAGTCACATCCGTCCACAATACCACAGTGATGAAAACCATATACCACTAATTCTGTGATATTATAACACCATTGACACTACCTGTAACCCATGAGATCCAAACGGAATCATGGGTGGTAGAAAGAGACAGTGAAATTTGCTCGGGTTCGAAGCCGCGGACGCGGCGGCGAACCCGAGGGTCGGTATCCGGCAAGTCGAGGGCGATGCCGCTCAAGGCGGGGTCGAATGGAACGGTAACGGAATCGAAGGGACCTTCAAGGGTGGTTGGAATGTGGCAGTGACCGAAACCCACGAGCAGGTTCAGCAGAAGAATTACCAGGCCGTGACGAAATCGAAGAAGAGCAACGGCAGTAACAGCAGACATCATCGGAGAATCCGACTCTATTGACACACAAGCTTTTCCTTTTGTTAAGAGTTTGTGGGAAAGGAAAGGAAGGAACATGTTACATACGTGTAAGGAACAAAAGTGAGAAATGTGCAAGAGTGAGGAATCGCTTTGGACGTGTCCCTTATCTGGACGGTTAGTGACCGTTTGTCCTGGGAACGTCACGTGGCATTGTTTTTAAATTTTATAAAAATTAATTATTATTATTATTATTTTTATGAGTTTAATTGGTATGTACTAACAGTGTAAAACTGTTTTACATTGTCAATTAATAGAATTAGGGGAAAATGAGAAATCATAGTGAGTCCCTCATTATAATGGATAGTTATTTATGTGAATTGGCACTTTCTACTATTTCTATTGGTTGACAATGTAAAATTATTTTACATTGTCAATAGATTTAAATTAAATTTTATTTTTATTACTAGTGGATTGACAGGAATCCACATTTTTTAATTTTAGTATAAAATTTGCTATTATTAATAAATTACTTTTATTATACAATACTGTTTTATTTTTAAAATTAGAATTTTTAAAATTTAAAAATAATATCAAAACTTGGACATTATCACAAAAATAGGCAAATATTTTAGGAAAAAATTTGAACACCAAAAAAAAAAAGTTACCTCCTTGAATCCATTTTATTAATAGTAATAGATTAGTAGTAGTAGTAGATTGACAAGCACTTCCACAATTTTTTATTTCTAGTATAAATTTTTTTTTACAATATCATTTGTTTTATCTATTTACAATTTATTTTTGACTTTAATATATTTTTGGACCCTATAAAATATGAAAAATTTGGTTTAGGTCCTTGTAATATTTTTTTTGGTTTTGGTTCAGAAAATAGTTAAAGTGGTTGACTTTGGTCCCCCACCATTAACTAGCCTCTATTAAATAATGATCTGGCTGACGGCATGCCCTTATGTGGCTCTGATTAAATCTATGTGACATTTCCCTATTAATCCACCTAGTTTATAAATAGAATGGGTAACTCGCATCCATAACCCGAAAACCCAAACCCATAAGCCCATATTACTTGAGTGCAAGTGAATGTTAGGGTTCGATGAAATCAACACTTGAGTGCTAAAATCAAGTGAGAGGGAAATCAATTGTGAGTGAACTTCAATCTCTAGAACTCATGGTGGAAGATCGTGCATGGATGAGCATGGTTGAAGGTGAAGTGTGGAGGTGCGTGGGTGACCAGAAAAGTGTGTGCTCGAAGATTCTCAAGGTACATTTTGGAATCTTTAGTGGAAAGGTGTGTTTGCACATGGGTGGCGTGGAAATATAATATCACATTTGTGGGGACCAAGTGGGGTTATGAGGACTGATTATTTATTGGGTTTAGGGTTCAATGTGTCACTGTTAAGGGTTTAGGGTATTATTGTGAAGGGTAGTTAGAGAGTAGAATATTGACATGTTTTTCAGTGTAGTTAGAAAGTATAATATGGCAAGTCACCATTACCTTTAAGACTTAGGTTTTAGTGGTATATTTTTTTACCATTTTGTTGATTACATCATTAAAGTCAGTTAATTATCACTTACCAATGGTGTTGTATGACTTTGCAGGATAGCATGAGCTTTACTGTGATAATTCATCACATGGGTGAATTTGTGAATGAAGGTTCATTGACTTATAAAAGTGGGATACAGGCCATTCACAACATAGATATCGATAGGTGGTCTTACTTTGAGGCCGTGAGTTTAATTAAGAAGGATCTAGGCTATGATGGTGAGGTGAAGTTGTGATGGAGGATTCTTGGTGCATCCTTTGATGTTGGTTTGAAAAGTATTACTTGGAATAGCCATGAAATGGAGATGGCCAATTATGCCATAAATCATAGGATTGAGGTTGACTTATATGTTGAGCATATTGTGTTTCAACCCCAAGTGTTGTTGGAATTGGGTTATGATTCTGGACAAGGTAAATAGAGTGGGGGGCGAGATGTAGGTGAGGGATTGGGCCAAAGCTTTGGTATGGTCTGGGGTCAAGATATAGGTGAAGGTGCAGGCCTACCTGAGGGTGTGGATGTTGTGCAACCTCAATGTGGTGTTGATTATGTAGAAAAAGTGGCTGAGGTATAACCTAAACTTAAGAGAGGTGCTATGAAAGAAACACATGCAGCAGATGGTGACAATGGAGTTACATTAGAGATTGGGAGAGACACCGAGCAAAATTAGACACGGATACATGCTCCTAAGGTGGTTTGATCAACTAATGAGGTGCAACCAGATGTGTAGCAACCTGGGACTATGGAGTTTGAACCAGCTACTCAGGCTCAAAAGAAGAGAAGAAAATGTAAGCTCTAACACCCTTCAAAAGCCACTAAGTGGTTTGAGATACATCGAGCTAAGGGTTTTGATAGATAACAAATCAATCCTTAATAAAATCTTTTGTTGGAACTAATGGTTTGTTCAAGTGTTTGTCTTGATTAGCACAAGATCATGCTAAATACTCGTTGAAGAGAATTGGACCATACAATATTTCATTTCTAAACAAACTCTCTAAGGACTCATATATCTCGTATATATAAACCTACAGAAAAAAAACCCTTTTCATAAGAAAATCTATGGTATTAAAATTTCTCTCACAACAAAATATTCCTATGTCATCAAAAGGATACCAAACAATCAGAAGGATCACAAGTACATCAGAAGGATAATCTGTCCAAAAGGCTTTGGCCAGAAAAGGGTAATCTGAAGTTGTCCTATATGAAATATCTCACTCTCAAAGCTTGCTCTGCATGATTCATAGCCTTTTTTAAAGATCAAACTTGACAAGACAGAGATCCAAAAGGAGCACTAACACTCTAAAAAATTAGTGAACCCAAATGGTTAGTTTTCCTCTTTGGTAATATAATTACTTGCTGAGAAAGAAAGCAACCTACTTATCCCTCCAGTCTTAAACTAGTGGATAAAAAAAGCTCTGGACTTAAGGTTTGAAGTCTCAACGGCTAGATTTTGAAGAATACAAAGGTTTTGTTCTATATCAGATGGATGTTAAATCTTCTTTTCTAAATGGTTTTATTTATGAAAAAGTGTAAGTTAAACAACCTCCTAGTTTTGAAAATGAAACCTTTCCTCATTATGTTCTTAAGCTATCAAAAGTTGTATATGGTCTGAAACAAGCTCCAAGAGCTTGGTATGAAAGACTTAGCTTTTTTCTACTTAAAAATGATTTTAAAAGAGGAAAAGTTAATACAACATTGTTTATCGTGCATGAGAAAGATGATTTCCTTATTGTTCAAATTTATGTAGATGATATTATATTGGTGCTACTAATCAAAATCTATGTAAGAGTTTTTCCAAGCTTATGCAAGGAGAATTTAAGATGAGCATGATAGGAGAGTTCCAATACTTTTTGGGTTTGCAAATAAAGCAACAGAAAGATGGGATCCTTATTCATCAAGACAAATATGATAAGGATCTGCTCAAAAGATTTGATATGGAGAAACCTAAGTGCATTAGCACTCCCATCCATCCTTCTCAAGTTCTAGAAGCTGATGAAGATGGAGATAAAGTTTTTGATAAACTTTATCGAGGTATGATTGGCTCATCACTTTATCTCACAGCTAGTAGACTTGACATACAATTTGTAACATCCCCATTTTTTATCTAAGCTAATTAGCTCAGTGTCTCCAGCTAATTAGAGGGGTTAGCGATTAATTGAGAATTAATCGATTAATCTCGAGAGCAAGGGCTTAGTAAATTAAAGGCAAGTCAACAAGATAAGTTAAAGTCAACGATTAATTAGAAAAATTTAACAATTAAAACGTAATACATTAAAAGTTACAATTAAAAGCCTAATTACCCAATCCTTGTTAATTCATGATTTAGAACATAAAATCAAGGTGACCTAACCTTATTAACTAAGAGTATGACAAGCATCACATCTTAATCACATGAAAAATTAACCCTCACACATTCTTTATATAATTAATGAGGAAAATCCTTTTCAATGAAAATGTGTTAAGTTGTAATTAAACCAATTGAATTAATTAGTATCTAGATAATTGTAACAATTGTAAAAATTTAGAAACTTCCCTTTAATTATTGTTTAAAAGTTTGGTTAAAGCAAGAACCATATCCAATCATCCATTTGCCTTCTCATCATACACCATTAGATCAAGAGTTTATGTTAGTAGTATTCCTTAAGTCAAGACAAGAGATGTACTCTTTTCCATCAAGATTGTGACACTTGGAGTGATCATATTCACCCAAGTCAATCCTAAGAGAGGTCATGCTTTTAACAACTTGAAAAACACAACATGGTCTTTACCCAAGTGCCAAGACTCAAAGGAAACATAACTCTTTCTTTTGCCCCAAGGTTTTCCCCCACTCTCTTGCTTGTTGTAAGAAGCAAAATCACATCACTCCTTCCCCCCGCAATTGCGCCATCGGCCCCTCTCTCTCCCCCCCTCATTTCATTTTCTATTTCCTCTCTCAAGACACAAAGCTCTCTCCTCTCTCTAAGTCCCATTCCTACTCTCTTGTTCTTCCAACCCTCCTTGTTCTTCCAACCCTCCTTGTTCTTCTTCCAATCTCCCTACTACTTCCTACCTCATTTCCATCACCACCTTCACAATCCCTTCAAGGACCACTATTTTTGGTCTTTGGAGAAATAAGATCACCCGTACACAAACTCCATTTCCAAGCTTTCAAGTAGAAAGGCTTTCTCCAACCTTCTCCACATTCCAAATCCTTCAAGAAGCTCTCTTTGGTAGTGACTCTAACCCTTCTTTTTCATGTATTTTTCAAGCTCTAGAACTCCTAAGCTCTTTATAGCTAGGTGGTTTTAGGATTTGCTTCAAGGTCTCATGACCATATCTTGCTCTATGAGTTTTTCTTGCCTTGTTGAAAATTTGTCTTAAAATGAGATTATGTGATATGATGATTTTTATGTATCTTGCTTTATTTTGTTTTAAAATACTGATTTGGTGATTAAAACCTTGAATATGATGGTGAGATAAAATATAAAAATGGTGATTTGAAGTGGTATAGCAACATCTCCACTAGTTTGATATGTAAAACATAAAAACTAGTTAAGCTGGAATTCTGGCAGTCTATAATGCGTACTATATAACTCATTCTACAAAACTCAAAATGTAATGAAACAAATTTTCTGTGAAAGTAGACTCAAAGAGCTTTCCAAACATATAAAATACATGAAATTTGGATTTAAAATGAGGGAGATATGATTTTTCAAAGTGGGCTATTCCTAGATGGATTTCTATTTGGGCAGTCTGCACTAAAAACCTTATAACTGAAGGTACAAAAATTAATTTTGAATAGGACCAAGTTTTTTAGAAATCTAAGATATGAGGAACACCTCCATAAAATAGTTTTGTTAGATTCCATGTGAGAAACTCCCAGTTGTAACATCCCCAATTTTATCTAAGCTAATTAGCTCGGTGTCTCCGGCTAATTACAGGGGTTAGCGATTAATTAAGAATTAATCGGCTAATCTCGATGAGCAAGAGCTTAGTGAATTGAGTCAAGTCAATAATTGAAACATAATGCATTAAAAGTTACAATTAAAAGCCTAATTGCCCAATCCTTATTAATCCATGATTTAGAACACAAAACTCAAGGTGATCTAACCTAATTAACTAAGAGCATATAAGTATCACATCTTAATTACATGAAGATTAACCCTCACCTCTTCTTTACATAATTAATGAGGAAAATCCTTTTCAATTAAAATGTGCTAATGTGTAATTTAAACCAATTGAATTAATTAGTATTTAGATAATTATAACAATTGTAAAAATTTAGAAACTTCCTTTTAATTATTGTTTGAAAGTTTGGTCAAAGTAAGAGCCATATCCAACCATCCATTTGCTTTCTCATCATACACCACTAGATCAAGAGTCCATGTTAGTAGATTCCTTGAGTCAAGACAAAAGATCTATTCTCCTCCATCAAGATTGTGACACTTGGAGTGATCACAACCATCCAATGCCAATTCTAGGATAGATCATGCTTTTAACCACTTGAAAAGAAACACTACAAGTCTTTACCCAAGTGCCAAAACTCAAAGGAAACATAACTCCCTCTTTTGCCCCAAGGTTTTTCTACTCTCTTGCTTGTTGTAAGAAGCAAAGTCACCTCACTTCTTTCCCTCATTTTTGCGCCACTTCAGCCCCTTCTCTCTCCTCATTCCATTTTTCATTTCTCTCTCAAGACACACCAAGCTCTCACCTCTCTCTAAACCTCTGTTTGTTCTTCCTACTCTTCTTCATGTTCTTCTTGTTTTTCCTACTCTAAGTCATCACTTTTCCACCACCATCACCCTCATCTTCTATCACCACCCTCACTAACTTATCAAGGATCACATTCTTTGGTCTTTGGTAGAGCAAAGCAAACACTCATTTAGCCTCCATTTGCTAGCTCAAGAGAAAGGAGGCCATCTCCAACCATTCTCATTCTTTAAACTTGTCAAGAGAAATCCTTGTGGTAGTGACTCTAACCTTCTCTTTTTCATGTATTTTTCAAGCTCTAGAACTCCTAAGCTCTTCATAGCTAGGTGGTTTTAGGACTTATTTCAAGGTCTCATGACCATTTCTTGTTCTATGAGTCTTTTTGTCTTGTTGAAAAATGTTGCCTTGAAGTGAGAATATGTGGCATGATGGTTTTATGTATCTTGCTTTATTTTGGTTTAAAATACTGATTTGGTGACTAAAATTTTGAGTATGATGATGAGATAAAATATAAAAATGGTGATTTGAAGTGGTATAGCAACATTTCCACAAGATTGATATGTAAAACTTAAAAACTAGTTAAGCTGGAATTCTGGTAGTCTATAAAGCGTATAGTATAACTCACTCCACAAAACTCAAAATGCAATGAAACTAATTTTTTGTGAAAATAGACTCAAAGAGCTTTTCATACATATAAAATATGTGAGATTTGGCCTTAAAACGAGAGAGATATGAATTTTCAAAGTTTGCTGTTCCTGGATGGGTTTCTGTCCGGGCAGTGGGTAATAAAACGTGCATAACTCAAGTTATACATAACATTTTTGAGTGGGACTAAGTTTGTTAGAAAGCTAAGACATAGAAGAACACTCCATAAAACAGTTTTGTCAGATTCCATGTGAGGAACTCCCAGTCAAGTGGACAGGCCACTGACCTGAGTTAAACTTTCAAGTCTGAACAGTCAGAATAAAATGTGCATAACTCAAGCTACAAAATGAATTTTTAAGTGGGGCTTATTTTGTTTAAAAATAGACTCAGAGAAGTATATCCACACAAAAATTCGAAACAAAAGAATAAAAGATGAAATTATGGTGAATTTTCAAAGTTACTGCCCCACTGTAAAAGTAAAAACTGGTTATGGTAAAAGTTAAAGAATAAGGAGAAATAAGCTCTAAAACATTAATACCCCTGAATTAAGTATTGGAAAAACCTTCATAATTCAAATTAAAAGTTTCAAAAAGGATAATGGATGAAATTGGCCTTATGCCTAATAAAAAAATTTATACAAGAAGCAAATCAATTAAAAGCTTGTACCCAAGTTTACTAAGTTAAGTACATAAGATTTTGTGTGATATGTATGCCTCTATGTGTCAATATGATGACAATGACATGATGATGATGATATGATATGATGATGATCATGATGATGAGGATATGATATGATGATGATGATGATGATGATGATGATTATGATAGTGATACGATGATGATAAGAATGATAATGATATGATGACGATATGATAATAAATGATGATGATATGCATATGATATGTTGATGACATGATGCTTAATGCTATACATGAAAGGATTAATAAATATGAACACCTTGGGAACGGCGATACGTAATGCCTAGAGGTGATTAATAAAGGAACCACATTTGGGGACGGCGATATGTAACGCCTAAATGTGGAAGAGAATTAGAATAACTTTGCATCATAAGCTTTAATAAGAAAAAGATGAACTAAGGGTATGATCCTTCAAAAGGGAAGGTGACTTAATTTAAGCTCCCCTCACCCACGACTCACATGAGGCATCGTATGACCCAGCTAGTGTGAGTATAGAGGATAGGTCTTACATGAGGCATGGCATGACCCAGCTAGTATAAGTACCGAAATTCTATGATGGCGACGGCCACGGTATGAGCTCATTACCACTTATATTTAGTGGGTGAAAAATAAAGTCAAGTTAAGAAAAGAAGAGGGACTTCGGTCCAAACCCTAGAAAGGGAAGAAATTAAGAGAATCTTATAGCATGAACATGCATGTTTTATATAATTATACTTATGCCCATGTATGTTATGATATAAATGATTAGAGAGTATGTTAAAATTGAATCCACTTCGGATATTCATGTTTTCGAAAACCTAAGAACTAAACCTTATGAATGCTCACTGTTTTCATTAATAAAACCGAAGTGGCTGGGACGATGGCGATGACACTTTCGTGTCGGGTTCGAGTCCTACTGAGAAATTCCATTTCTCACCCTAGTTATTTTTCCGTATCGTCACCAGATCTCGATGGCACATCCGGTGGAGTGGAGCGTGGATCCCCCACACTATGAGCGAATGTGTGACATAGGATGCAAGACGCAGCTGTTTTGGGGCTTGTAGCAACCATCGTTCTGCACCTTTGCATATTTCTTTTTGAGTTGGGCTTTGTCATTTAAATTTGTACTTAGTATCTAGTATTTGGATCATGGCCCGACCATGAGCCTCCTTTGATGTAATACTGATGTATATGTATGTATATCTATATATTATGAACCCATATGAATGTAATGGTTAGTTATTTAATGCAATGTATTGGTGAATTACTATTTATTTATTTTTCTCTTGTTTTATGATATTAGGTTATGTATCTTATGCAACACGCTCTTTCTTTGTCTATCTTCTCGTTCAAGGCTTTACTTTTCAAAATGCTGCAAAGCGACGACGTATTTCAAAAAAAAAAAAAAATCTTACCGTATTTTTCCACGTAACTTAATTTCAAGTGAAGTTTAGTTTTCCACGAGTATAAGTAACAACTAATAAAACGTCGTAATATGACTTAAGAATAGTATGGGTTTATTAGGGTGTTACACCAGTGGAGTTGATAAACCACTGACCCGAGTTGAACTTTCAAGTCTGAACAGTCAGAAAAAAATGTGCATGTCTCAAGTTACAAAATAAATTTTTGAGTGGGGTTTGTTTTGTTTAAAAATAGACTTATAAAAGTATAATCATACCAAAATTCAAAGCAAAAGAGTAAAAGGTGAAATTATGGTGAATTTTTGAATTTACTGCCCCATTGTAAAAGTAAAAACTGGTTATGGTGAAATTTAAAGGATAATGAGAAATAAGATTTAAGACATTAGGACCCCTACAATAAGCAGTGGAAAAACCTTTATAATTCAACTTAAAAATTTCAAAAAGGATAATAGATGAAATTGGCCCTATGCCTAATAAAAGGGTTTACACAAGAGGTAATCCCAATTAAAAGCTTGCATCAAATTTATTAAGCTAAGCCCATAAAATTTTGCTTGAGAATATGCCTATGTTTATATGCAAGCATGATGCTATGATGATGATGAGTGATGATGATGATATGAATATGATATGTTGATGATATGATGCTTAATGATATATGATATTGGATTTCTCTGTTTGGCAAAATTTTGGGCAGCTTTGATCTAGCCGTTATGCTGCCGAAATTCTGCAAAAATTGTGGACTTAGAAATATTTTGCATCGTAAGCTTTAATAAGAAGAGATTTAATTAAGTGTGTGATCCTTCAAAAGGGAAGGTGACCTAATTTAAGCTTCCCTCACCCATGACTCACATGAGGCATGGCATTACCCAGCTAGTGTAAGTACCGAAATTTTATGGTGGCGACGGCCATGGTATGAGCTCATTACCACTTATATTTAGTGGGTAAAAAGAAAAAGACTTAAGATAAAGTCAAGTTAAGAAAAGAAAAGGGACTTCAGTCCAAACCCTTGAAGGGAAGAAGTTAAGAGAAGTTTATAGCATAGCCATACATGTTGTATGTAATTATAGTTGTTCCTATGCTTGTTGTGATATAAATGATCAGAGGACATGTTAAAATTGAATCTGGTTCGGATGGCTATGTTTTCGAAAATCTAAAAATTGAACTTTATGCATGCTCACTGTTTTCATTTATAAAACCGAAGTGGCTGCAATGATGATGACGACACTTTAGTGTTGGGTTCGAGTCCTACTGAGAAATCTTATTTCTCACTCTAGTTACCTTTCCGTATCGTCACCAGAATCCGATGGCGCCTTCGATGGAATGGAGCATGGATCCCCCACCCTGTGAGCAGACATGTGACTTAGGATGCCAGACGAAGCTATTTTGGGACTTACAACGACCATCGCTCTGCACCTTCGCATATTCCTTTTTGAGATGGGCTTTGTCATTTAAGTTTGTACTTAGTATCTAGTATTTGGATCATGGCACGACCATGAGCCTCCTTAGATGTAATGCTGATATATATGTATGTATATTATGAACCCATATGGATAAGCTATGTAATGCAATGTATTTGTGAATTACTATTTATTTATCTTTATCTTGTTTTATGATATTGGGGTACATATTTTATGCAACACGCTCTTTCTCTATCTGTCTTCTTGCTCAAGGCTTTACTTTCCAAAATGCTGCAAAGCGACGACGTATTTATTTCAAAAAAAGAAAAATCTTACCGTATTTTCCGCGTAACTTAATTTCAAATGAAGTTTAGTTTGCCGCGAGCATAAGTAATAACTAATAAAACGTCGTAGTACGACTTAAGCATAGTATAGGTTTATTAGGGTGTTACACAATTAAGTGTGGGTATTTGTGTTAGATTTCAATCTAACCCAAAGCAATCACAGTTAAATACTGTCAAGAGAATTTTGAGATGTCTAGTAGGTACTAGTGATATTGCTCTCTGGTACAAGAAAGGTACTTTCTATAATGTTACAGGTTATTGTGATATAAATTTTGCTGGAGATAGAGTTAAGAAAAAGAGTACAAGTGGTTCTTGTTGCTTTCTTGGAAAATCCGTGATAACATGGTCAAACAAAAGGCAAAACACAAATTGCTCTCTCCACTACTGAAACTGAATATGTATCTATTACAAATTGTTGTGCTCAAATTCTGTGGATTAAGCATCAGTTGGAAGATTTCAACTTGAGGTATACCAAAATCCCTATTCTATGTTATAACACTAATGCTATTAACCTTGCTAAAAATCCTATTCAGTATTCTAGATTAAAACATATAGATATTAAACATCACTTCATGAGAGATCATGTTTAGAAAGGAGATATTGAGCTAAGTTTTGTAAATATAGAATATCAAATAGCTTATATATTTACAAAATCTCTAGCTAAAGGTCATTTCTATTATATTAAGAACCTTCTAAATATGATTAGTTTTTGAGTATGCATTCATATCACATAGATCCTATCCCTCTAAGCCTCTAAGAAAGCTTAAAGCTGAGGTTGCAATAGCCAGGTATGTTTCCTTTTTGAAGAAAGCATCTCAAGAAGTGTTTAGAAAGTTTAGCTCAAAACAGTTTTTAGAAAGTATTCAGAAAGTTGTGTTTAGAATGTTGATTCAAAAAGGGGAAATCAGAAAGGTACTATATGAAGTCTTCAGATTCAAAAAGAAGATTTCCTTAAGAATGTTAATTCAAGCCTCAGATCAGAAAGATGAATGTGAAGAGTCAAAGCAATTTTTCAAACATGGGTTGGTTTTGTAACTTCCCGCTATGACATGTTGCCACGTCTCAATGAAGTGGGAAAGACAAAAGTTATCCCCACACAAAACACCATCATTTTTATCTCAAACCTCTTATATTTCCATGACCCTTGGTTTTTTCTTTTAACCACCAAACTCATTTAATTACTCTGAAAACCCTTTTTTCTCTTAAGTTACTAAAACCCCTTATACTGTTCAAACACTATTCATTTTCCCTCAAAGATTTAAACACTTTCTACCTTCACCTTCAACATCAACCCAAACATATTCCTTTTTCCTTTCAAGATCCAACCTTTTGCATTCTCTAAAATGGTTGACAAGGGTTATCAAAGTGTCCTCTACATATTCGAAGACGTGGAAATGCAAGCCAACTTCCAGAATAAATTCTTCAGGAGACCCATTGCCAGAGGAAGAAGATTCTACTTGGAGAACTTCACCTTTCTTCCCGAAGTCTTCAACGTTTTTGAGTTTCAAGGATGGAATGATTTTTTGAAGATTTTTGAGGACATTCACATTGGAATGGCTCCTGCCTTCTACAGCTCGTTGACTCTGATGAGGACAACACTTCACTCAGAAGCATCATTGGAAGTTTCAAACTCTAGGTTCTACCTTCTAACATTGCTGAGATTACCAACACTTCCAATGATGGTATTCTATGTCATGGTGGAGAAAACTGGTGGGAGGAACTTGGTGTCACTAAAGAAGATGTAGCAGAAACTCTAACAGGAAAAACAAATATAAGAGTAAGAAATTCCAACTTCTCATTTACTTATTCCTGGCAGGGCTGTGTATTCTGCAGTTTAGCACATTGCATTACCTAGGAGTGGCAATATAGATCTAATGACTAAGGCAGATCCAATGGCGATATTTTGCCTCATGACCAGAAGAAGGATCAACCTGGTGAGGCTGATATTGCATTTTATTCTTGCTACTGTTAATGCTAAAAGGAGAAGACATGCTACTCTTCCTTATAGCATGTTTCTCACAGGGTATTCATTAGGGGATAATTGCCTTTGGATGGACACAAGTCTGATAATAAAAGACCCATCACCACCATGAAAACTTTCTCTACACTGGTATTGAAACCCTAAGGTCAAGAAAAGGAGAAAGAGAAAAAGAGCAAGGAAAAAAAAAGATACCATTGCTGCTACTGCGACTGTTGTGCCTAGCACCAAAAAGAACAAGTCTAAGCCTTCAGAGGAAAGCAAGAAAAAGAAGAAAAGGAGATAAAGAAGCCTCTCTCCTATTCTTGTGGGAAAAGGAAAAAGCAAGAGAAGACTAATGAAACTTGCTAAGGAGTCTTCTTCTTACTCAAAAGCTAAAGATGAGATTTCTACAATTGCTACAGAACCTATCAACATAGATGACACTGCCACAACACCTGCTGCCCCTCTTGCTTCTTGAGCTACTAAACCTACTCAGAGAGGGATTATCATAAAGAAACCTGCACAAAAAGAGCCTACTAAAAAGGAGGTTCCAGAAGAAAAAGGGAAGAAGAAGATGAAAAAAGCTCCTACTACTCTTTCTAGAGACTTTACTCCCTTTCCCATCAGAAGAACAAGAAGGAAAGCAGAGAAAAACAAGTTAAGCAAAGAGGCTTAGCTCTAGAAACAAAGAAATAGAGCTAATGGAGTTAGAGCATCAGAGCCAACAAGCTCTTCTATCTCTCAAGATGTAGAACAATATTTTGGTGTGATAGAGGAGTTGAATCCTCCTTCTGAGATGAGAAGAGTAATTATGCCCTCAGAACAACAAGCTGGACAAGCTGCAACTCAACCTCAAATATTGCAATTGGTCCTTGCTAGTCCAAAAGGAACTGTGGTTGAAAAGACTAAAACCCAAACTGAAGTTGTTGCACTAAAAGCAACCTAGGAGACAGAAGCTCAAGCTGATAATGTCCCTGCTTCTGAGACTGCCATCATCTCCACTCCTATGTGGAAACCAACCCTGCCTATGTCTCAAGACTTCCTATTACCCTAACTATTGCCACAATTCTCCTTTTGTTAACCACTGGTCCTAGGTTTGTCAAAACAGCAACTGAAGCTGCTTCTAATTCTGGAAAGTCTTCACCCGCCCACACCGAGAAGCTGCCTTTTGAAGGACCCTCCATATCCCATCACAATGCCTTTTCCAATGTTGCTAAAGTTTAGATGGATCTCATGCTGGCCAATCAGTAGACAATAATTACTAACTAGCATGCTCTTGAAAGAAGAATGGACAAAATGGAGAATTTGATACTGCAATTGATAAGAGCTCTTCAGAAAAGAGACTTAAAAGGCAATTAGTGATGGTCTTGTATGATGCTATCCTTGCCTTATTCAAAAATTGGGTATTTAAAATCCTTATCCTCATTACCCGCGAGGGCAAAACCTTCCCCCCATACCCGTCCCATCATGGGCATTACCTGTAAGTACTTACAAGAGTGGGTAAAATTGATATCCTTAACTGCAATGTTTTAAAAAGAATCATGCTAATTCCTTGAGTATTAAGCTCATGCCTTTACAAATACAACCATACCAGAATCTGAATTGTTGCATTACAAACTAGGCCATATCTCAGCAACTAGATTACTTTTGCTTAGTATAAGGTTTCCTTTTATTACAACTAGTAGTGGTGTACCCTATGATATATGTCAGTTTGCAAGACAAAAAAAGCTATGTTTCACCACTAGTAATACTAGTGCCTCATGTGTTTTGAGCTATTGCATTTTAATCTTTGGAGATTTTTTGGTACCCTTTCAATTCTTGGACATTGATTCTTTCTAACTATTGACTATAGGTGGTTTTGTTGGACATTTATGCTAAAATCAAAGTTTGATGCTAAAACCAAAATTATAAGGACAATTATTGGGACCGAGTTTTCAATGAATCACTATTTTTATTCAAAAGGAATCATTCATCAAATATCATGCATTCAAACACCTCAGCAGAATGGCAGAGAGAAGAAAAAGCACCAGCATTTACTCAATGTAGCTAAGGCTTTTCTTTTTAAATCTAAACTACCAAAACTTTCCTATTCTTATGCAGTTTTACATGCCACTTACTTAATTAATAGAATTTCATCCCGTTTACTCCATAATTCTTTTCCATGTGAGCTCCTATTTTCTACTTCTGCTGATTTGCATGATCTTAAACTATTTGGTGCTTGTGTTGTGCCACTACTCCATAAACCTGAGTTGGAAATGTATGTTTCTTAGCTATAAGTCTAGCATAAAGGGATATGTTTTGTTGAATATTGCTAGTAAGGATGTGCTAATTTCTAGAAATGTAATTTTCTTTAAAACACACCTTCCTTATCCATCTAATGCTGGTACATTTTTTGGTTTGTATTAATTAGACATATTCCACAATGTACACATCACACCATAACCTAAACCACCTCTTGCCATCAATCCTTCTACTTCACCCTAGCCTAACATAATAGGACACTCACCTATCATCCCTACTCTTGATAGTACATTGATGAGACCATCACCTAACACACTAGCAACCACTAATATCTTTCCATCTACAAACACCATCGCAATACCACCTAAAGCACCTAATCCAAATACTTCTCAGCCTGGTCGAGTATTACAAAGGATTAGTAAGACACATTCTTACCTTATAGACTACTACGGCAATATTGCGACTACTACTCACACTCAAGCCACCATCTCTCAGGTTGCTTATCCTTTGTCTAAATTCATATCTTATACTGGTTTGTCAAGACCTCACAAGTATTATTCCCTATCTTTATCCCTTGTGTCTGAACTTACTTCTTATGCTAAGGCAATAAAGTTTGGTCGTTGGCGCACTGCCATGAAGAATGAAATCCTTGCTCTTAAGGCCAATTAGACTTGGAAAATTGTGGATCTTCCACCTAGAGTGGTTTTTATAGGAAACAAGTGGATCTTCAATATTAAACGCAAATCAAATGGTAGTATCGAGTGATACAAGGCTCGTCTCATTGCTAAGGGATACAACCGAGTTAAGGGGCTCAAATATTTTGATACTTCATTGCCTATTGTATAAATGACTACCATCTAGTTACTCCTTGCTCTAGCTATCATGCATGGTTGGCATCTCCATCAAATAGATGTTAACAATGCTTTTCTACATGGTGAGCTTAATAAAGATGTCTACATCATACTCCCACCTTTCTTTTCCTAGGTCCATATAAAGTTTATAAATTCATTAAGTCTTTATACAGGTTGGAGAAGCAAGTAGAAAGTGGTTTGAAAAACTCTCTTAGGTGCTTCTTTGGTGTGGTTACAAGCAAGCTTATGTTGATCATACACTTTTTCTCAAGTTCAACTCATCTTCATTCACTACCCTCGTAGTGTATGTTAATGATATCATCCTTCCTAGAAACTCCCTAGATGAGTTTGCTTATATCAAGAGAGTAGTGGATGATCGATTCAAAATCAAGGACTCAGGCTTGTAAAAGAACTTCCTTGGCCTTGAAGTGGCCCATTCAACAAAATGGATTTTCTTATGCCAAAGGAAGTATTGCTTAGACTTATTGCAAGACTCTAGTCTCTCAGCCTCTAAGCTTGCTTCCACTCCTCTCGATCTAGCCATCACTTGCATCAAGATAGGGGCCCACCGTTTACTGATATTTCTTCCTACCAACACTTGGTCAAGTGGCTTTTATACCTTACTACAACATGGCTAGATATTGCCTTCGCTAGATAACGGCTTAGTCAATTCATGGCCAACCCAACTATGCAGCATTATAAAGTTGCTATGCATGTTGTGAGGTATCTCAAAGCCGTTCCTGGGCATGATTTGCTATTCTACAGAACCTCTAAGGTACAATTGTTTGGATTTAGTCATGCTAACTAAGGAGGTTATGTAGACAGTAGGAGGTCTATCTCAAGTTATTGCTTCTTTCTTAGGCACTCACTCATATCTTGGAAATCAAAGAAGCAATCCACTATTTCTCTATCCTCTACGAAAGCAGAATATCGTGCTCTAGCCATGGCAACCTACGAACTCTAGTTGTTGGTTTATCTCGTTAATGAACTTCATGTTTGCTATAGCCACCTACCTATGCTCTATTGTGATAATGAGAGTGCTCTCCATATCGCCTCTAATCCTGTCTTTCATGAGCATGCTAAGCACTTAGACATTAATTGTCATATTATGTGAGAGAAGACTTGATTCGATTGATACCGCTCCTTCCTATTTCCACTCTTAATCCATGTGGGGACATATTTGCCCAAGCCTTATCTTTTTCCCCATTTACCTCCTCCTTTCCGAAGCTTGGTATGCTAGATATTTTCCAACCACCAGCTTGTCGGGGAGTTCTTAGACACTTCATCAGTATCAAAAGAAGTAGAGAGAGAGAGGCTCGAAGCATGTGAGTAATGGATACTAAGCTGCCAACACTAGTGGTTATTTTCTATTATGGTAGTTATTGTTAGTTAGTGGGTTGCGATTTTGTAATTGCTGGTGTATAATGAATTAGTGCACCTTAGCTGCCACTATATAAGTCGATTGGCTTTGTAACAAGTTCATAATGAGAATTCACATAATCTAGCATTCTTCTCTCTTTTAATTTTTCTCTCAAATAGTAGTTCTTCACTTCTTTAGAGGTATGCACAAATTTTATATGAAAGTGGTGAAATAAAGTAGAAACAATGAAATATGGCTAATATTGGGAAGCTTATACTAAATTGTTTAGCATTCAGTATTCATGTATGGTATCTTTATTATCCATTTAATAGAAACGGCTAAATTTTGCAATTTTTGGATTGTCAACCCTCTTTCATTTTATTTTTATAGTTTATCCTATTTTCATTCAGTATGCATTCTTAACAAGAAAACAATCATGGTTAGGAATATCAGGATAGAAACAAAAGACTATATATCATAAGATGTTACAGTAATCAATATGATTGGGTATACGTATGCAAAAACACTCGATTATTTCTATACTTCTATTTCTAGGAAATATGCTTATTAAATTAATCTTAAAATAAAAATTCATTATAGAGAACAAACATAAAATGATGTATGAACCCTTTGTAGAAATACAACACCCGCAGAAGATTTGGAATCGTGTGGCATTCGCAACCCTTTTTCAACCTATAAATAAAAACCTTAGGATATGCCCACACGACCTTTAATCAATCGATGATAGAGAACCTCGGGATAATAACTAAAATTCTTGACATGTTGTTTATGGATGAAGCAAGAACCAAGAATCCCAAGAACTCACAAAGTATCAGAGAAAAAGGAATAAATCTCACAACAGTATTAATAGTAAAATTGAATGGTTTGTAGGCCAATTTGCCTACTTAAAATACAAACCCTAAAATTAAATTAAAAGATTTATCCTAGATTTGATACTAAATAATATTTAAAAAGATTTTATCATAACAAAAATATTAGCCCCAAAACTAATAATTAGTAAAAACAATCCCAAAAGGCCCAAATAACTTTAAGATAATTTAGTTCCGCTAGTTAACATAAACTACTCCAATTCAACACAGTCCTTCAATTATGATCAAAGTCAACCACTTTAGCTCTTTCATTTGAATTCCTAGTTTGATGATCCCCATCACAAAATCATAGCCATGAAAATAATAAATTGCCAGTCAACATCCAATGTAGTTATCTAAAAGGACAAAGTCCATTGGATTAAGAGACACGTTATTTGGACCCCAAAAAAGCAGGTGTCCATGAAAATACACAACAATTCATCATTAAAGCTCAATTTTATTTACTTTTAATTTTTTTTAAAAAAAATTTATATCAAATCCATTGGTTGTTAGCAATTATGTCGCGACAACTGATGTACAATTAAAGTTTCTGTTGGATTAATATTTATGCACTTAAGTGATGCATAAACTGCATATATAAAGTCAAAAAAGGAGGCTGATTGTGAGTCTTTGAACCACTGAAAGTCATAGAAGGCAAAATAAAGCACTTGTTTGTAGCAAATCAGATGCAGTTCGCACGTTTGATAATTTTAGTCAACCTTTCTGCTTCTCCCCCCCCCCCCCCCCCAAAAAAATTTCTATCTCTCCAAGCCTTATGCAAAATTTATATAATTAAAAGCTTAATAAAAATAATAAAATCATTTACTGACTTCTGTTTTATTATATTTTTTATTTTTGCATTATCTTAATTAATAATACTTATCTTAAAATGCGTTTACTTATTTTTGCATGAACTTCTGAAAAATCCAGTCAAAAAAAAAATCTGAAAAATGATAATGATAACTTTGATCTTTTGAATATTTACCTGTAGAAGATCCCCTATGTTTGCTACTGGAGCGAACATTGATTCATTAATTCTCATGAAGAACTTGAAGACCACCAATTTGGTCTTGTGGAAATGTCATGAAGGTACTGTCTGATACGATACTGATAATAATAGAAATGGTATTATTAGCTCGGTATAAATATGAAAATACTATCATTGTAATGTCATAGTTGAAAAGTTGAATAGACAAAGCAGGCTTTTCATTTTTGTTATATATATAATCATCTTTTAAAAATATCGCATTTCCAACTTGATAAATGTAGCAGATGAATATGAAATGATGATGACTCCAATTTCTCAAAGACAGGATAAAAACGTGACTGTTTTCCTGGCAGGTGTGATTCAAGTCAAACGATATAATATAGCCAATGAGATAAGGAGCATGCCACGTTCGTAAAAACTAAATAGAGAACCACAAAATACTACATAAATGAAAAATCAAACTTATTTCCAAATGATCAAAATAATTGATGATAAGAACTCAAAATTAAAGATGAAAAATAAATAAAGGGAAAAGAAAAAAGGATAACGTGTTTATCCGGTTATGGCGACCGAGCTGTGCACTAAACTTAGGACTATTTCACCACTATAAATTAATTACTTGATGTAGATTGCATTTATAGCTAATATCCTCTAAAATACAACAATCAGTTCTTGTTAACATGGCACTTGAACTAACAAGGTTACATGAATAATTTTTGAGTAAATCTATATTTTGGTCCTTAAAATATTTTTATTTTAACACTTTAGTTTTTAAAAGATAAAATATATACATTTTAGTATCAAAAAAATTGTGTTGCAACACGTTAGTCCTTTTATTTGGCAATTTCAGCCTTTATTATATGTATTATTGAAATCCAGTATTTAAATTAATTTCAGGTTAGATGCAATATGACATTTAACAGATAAAAATTAACAAAAAAAAAAAAAATTCTGACAACATATTTTAACTTTAGAAATCAAAGTGTTAAAAATTTTTTTGAGGAATTAATATATTAAATTCTGATTTTTTTCAGGAATCAAAATGTATATTATCTCATAATTCTTTTGGATTGCTCCAAGGCATTTCATCATATAATAATAGGAACAATACACACTCGTTCACTGTATACGAACAGTTCAATTATGATACAAAATTTTCAAAGTTATAAATAATTTTTACCAAATGTTTATTTATTTATTTTACTTATGTTTGAATTTTAAAAATAATATTTTGTTCATAACAACTTATATTTGATAAAGATTTCAGTAAGAAATTATATTTGAAAAAATCAAAGTTTACTCTATTTATTATATCTCCATTACCTTCTTGGCATTACTTTTACTTTTCATAGCAGCACGTGCATATGAAGAACTCAAGTAAGCACTAGTACAATTAAATGACAAACTAAAATAATAACACATTATATGTATTATTAAAATGGCGAGTTCTTAAGTGCAACACACTTGCAAGTTGTACCAAGCAACTTATCAATATAATGGGTGAGATTTGATGGTATATTAATATATTAATTATTTATAATATATTGTAATAATTTCTAAAATCTATTTGTATGATCCGAAATTAAATTTGCATAATTTAAAAATTAAAGAGAATTTTTGAAATATTTTAGGATCATATAGATAAATTTTAATTATTTTTAAAATAACTGTGATATATTGTAATAATTCTTAATTTTACCTATGTGATCTTAAAATTAAATAAAATTTTATCTGCATAATTCTAAAATTAAACAAATATTTTTGAGAATATTTCAAGATCATACAAATAAATTTTAGTCACTTTGAAAATATATTTAATTATAATTATAAAATCTGACAAATATTAAAAAATTACTATAATATATAATCTGACAAAAATTAAAAAATTATTATAATATATTATAGATATTTGATATACATATATACCTTTAAATTACATCCATATATTATGTTACACCTTCACAAAGTACATGATACCACTTGCAATTAAGGGGCAATACAGCATTCGCCGATAAAAATATGCATCAGACATGCTTTACACGGGCATTGAGCTCGCATCGCATCTCATGGGACATTTGGATACTTAGCACGGACCTGATGCCTAGTGTTGCATGCCACATATAGAAGTCACTCGTTACGACAAATTACAACACAACTTGAAGCCACTAGAAATGATACGTATACATCATATATTACAGCCAGCTCCATGAGAAGCAAGAGCGCATCGATTTTATTCCTTTTGGGATCGAAATTTGGTCACTTCACAACCTGAAAGGCTGCAGAGCAGAGTTCCCATCAAGCCCCTTCGTGAAATGATGTGCCATGATATCTTTTATGGTGGTGTCCCTGTAGATTGGCGGGTTTTCTGCGGATAACAATTCCTTAATTGGACCATAAACCTTCGGTTCACCTTCAACTTGGCCTTGATTATTTGCAAAGAAGCTTGCTACTGAAACTCTTGGCCCTATATTACTTGATAAGACCCGGTGATAAACACTGACGAAACGGTCATTTGATATAAGCTGCAAAAATAGCAAGGAAATTGACAATTACAGTCTTTTTAATTTAATTTTATTTTTTTTCAATTTGGCAAAAACAAATGGGGGTAATATATAGCAAATGCACTTCCATTCTTTAATGGGAGTAATAGCAGAAGAAAGACAGCGTGCATGCTGGTATGCACAAATTTTAGATGTAGTTGGAGCTGAACATCAGTTCTAATTCTAAACAATAACATATGGTTAATAATGAGTAACTTGGTCCTAATTTTGTCCAATCATATATGTTCTTTGCTCTCTTTATGTTGAATGTTGCAAGCATATGGACAATCCTGTTTCCATTCCATTTTTTAGTTTTTAAATTCTAATCTCAGTATGCTTTGTCAACAATAGAAATATCATGACTATGAAGATAAGAAAGAAAGAGATATACTATTACTAAAGAAATGTGTATTTATTTTCTTCTAAATGTGTTTAATGAAAATTAATGTTACTTGAAGGAAAAGTCCATGATGCAAAAATGACAAAGAAAGGAAAGCGAACGTCACACTGTTTCCTATGAGCAAACAAAAGCACATTTGTGAACTGTAAAGGAAGAAATGGATAATTACTTATGAACCACTGAAAGCCATATCAAGGAAAATATGGCGAACTATTGAAAATGCTTATAATAACTATTACAATACTTACTTGTAGAAGATCTCCTATGTTTACAACAAGAGCTCCATGGACAGGAGGAACATTAAACCATTGATTCTCATGAAGAACTTGAAGACCACCTAGTTGGTCTTGCAGAAGTACAGTGATGAAGGCAGCATCAGTATGCTTGGTAGTGCCCATAGTTAATTCAGGTTCAGGGCATGCTGGATAGTAATGACCTTGAATAAAAAGTCCCTTAGAGCAATCCAATTCTTTGAGGTAAGATGGATTAAGGCCGAGAGCCTCTGACAATAACTCGAAAATTGTAGAACCCAAAGCTCTTATTTTCTTTGAATATTCTATCAAAATGTCTCTGCAAGTATATAAAAAATTCATCAAGGATTCAAATAGTTCAAATTCAAACTTCCTGAAATTAAAATGCAGAAATTAACAATACTACAAAAGCCGTGTATCAAATACAAAATTTAAGAAAATAGCATATCTTAATCATAAGTTACTAGAATAATTTTTTTTTAGTCTCGATGGAGCCATTGGTATCAGGCTATTACTGAGGAACTTATTGTCCAATCCAGGCCAGAGAGGTCCCTGAAGGGGATAGGGATTTTCCAAAGAAGATTTTTTCCATTCTCAGAGTTTGAACCCGAAACCTCTACTTAATGAGTCAAGACACTTACCACTTTGACTAATTTCACATTGGTTAAGTTACTGGAATAATTGTTCTCCTTGTAACATATAATAAGCAAGAAGCAAGACATACCTATGTAATCTTATTATTAATAGCAAAGAAAGATATATGATAAAAATATACAGAACCACAATAAATCATTCTCACAAATTTAAAAGGATTGTATTTTAATATATTGTCATTGTAGAAAAATAATTTATAATTGCATCCAATTATATATTGTCATTTGACCATTTCCTTTAATGGGTTTAACACCTTTAGTGGTGGATGCATTAAATGAAACATCAATATAAGATTGAATAACATTCTATAAAAAGTAGACTAAAAATAAACTAATGTAAAAGCTTTTTTTAACATGTATTCTCCCACCAAAAACAATCATGTTCTAGTATTTGATATCCCATAGAGGGTATAGCTCTTCCAATACCAGTTATTTCATACCCTAAACTCAAACCCAAGATCATTGATTAAGAGAAAAGAGCATCTATTACACCAATTCACCATGTGTTGATAAACTAATATAAAAGCTAAATATATTATTAACTCATTAGTCATTACCTACATACTGCAGGCAGTTCTTCTGGCTTGGGTGGATCAGGCGCCAAAGAGAAACCGACTGTATCTCTCCAGTTAGCATATTTGTCTCGGTACAGGCTAGTATTGGAATAATACAAAACTTTCTTCTTTAAATCCCGGGTGTAAAATTGTTTCCTTACATCGGTATCTTGTTCATGAAACCTACGGATTGCATCAATCATCTCAGCCATAACACTAATAGGAATTCCATGATTAATCACCTGGAAAAATCCCCACTCACTGCTTGCACTTCGAATTTTGGTAACTATTTCTCTATGCAGTTCTGGATTATTGTGTATGTCTTTGAGATCTATGATGGGAACACTCAAATTCGAGTCACTGGCCAAGTATTGAACGATGTCCCCCAATAATTGGCCAGAATGGAACATGCGTGGAATCTTTTCCACCCCAGAATCTACAAGACCTTTAACACCAGCTTTTGAATCATCAAATGCTTTTATTTCAGCTTCCCTGTCATAAGTGGAATCAGTGCCTGCCTCTGTCTGGTTTGTGCTTTCGACCTCCATGCTTAGGGGAACTTGCAAAATAGTAATGCCCGCTCCTAACACAATGTATACTGAAAGAACTGAGGATTGACTGAAAAAAGAGAGAAGACCAACCCAGGCCACCCAACCAATGGCAATTTTTACAGGAAAAAATATTTTTCCAGCATGATGAATGAGACATACGAGTATGAAAATATTCCAGCTCTTCAAAGACACAATAAAAACGTGACATTTTGTGGCTTGTCAATGACTTGTCTCCTCAAAGTCAAAGGCTCAAACGTTATAAAAATGCAAATTAGATAGAAGCATATCGTTCTCAACTTCTCATTTGCTTTGAAGGATCAGACACGGAACATTTCTTTAGATAAAAACGTGATAATACTGGAGAAATAAAAATAATTTCTAAGACAACAACTGGTCAATTACAGTATTTCGAATCTTCCCCACTACAATATTCTGCAGTTAGATCCACAAAAATAATTTCTAAGAAATGAAACTATAGACTAGCAACCACAAATTCTAAACTTATGACGTGTATATATTGTCTACCTAACATATACTAGATATTATACAGAAGGTTTGGGTGAATATTAAGAAGAAGAAGAAAGGAAAATACTTACCTTCAGCAACAGAAGGAATGAGTGAGAGAGCAAGCAATGAACTGAAGTGAAACTTCAAAGAGCAAATCCAAATATTTAATTATTTATCAAGCACATTCAGATGCAATTTTTTTTTATTTTTTTCAAGTTTCAAAAACGCAAAAGCTAGCTGGCCTTTTCTCTTGTTGGTAACATTTTGGGGCCACCGCGCCCAAAATATCGAAACCAGCGTTTTGAAGATAGAAAGAAGAGTTTGATTCATTTGGAAATAGATTCTCTCATCTTTGTTCGAAAAATGCATGGAATCTTCCCTGTAAATAGCAAAATATTAATGACAGAAATGCGCTCCTCTACTTCACCTAAATGAGGAACAACACCCCTCTACTTATTTTTAAAAAAAAATGCAGAGGACCTAATTAGTTGTATTCCATAGAGCTTGATGCAAGTTGCAAGGCAATAGCACAGTATTCAAGTGGATGAGGGGTGTATGAACGGTGGGCCGGGCAAGTTTAACTGAATGTGAAGCCCACCCAATTTTTTTATTAGGTCATTTCTTTATATTTAGACCAGGTTTAATAATGATTTGATTAATGCCATAATATTTCTTTGATTGGTCGACTAGAAATTTAGACTATATATATAAACTTAGTATTATATATAGCAAAGTCATAATACCTTAAAATATAATTTTAGTACTCATACGTGTCATTGATTTTGAATTTAATTTCTACACAAAAAAAGTTTAAAAATCTATCCCTATGTATATGTAATTGTTTGTAAAGAAGTCCCTACTACTCATTAGAGTTATAATTAGGTGAATGAATTGCCTATGATCTAGTTGAAGAACGTCCCTATCTGACGCTATGAATGAAGATGATCTCATTGCGGGTAGACTAGAGGGTTTATGATTTGGTTGCAAGGACACCAGAGGGTTGATGATCTAATTATGGGTAGAGTAGAGAGTTGTGCACATGAGCGAGAGATTTTGTGAGGCTTTGCTGTACTTTCCTCGGGAAGTGACTTGGTCTCAATATGTCTTTTACTATATAATAGTCAACTAAGCAAATAAAAGCATCAAATCATACTCTGTTAATCATATATGGTGACTTATTCATAGAATTAATAATTATAGTTGATAATAGAGATTTCTTTACAAATAATTACATGTGTAGGAACTAATTTTTTTCATTTTTTGTGTAGTGACAAAATTAAAAATTGATGACATGTATACAGATCAAAATTATATGTTAGCCTATTTTAAAAGTAAGAAACAAAATTATGAAATATTTTATAATATATATTTCAACACAAATTATATTTGATACAAAAATAATATTATATTACATAAATATATTAATTAAAGTTTAAAAATTTAATAATTTATTACTAATTTTATTAAAAACAAAAATTTTTAGATAATTATATAATTTCATGTTGAATTGAGTTGACCTAAAGTATGATCCAAATTTGGCTCACAAATATATCAAATTAAATTTTTAAATCTAAATCTGATCCAATAAAGTGAGCCGAGACAAAATACCAGTGTAGCTTGGGTCTTAAACATCCTTGCAATGGACTCACAACAAAGTATAAGCTCCCAAGGAATTTTTATGCTACCTTCGTTTAGAAATGACTATCTAGTTTTAAATACGCACATAAATTAAGAAAATGATGGGAAAAATCTCAATATTATAGAAATTGAAGTATATTTTATAAAATTATTTTTATTTAATTCTCTTTCTTTCTTAATTATCTCTTTCCATTTACTCTCTCTTCTCTATTTAATAGGGATATAATTAAAAAAAATTATTAATATTATATAGATTTTCTAAAAGAATAATTATTTTTGGAAAAGAAAAATTTTAAAAGTGGACAATTATTTCATAACGGAGATAGTAAATTACTAGAGGCTTTGACAGGTACATTTTTTATTTTTTTAGTATTAATAAAATTAAATATATTTTAAATTTATATTTTTATATTACTATAATTAATAATAATTTAATATAACTGATAATTTCATATTAATATCTGAAAGATAATAAAATATAAATGTATATGATATGTTTTATATACGGTGGAAAGTCTTTAGAAACAAAAACACGCATAAATATCGTATATTTATAAATATTTATGAAATGAGTAGTGTCATTTATTTATCTATGACTTTGATTGAGTGTTTGTTTGGATAGACCTTTTTTTTTTTTTTCAAAATCAAAGAATGCAAAATATGTGCTTCCTATGGCCATTCTTTCAAAGCAAAAATATAGATGTTTAAGTTAAAGTAGTTACCTTTGACTCATCCCGCCGCTAAAACAAACCGGCCGTAAGACGTTAAAATTTGATTGAATATCTAAAATATTTTTTCATTTACATGCATTTTATCCGCATAAATTATTGTTAGTTTCTTTTATTTTAATCATAAGAATTTACTAAAAAATTACAATTGTAAAACTTTTCACTTTGTAAGAATTTCTTTTTTGACTCTCCATACATCTCATCATTAATAAATTCTTGAGTTTTCAAAAATTCTAAAATAAATTATATATCAAAAATAAAAAATGAATTATATCTACTTTATAATGTTAAACGAAATGCTGCATGTCTAAAAAATATATTAAATGTAATATTTGGTCTGAATGTTTTATTTGTTTTCAAGCATCCTGGTACTTACAGTATTTAATGAAATATTAAAAAGAGTAGCCTTATATTGAATGAAATATTGTTATTTGGTACTCACAATATTAAATGAAACATTAAAAAGAGTTACCTTTGGGATGATAACTCACAATATTGAATGAAATATGGCTACTCACGATGCTCGTTTTTCACAGAATTGTCTCCAACCTCAATCTACTTTTTGTTCTTCTTTGGGCTGGTAAACCACGATGTTGATAAAAAGAAAGGGATGAAGTTGAATCCGATTGACAATATGGGAATATGGAATGGTAAAGTGGAGAGTGAGATTCAGTGGAGGTGTGGTAATTGTGTTTGATAAATTAATAAATCTATTAGTCTAAGATATGTTTATGGATTTTAAAATAAATTTTAATATAATTAGGAGAGACAAAACAGGGTTATTAATGAAATTCCCTTTATATAATTGTATAGATATGAAATACATTAAATAAAGAAGTTTGAAAACTATTAAAAAGTGCATAAGAACATCTCACTTTCAAGAGTAGATCACCATTTTGACTCTTTAAATATTAATTTGCTAACAAATTAATTCATAAAAGACATTTTTGTTAGTCCATGGTACTCCAATGTTCACTTCTATTTGAAAAATTCATCCATCCGATAAATGTGCTCAGTTACTATTAGCAAATGTGCACATATGGCACATTATCTCCTTGTTATCACTCCATCTTCATATATGGCGCTCTCTCACACTTCAAACATGGTATTGTCTAATTAAATCCTTAATTAAAACCCTTAAATAGACCGTGTCCCAAGTTTAAAAACCTCAAACCTGAACCCCAAAATAAATCTCCAAATTAAGGTCAAAGAGCATCCACGGTCCCCGACTCATGACCTTGTAGTGATCCTCCATAGTGTCAAGCTTTACTATGAGGAAATCATGCTTAATGTCCCTCATGTCAAACCCAGCCCCAAGTTTTCAAAGTGCTTTAACACATTGATTACCTCAAAACCTTATGCCCAATACTTTGCCTAGGAGCTTGATTATGAAAGCATCTCTCCAAGATTCACACAACTCATTGAAAACCATATCATCCAAGATGATATTCGGAGCAAACCTATTTCCATCCACAAACTTCACACGACACAGATTCTCAGCAAACAAATCTCTCCTTACTAGGGGCTTGATGCTTGCACCCCCCAACACCTTCTCTCGGAATGACACATTCGCCACCACATTTTGTAGTTTGTGCTTTATAAATTATTTATCTTTTTTAATGTTTTTTAGTTGTTTAAGGTAATACTATAATACCTGAAAAAAATATAGGTTCACAATATCATAAGAAAGCCTAAAATTTTATTACTTCATGTTCTATTTACTAAGTATTTTTCTATTTTTACGAAACTTACACCCATAAAATATTATTAAAAAAAAACTCGCAACTGGAGTCTTATTTTTTATTTTTTAGAAAATTACACTCACTCTTCTTGAGGCTTTTGAAAAATACACTAAACTCCAGCTTTTTGCAAATTTAACACTCCACTCCAACGTTGAATCATTTTAGAATATAATCCATTTAACAAATTAATCCACCCAACCAAAGACTTCAATGAAATGAAAAAACAAATATATTATAATATCATATTTTTTTGTGTAGCTGAACGACATATGTTTTTAACTTAGGTAGATATTTCACATTGGCTGGGATTATATGCAGTCTTTGTCTTTAGCACGGCAGAGCATAATTGTTGTTTGTAAGCAACAGAGAAATTTTTTTTTTTTTAATTTACTGTTATGGAAGTTTTTTGACATTACTAGATATATTATTATTTTATGAATTTTATCATATAATCCATATGTGTAATTTACAATTCATTAATACGAGTAATGTACTTTATTCAAAGATCTGATGTTTTATTTACACTGCTTTTATATATACAATTAATGCCATGTGTAAAGAACTCCATACTATAAGTCACAAAATATTTTTATTATTAATAATTAATCCACACAAGACAATAACAGCCAAAAGTAAAAAGAAACGTGTCATTATAGTTGTAACAGGTATAATAGGATAAACTAATATAATATATTATGATTTCATCAATTATTTGTTGAAAGTAATGCATTTATATATTTATTCATTAAAACTCCCTCATACATTAAAATAATACATAACTTAATCAAATTTAAAGAGATTGAGATTAGACCTGACTAACTTGTAATATATGAAATCTTTTTCAACCTCTTTATTTTTCTATGTTTTATTAAAATAAAACTAATTATTAAATAATAATGAAACTATATAAATAAATGAAAAATAATTAATTATTAAATTATATAAAATAATAAATAATATTTGATATAATTTATAATTATATACAGTAAAAATGAAAATATTTAAATTTATTATAATTGATAATTAACTATTTAGTTGTAATATTTATATTTTAAATTTAAATTTAAGTACTTAATAAAGCTTAATGTTTTCATATAGTTTTCTTTTTTATTTTTATATATTATGATGAAAAGTGCAAGCAAAAAAATTAAAATATAAGAGAAAGAGAGCATTATATATTTTTAAAATTTTTAATTTATTGAAATAAACTAATTATTAAAATATTTAAATAAATAACAAAAATAAATAACATTTAATATAAATTATCATTTTATATAATAAAAATGAATAAATATTAGAATAATTAGACTACAAAATATGAGATAACTGAAAAATGAGAGAGAGAGAGAGAAACCTAAGGAAAGGTTAGTTTGCTAACCAAAAAAAGAGAAATGAAATGGTTTAAGATTGAAGTGTAATTAAATTTTGTAATGGCTTAAAATTGGAGTGTAATTTAATTTGTAATAGTTTAAGAGTGCAGTAGAGTATTAATTTTGTAAAAAGTTTGAAGATTAGTGTAATTTTTGATAACCTGAAGGAGAGCAGGTGGAGAGTATTTTTGTTTTTTTTTTTTTTTTCAGTTCTTGTACTCTACCAACATGTATGTGGACCAAGATCAAGATACATCAATATAAATTATGGCATACTTACCCTATTTAATAAGTTTTTATAAAATATAGTTTTTATTGATTCAATCATTGAATTATAATTGTTAATTATGTAGGTTATTTGTGACAAATTTCAAGGAAAAAAAAAGTTAAATATCAATAAAAATTTGATCAAATAACTCTTATTTCTCACATTTTAAACAAGAAAAATGATATTTGGTACTAAAAATTACTATACAAAATTTTCGACAAATGACAAGGGTTATTTTAATTGAATACTACAATTTTGATTTCTGCCTATTTTTCACTATTATATATTCAATAACATGAAACTACGTGAATTCGTCATTTCTTCGTGCAAGTCAGTTCGCGCTAAATTGCAAGGCTCTTTAAACAAATGTATCACACTAATTTTGATGTAATAAAAAAAACATATTTAACAATTTCAAATGACTATAAAATTAAAAATCCAACAATATTTTTTGTAAAGACCAATAAAAGTTTAATAATGTAAGAATTGTTTCAAATTAAAATCGGTTTACTTATCCTCATATATATAACTTGAGCCATCATATGTCAGAAACGTGAAGTCTGAAATGCTAACTGCGGCTGCAAATGAAAGTATGAAAGTAACACCTATGAGAGAGCGGCGGAATTATGCGAATATGCTGCAAATGTTGACATTCCAATTGCAAGGGAATCAATTCGGGCCGTTGGGAAGCTTTAAAGCATGGGTACACCGAATTTGGAAAAGTACTCGAACCCAGCACATTTTGGACACAAATACACCTAGATATGTACGTATTTAAAAAAAATAAAAATTAGGTACAATGAGATGCAACTCAAGTACGATTGAATGCGGCTGGATACAATTTGAATACACAGCTTATACAAAATTATGTCGTTTGTGCTTCTTTCTTTTTTCTTTCCTCCTTTTTCTTTCCCAAAAGTAGAGCCGTAACACCCTCCCCCCCCCCCCCCCCCCCTTTCTCTCTTCTCCTATCTTCTTTCTTTGGATTTTTCTTTTCCAAAACGGAGCCTTAACCCCCTTCTCTTTTTTCTTCCCAAATAGAACAAGACAACCCACCCACTTCCACCCGCCACCACCACCACCCAATCAACCCACCGCTGGTGGCAGCCCTCATCTCAGCAGCGCACTCCCCAATCCCCAGTCTCATGACACTTGACAGTGACTTCTTCACTCCTCCTTCTTCTACTTGATTTTTTTTTGTTCTATACTGTTGATAATTCCTTTTTGTTGGAATTATCGCTGAAAATAATTTGAGATATAAGATTTGTTGATGACTTTGGTGTTTTTTCTATACTCTTAATTGTGCTTAAATAATTGTTATATACTTATTTTGTACAATGTTTTAAGTATTTTATTTTTTTATGATGTTATATTGAATAATTTAAGTTCATATATTTTCTTATTTATAATGTAAAATTTTAATATATATATATATATATATATATTATTGACATGCCCGTATCTGTGCAACATAGTTGTAAAGATAGCACTGCAGTAATATGATGTCAATGCTATTGTTGATCGGCTTTTATAGTTTCTTAAGATGGGAAAGGGCTTCTACTTCTGAAGCTCTGGTGCTTGTGAATGATCGGCTGAAAAAAAATGTACATAGTGCAGTTAGGATTGTATTGCTGTTGTTGGAATATCAATAGCAAAAATGTCCAAGAACCCAAGGCTTGCAACACGCTCCATATGTCCTGGAGTGTTTGGTTGAAAATTGGGAAGAGGAGCATTCTGTTGAGGATCGCTTACATCTTTTTAGTGCAGGTAGAATGTGATTCTTTAAGAGACTGCCTGATACTCGAAGCATTAGGAGCTGCGTTGGCTGCTAGTCTTGCTAATTTTCATCAGGATGTTCATGATAGGGCCTCATTCATTAAGGGCTCCGGCAATTCAAGTATCAGCGGCAGAGAAGGTAGCGAACCCTCCGAAGCAAGCAATTTCAGTATTCGCTGATTTCTTTAAAGGATGAATTTGGCCAGGGAGTTGCAATTCTAAAGCAGATGCATCTTAAAATTGATGTTTTTTTAATGAGGCCAGTACACCGTCCCTACATCTGTATATAGTAACCGAGTATACGCCTAGAGGAAGGGGTTTGCAGAAGGCTAATCCACATGCTAAAGGAAAATCAAAATCTTTTGATGGTGGCACAAGGGCACTAGAAAGGAGTATAACTCTGCTCAATGGAACACCTCCAAGTGTCTCTTTCAATCAATCTCTTGAAGAAACCAGGCAAATGATAACTGGAAAGGAATTTCGGATGATAAGCCGAATTACCTCCCAACCGCGAATTCAGAGAATTTTGTATGACCTGCTGTAGAAAGAGGTCATAGCACTGAGGAAAATTGGTCACGAGAAAGATCAAAGCCTAAAAGATAAAGATGACAACATTGAGCCGTTAGCAAAGACGGAAGATACATCGACCGAAGCATTGGAGTTGAGCTAAAAATGTCACAAGGGAAGTAGCTGCCATGGAGATTGGTGGAGGACGTAGCTACTATGCGTATGGAGAATTCATGGGACTCAACTACATCCATCAAGGAGCCATTTCTAGTGTTAATGTGGCCACTGATGTTCATATTGACAAGAGTAATGTTGATGTGGGTACAACCATTCCTAGAATTACCCGAGTGTATAAGAGGAGATATAAACATCAGCACGAGAGTGCACACAAGAGCCGCAAGTCAGGAAAAGGAGGGCACCATTGAGCATAACTAACGGCTCAGATCTAGTTTCTTCTACTTTTGTTCTTATTAAACCATTTTCCGACTATTACCCCACTGGCAGTAGCCCCAGTAATGATAACACACAACTTTTTTACTTCATTTTCTTGCATCTTTATACTGGTACCTGTCAGTAATCAAGCAGAGATTTTGCAATCTGCAATTGAGAGCCCAAAATGAAAAATGAAAAAGAAACAATACCAGCTTCTTGCTGTTAAAGTCTGCACCAATGTAGACATACGAATACATTTCTAGTCACCTTAAATGTCAACTCTGTAGTACTCTGATTTATACCAGAGAGAGAAATCAATTGAGTTTAATTTGTGTGTCTTTCAGTCCCCCATACATAATTGAAATAGAAAAGTCAATTGTAACAATGAAAGTAAGGAAAATGAAGTTTCGCAAATGATAGAGAGTAAATTAGGCCAAGGGAAAGAATATATAGACAGTTTGTTGTGGAGAAAATAAAAGGATGGACGAGTAGCATATCAGCTTGTTGTGGATAAGAGATATATAAAGGCAGTTTGGAGCACTAAGAATTAATTCCACAGCTCACTTTTGATAAAGAAAAAAATCAAAAGAGACAGAAAGAGAAACATCATCCGCCGCTGCGCAAAATAAAGCTCATCTGGTCTTCATGCTCCCCTTTTTTCACATTTCAAAGTATCAGATCCTTCCCGGTGCCAAAATTTGCTAATGAATCCGAAAAAGAAATGCATGAAACTAAAAGTAAATTCCAAGGAAGATCCCAAGGATTTGTTTTTCATGAAGAACAAAGACTAAAATAAAATAAAATTACTAAAGATAAGTACAATATATTTTCGTCAATTTTCTGTTCATTTCAAATTTTAATATTTTCTCACATTTCTTGTTTTTCCTTCAATTACAAAGTGAAGAATTTAATAATAGAAGTTAACAAATAATACACGAAAAGCATTGTCAAGATAGAGTGTAGGTGCTCAGAGAAGAATGAACGGATGAGAAAAGTCATCCTCATAGACAGAAATATTCATCAGGTTAACGAGATTATTTAAATTCATCATCACAGCACCTTCCCACAAGTTTATAATTTCAATTCAACAATGAAAATGCACAATCTCAATGTGTAATTTTCTTTTTTACTTCTTCATGTGTGACAATTACTCATTTGGAAATGCCCAGATAGATTGTTTAATACCATATAGTTTAAAAATGCCCGGATAGATGAAAGGTTAGTATTATTACTGCTGTCACCATCAAAGGATTTTTCTGGCAAGTCTCACTGCACACAAAATGCTGAATTCCAAGTATGTCATGAAAGTTATAAGCAACTAGAATACAAACTATCTACATGACAATAAAGATTGGTTTTGTTATGTAATCAACAAAGCATGGCATTCAATTTTTGAACAATTTGAGCCTCACTCAAATGGATTCAAGGGCTAACAATGGCACACATAAGACCAAAAGAATAATGCATGTAGAAGTACCAGACCAATTGGCCCTCTAACGATGAACAAAAAGCATAAACTAATGTAGTCAAGCACAAATTTTGCAATCTGCAATTGAGAGCCCAGAAAGTGAAAAAGAAGAAGAAACAACCATACCACCTTGCTCTTGAAGTCTGTACCAGAGTCCACGTTCGAAAGCATTCCTTTTGCTTCAGTATATTTATGTTGACTCTGTAGTACACTAGTTTAAACAACAGTGAGAAATCAGTTGCCTTTCAATTTAATTTGTGTGACCAACTTTATCCAAAACCAACGAGGCAAACTTTAAATTAACAAAAAAATAAAATACAATGTCAGTAAACCCTAAAGCAGATCAGACCGTCATGCTGGTTTGTTTCTTTCCAACATTTTGTGTATCAGATCTTTCCATGTGCCAAAATCTGCTATCGAATCCAAAAAGAAATGCATTAAACTAAAAGTAAATTCCAAGAAACATCTCTAGGGGCAAGCTTTCATGAAGAACAAAGAATAAAATGAACTAAAAATCCTAAAGTTAAGTTCAATCCCTTGCTTTTAGAATTTCTCTTCCTTTCAAATTTTAAAATTTTCTCTCGTTGCTCATTTTTCCCTGACTTAAAACCAGAATAATTCGACTATAAAAATTAACAAATAATATTCGAAAAACATTGTCTAGATAGAGTGAAGGTGCTCAGAGAGAATAATGAATGGACGAGAAAAGTCATCCTCATGGGCAAAGAAATATATATCAGATTAACGAGATTATTTCATCTCATCATCACGGCACCTTTTCCTAATTATAATTTCAATTCGACAAAGAAAATGCAAAAACCAGCTAGTAATGTGTACAGACAGAGAGAGAGCGAATAGAAACAAAAGTGAACTGGTTTCTTTTGCTTCAATTGGCGTCGCCATTGCTAGGGTATGGAGAATTGCACATGCTTCAGCTCTAAAATCCAAATTTATAGCCACACCCATCCCAAAACGGTCCACCGTTTTGGCTTTTATTTGTAGGCCCTACTACAAGTCTGCTTATGAAGTCGTTTCATTGAGTAACACGTCGTTTTGTCTGGGGGCAATAAAATAATATTATTTCTTGTTGTAAGCAAAGAATATTATTCTTCATATTCTAAGTATAATCTTTTTTCATTGATAAGAAACCTAACAGCATTTACAAATTTAAAAAGATTAATTAGATCCAAAGTTAAAAAGAAATAAATATAATTTGCACTCTAAACTATTAATAATTTGTGTTTTTGCTTTTTGTCTAAATATTATCAATATCTAAGCATTTTTTACGTCAAAGACTAATGTGAAAAATATTATATCTTAAAAAATGTATTGCATCTTTTTTCAAAATATATTAGAATATTTTTATCATATGCAAAACTATGAAAATAGAAATATCTACAGAGAGGACCAAAATAACTACAAATAAAACAAAAAAAAACACAAGATCTATCATTAAGAGAAACAACAGATATGGAAAATTATACTTAAGATCTAATAGATGTAAGTCATTTGTTAGATAAATAGAATCCTAAGGAACAAAAAAGAAAGAAAAAAAAGAGTGGGGTTGTCATTACTAAAGAAGAAAGATGGTAGCTCTCTCAAAAATACTTACAAAAGGATAATTAAAAAAAGAAAGAAGAAAAAAAAAGGAGTAAGGCTAACTCTCTTAAAATCTGACGGTTAAAGGTTTTATAATATTACTTTTCGTCTTTATGATCTACGTTTAAATTATTAGATGTCACAATATATATATATATATATATATATATATATATATATATATATATATATATATATATATAGAAGATAAAAATAATAAAAAAGTAACACATATTGTTATATTATTAAAAAAAAGTTATGTTATGTGTACTCACTTTGTGTGCGATACTATGCCGACTCATACTTCATGTATCATTGGATGAAGTGTGGACTCAGTCCAAGTGGATTCCATAACCCTTCCAATGATAGATGGAGTGTGAGTCATCACGGTGTTCCATACAAAATAACTATGGTTTTACAAACTTTAATATCTCATCAGAGATTAATCCTAAATTTAAGTAGGGTTTTACCTTTCACATAATACTTCTCAATGTTTAATAATTACTCATTTGATAAACCTTATGAAACTGGTACTCAACTATAATACCCTGTTTTTATTGTAAGGATTTAAAAAAAAATCGAGAATGTGAAAAATTTCGTTTTATTTGTGCTCTAGGTTGTTTTTAAAAATGAACATGGCTATGTGAGCGGCATACACCAGCAAGAGAAGCAAGTTCTAAGTTTAGGACCACGAGTAAAGGAAGCTCCGAGTTGGGTAGTAGATTACATCGATTAAATAAAGGGAGTTCCGAGTTTAGGACTACGGGTGAAGCGAGTTCCAAGTTGGATAGTAGATTACGTCGATTAATATTATCAAATAGTTTGTTATGTAAGATTTGTTTATTTTGAGTATTTAAATGTTGGTGAGTATTAGACGCTCAACCTAGAAAAGTGAATGCTAAATATTCACTCACTTTTATTTATCATAATCGAATGCGGGGTTCGAGGTCAAGGTTATGCACTGGAGGTGCAATAGTATAGATACGATGACGCAGGGTTAAGGTGAGTTCCGGGATCGTGGTTTCGGGATCCGAGAAGCATGAGATTATAGCTCCTTGGGTATCAATGAGTTAAAGAGCGATCTATACTCAAATTTGTGTATTTCAGGGTTCTGGGGTCATGCAACAAAGTGCAACAGGTTGCATTATAGTGCGATAGTCCTAATGTAATGCTACTGGGTTTTGGTGCTTGCGCTATAGCAGAAGTGTTGTGCTATAGCGCAGTCTAGACAACATAAGTATAGGATGGAGGGGCTCTGAGCTTTATTTTTCCCTTCCCTATCCCTCTCTACACTCGAAACCCTTTGTCCCTCCCTGTAAAACTCTCTTTTCTTATCTTTCTCAACATCTTCTCCTTTATTTTCCCTTCGTCCTTCAAAACCTCTATAACACTCCTTAAACATATACACCATGCTTGAACCATGGGGTTATATTTAGAGGTTGTTACGGGTGTTGTGAAAAGTTTTAAATAAGAAAACATAATATATGGCCCTTAGAATATTATACTTCATTACTGTATAAAGATTTACAATTCTAAGTGTTTGATAGATATATAATTTAAAATACAATTTGGAAAAAAACTTAACTACTATGATACACAGAACATGTCTCTTTCTGCGTTCTTCACTACATTATTACCAGCCAGCCATGTCAAACACTCAAGCTGAAACTTTAGGTAGTGGACTCAAGCTTGCATGTCAAGGTTCGTAGAAATCCCAAAACTCCGCTTTAGACTTGAAGCCTATTCTTTGTACTGGAATATTTACGGAGACATATAAATAGGCAGCAAGAATTTAAAATTCTCAGTAGATACACTCAATCCTCTAAGCACATATGGTGATATTGTAAGTATTTCAGCTGCTTCGATTTATTATAAAAACATGGACAAATACACATAGGCATATATTCTGTTTTAAGTTTGAAAATGTATTTCTCAAAGCGGGTTACTTTTAACAATCACTTAGCACCTTTCAAGCAAGTATAACAGCAATAACAAGATAATTTCATAATCATGATATTTGTACAACATAATGAGAGATTGGAATATGCATATGCATATGCACATAACTGGATCATGCAAATGCACTTGTTTTTCTTATCTTTTCCTTAACTTGCAACTTGTACATCTACACTTGATCTCCTAGAAGTGGATGGGCCCTCTCCCCTTTCTGGGTAATAGCTTGCTTTTCAGAACCTAGCTTATTCATATATGTGATTGCCAGGTTCACTTTCCTCGAGTCTCACATCGACTCATTCCTTTTAAATCTGTTTAGGGGCTAGCCCAAATAATCATCTTTGACGATATTGCCCTAGCCCACTACTAGGTGGAGGCTTGATACGTCTTGCAAGTTTATGGTACTTTATATATTCTTATACATGGTCATACATAAGGATGTTGTATGTATTTTTACACATGCTTCATACATCTGTGTTCCAATCTTTCCATATTTGGGCATTATATATCACCATCTCTAGTGTGGTTCTTTTAGCTGTCACCCCTAGGCATTACCTATCATCGTCCCTAAGGGATCAGTATTTCATACAATGAAAATAAGCAAGCATACTGAAGAATATATCATTTTCATAAACATATTAAATGGGGGCACCTTAACCATAAGAATCGTCATAATCTAAACTCATAGTTCTATATCTTACTTAATGCTTGGGTTTTAAGTCACTAGAAATCTACCTCTAATTTAGAAAGTTACCATAAAATTCATCTTTGGCCATCTGACCTTTATGTTTTATAGAACACTTCCTTATAATATCCTTTCTTTAACTTTCTCGGTCCCATGTGACGTACTTAAGCGTAGGTCAGCCTATGACCACTTAACTAAAGCTATCCCAATTTCCGCAAGCATGAGTTCTAACCTTAAAGAAAAGGGTTTCCTAGTTCCTCAAGGTCTCGACTTCCGACCATACTAGTTACCTAGGGTTTCGGGTTATGGTCTTACTGGTTACCTAAGGTTCCAGTTTATGATCTTAATGAAGAGGGTTCTGAATTTCGATCCTAAAAAAGAGGGTTCACTTCCTCCTCGCCCTCCCTGAGTTCCCGATTTCGAGCTTAAAGGAGATGGTTCACTCCTTCCTCGTCCCCCAAGTTCTGGGCTTAAGAGAAGGTTTTTCTGTGTTGATGTTGATTCCGTCTAGTTTTGTTCTAAAATTTATATCAAATTCATTTGGGCTTAGATGGCTGAGATCTTTCATGTACATACTCTATTCTTCTTATACTGATAGGGAAAAATGACTTTAACCTTATAAGATTACCCAATTAGTGCAGTTTTGCTAAACAGCTCCACTATCCTATCTTAAACTCTTATTTTGTCTTCCTTTTGATGTTTAGTTTCTTCAAAGCTATTTACTCCAATTCCTATGTACTCCTTTTACTCCAATTCTCCTTCAAGGTCTTTAAGAGCCTTATTTAGGATTAACTAAACATTTATTTCAATTCATATAAAGTATTAACTCAATTTAAACTAAGGCTTATCTCTTCTAGTTATTTAGTGATCTTAGAGGTTGTCTCATGTTAGGTTCTTGAGCTTTCTATCACCATTTTTAATTAAAATCTCATTTCACCAATTTAATAACACATAAGGTTGAACCCTATACCTTTCTCATGTTGGTCATATAATATTAAATCCATACACATACAATCATCAACAACTAAGTGCAAAATCAAACTCAAATTAACATCTCCAAGCATAACCATTACGTAGTCACTTCATCAACACTAGAATCCAACCAACTATCATCAAATTTAAGTGAGGAACCTAGGGTTTGGACATACCATAGGCACAAGGAGTTGGAGGAAATAAACCTAAGATTTGAGCTACCTATCTCAAGGTTCTTGGAGCCACGAAAGCAAAGAAGCCAAGAACAACTCCTAGCCTTCTTCTTCTCTCATGGCCGCAACATATATGGAGGTAGGGAAGCTCCACTTGATGCTTGATCATCAAATTGATAGAGAAGTTTGATAGAAGGGAAGGTGAGGGTTAATTTTCATAAAAGGAGCAAGGTGTTTTTAGGCCGCGAAGGCTATCAACCATGAGCTTGAAGCTCATAAGTATGGTGGTGGTGGTGAGAAAGAAGATGAAGAAGATGATGATGGTGGTGGGTGTGTTATTGACATGAAGATGAAGAAAAGGATGGGAGGATAAGAGAGTGTTGATATTTATAGAAGGAGTGGTGGTGATAAATCCACCAATTGAGGTTAGTGTGGCACCTTCACGTCCACTCATTTACCCAATGTAATGTATGGCTCATTCCTGACAGCATACTCTGGCTGTAACATCCTCAATTTCATGCCGTGCTAAATTACCTCAGTAACCCTGAGTAATTAGGCACTTAATGAGAAATTATGAGATTAATGCTTAATTAAGGGGTTGACTCGGGTGAGAGGAGTCAAGAGAATGCTTAATCGAGATTAGATAATCTCTAATTAAGCGAGTCAGAGCCTTTATAGCTTAATTAAGCACTAATCGCCCTTAATTAGCTTATTCGAGTTTAATTAAGGTTAATTAAGCTTAATCGTAAGATTAATTTTTATTAATCGTGTTCTTGTGTGTTAATCACTAATCCTTACTTAATCATCTTAATTAAGTTGTATGAGCACTTAATCACATGATTAAATTCAAATTTAGTCAACTAGACAATGAAGTAAAGAGTGATATCATAAAAGCATAAAGCATGAGACAAGACTACTTTATGTAAGAGTTTGACCATACTTTGTTCCCCGATCATCCAATTTGTCTCTCTAAACCTTAATTAACACAAAATGAAGCAAAAATATCTCCCCCCACCCTACTAAAAGTTACGGCCTCAACAACACAACACACACACATTCACTTCATTTTTCAACTTCTCATTCTCTCTCTAAAGTTCTCAAACTCTCCAACCTCTCTCTACATTTCCTCTTCTTCTTCTTCATCTTCTTCATCATTCTCCACCTCCATAACCAAACCTTCCTTACTAAGCCCTTCAAAGATCACATCTTTTGGTCTTTGGAGACAAGATCTAAACACTATAAGACTCATTTTCAAGAGAACTTAAGAGTTCTCTCCTTGCTCATTCAAAACCGCCACCATCATCAACCAAGGAGGAGTCTTCGTCATCTTCTTCTCCTTCCTCAAAGAAGCCATTTTCCAAGTTTAGGTAGTGATCTTCATCTTTTTCATTTTGTTTACTCAAGAAAGCTTGGAGCTTGGTTCTTTCATGACCAAGATTTCTAAATGAAAGCTTGAGAAGATCCTTCATACTCTCCAAGAGCCAAAGTTTTCATTTTTAGTAAAATGTGTTCTTGATGTTCTTCATGTGTTCTTAAATTTACTCTTTTAGAAAAGCTTCACCTTTTTATGTTTTCATGATTTAATAAGACTATAAACATTCTAAAAGCTTTAAACTTTAAAAAGTTTGCTTCTTGATGCACAAAAAGTGGCGCAAGTTTTAGTGCCATCATAAAGTCTTCTTTTATCTTATTTTGAAGACAAAGATACATGAAAAAGTCTAAACTTTTTAGTATAACAAGCCTTTTTGAGTTATAAAATGACATCTTGTTACTTTATGTTTTAGAAAATCCAACCTTTAAGAAAAGACCTTTCATAAAGTTTCAACCTTTAATCAAGAATGAGATCTTTAAGTCATAAAAGTGTTGTTTTGTAACATGTAATTCATAAAGTTTACACTTTGAACCAAAACAATGCAAAAAGGTGTTAATTTTTATAAAGAACAAGACTTTTTATTCAAAAAGCTAGTAACTTGTATCATTATTTCATAAAGATCCAATCTTAAGATAAGAGCTTAATGTCAAAGGTACTTACTTTCATAAAAAATAAAACTTTATGACTACTCTATAAAGAATGACAACTTTAATAATGTTTAAGGCAAAATCTTTGGTATGTTATTAGTAAAAGTTTAAATCCTTGTAACTTGAATAAGTTAAAAGTCACCCTTGGTGGTTAGTGAACATTGGTGTTGTTGGGTTCATGATGTGGTTATGCGTTGTCATGACCCAAGGATTAAAGGGATCTCGAACTCCTTGGGAACAGAAGTATGATTAGGGCCTCTGAGCATACCATGAATCTAGGAATCACTAAGTGCATTATCTCAAGGAAAGGGAACAATCACTTAACTTAATTAATTTGAATAAGTGTTCCATAAGACATGTACTTAAGTAAAGAATATTTTCATACAAGGACTAAGTAACTAAAAGACTACAAACACATATCCTAACTATGTGATTCTCTCATGGGTAACCACGAGAAATCATATGATGATTCATAATATTCTTCGCAAAGAAAAACACAACTATAAATCCCTTTAGGATATGAATGGTTGATGCCATTCGGTATGATGAATGATGAGTTTGATTGAGCTTTGTCTCATGATTGAATGATGAGTATGATGATATGATATAGATATGATGAACTGTTGGTTGAAAGTTTATGATTGGCATTTTGGGGAAGCTCCGATCTAGCCGTTATACTACCGAATTTCCGTCAAAATTATGGACTTAGTCATATCATTGCATGTGTCTAGTCAAAGAAGTATTATGCATGTAAAGCATAATGATAAGCAAAGAATTAATGGGACATGACCCTTCAATCACTTCGGTAAGGGAAGTGAGAGACGGCGATCCACAAAGACTCAAGGAACCTCTATGAGGGAGGCAAGGGTGACATGGAGGACCCTCTAACTTAGAGGTAACCAATATCGGCTTAGTCTGATTTGGTTAGTACTGCATGACGACGGTCACGGAATGAGCTCATATCCAAAAGCAGTCTATTTCAAAGGAAAGTAAAGAATGTTAAGCATGTGCTAAAAATGAAAGTAAACTCAAAAGTATAACCACGGTTAAGTCTATGATGATGCATGTCTTTGCATGTACTTATGTTACCCATTTGCATTATGAATGTTTACTCTATCTTTCAGTATGTATGTTAGATTATGACGATGTAGTTATGATGTTAAGTTTAAATGCAACCCGCTTCGGAGTTTAAGTTTTCAAAATCCTTAAAATTGAACATATATCTGTCCACTGCTTTTATAATTAAACCTGAAGTGGCTGGGACGATGACGATGACACTATGTTGTCTAGTCGCGATCCTACTGAGAAATTTAGTATTTCTCACTCCTACGTTTCCATGTCGTCTTCAGAGGATGCTGGCATCGGGCACGGTGGTGATCTTCATTGAGTTTCTGGTGATGTATTGGCACTTCGACCGGTCTTTGAATGCATCTGTCTTGACTGCTCGAGCAAAGAATGCGGGTCTACATGTTCCATAGTCGCCAGTTCCGTGCACCCGTGATGAGTCCATTTTTCTGCCCTCATGAGCCATTTGAGGATATCACTATGGATGACGTTCGCTCGCCCTTCCATCCTCCAAGGTACCCCACTGATGGAGATTCCGATTCGAACACCCACCTGACATCGACAATTTCGTTGGATTTCGATCCTTCGGAGCCTTCTTATCCGAGCTATCATGTGGAGACGGACCCGTCTGAGCCTTCTTACCCATCTGTGATCCGTCTGTCGTCCGACTCCTCTTTTTCTTCTGCAGCCCCTCGTCATACACCACCCCCGATTCGCGGTCGCGGGTTCATCCGTACTCGTGCCGTGCCTCGTGGGCGTGGCCGTGCTTGAGGAGGAGGACGTGGTGATATTCCTCCCGGTGGGTTCGGGAATGGCTACCTTCCGCCAGATGAGTGAGATGTGGACTTACATGAGGAGCTGCGCATGAGGATAGCCCCTTTTGGTTGTAGCTAGGGTTATCATTTTTCTTGTGGCATGTATGGGTGTATGGGATTGTTTATGTGTTTCCTTTTATCGTGTATTTCGTTAGGTTATTTTGTAGGGCCGACAGTAGGTATCGGACCCATTGCTATCATTGTGCATGACTATTGCTATTACTACTACTACATTAACTATGAGATGGCTATGGAATGAATGTTATCTTCATCTAAGATTTGTGGTTATCCTTATGATTTCTATGTATTTTAAATGCGATGTATGTATGGGATAGCGACATTTGCATTATATGTTCACGATGCGCTCATGGCTCTCGATTTCAAAAACGATTTACTAGTTTTATAAAAAGAAAAAAAATTTACCCCTATTTTTGTTTAAAAAATAATTTATAAAAAGGTAATGTTAGTTCCGCAAGTAAAAGTAACAACTAATAATTCCACAATATTACTAGAGCATAGAATGGAACTATTAGGGTGTTACACTAGGTACTCTCATGATATGTCTATTTAATCTTTGTAGGATTATTTCCTTGGATTTGTCATACCTAAAGATAATATGGGACTCTTAAGGATTAATTCAAGATATCCGACTATTAATTTGGGTACTCTGAGTTACCCAATATATTATTTATATATGTGAGTAATCTTATACTTTTATTTAAAATCATGTGCATAAAATATTAATTGTAAAGTTATTACATATATATTAATTATCTACTAGTGTCGTGGGGCACACATATTCCCGGAATCATAATTTTTCTGCTAATGCCCCTCTTAACAACACAATTTTGTTATTGTAATCTAATAATTATAATTTCTCCTCTAATTTTGCTATGATTCACTTATTTACTATTTTGCCCTTACCTCGGGGCCGAGTTTCCTTTTATATTGGTCTATCCTAAAAGTTGGGGATGTAACAACCTCACCCTCCCTTCCTTCATTATCATCCTTTTACCCTTTGAACTCTATCAAATTTCCATTGTTGATGGGTGGGAGCTTGTGTTGGTGACTTGCAAGAGGACCCATATACTCCCTAGTAGCGACTGTTGTAGCTCGCTCCAAATTGTAATTTTAAAACTTAATTACACTACTTGCAGGATAGTGCAACCAAGGTCGTTTCTCACAAAGATGTTGATGTTATTCGATTAGCAACAAGGGAGTTTTGTTTGCATGCAAGAAAACTAATTAAGAAAAGAAACTAACAACTAAAAACAGACACTAGCTCAAGAATTTCCTAAGGCCAAAGGCATATATATCACAAACACACATATGATCAAACATACGGAGTGTGGCTAACTTGAGTTGTTAGTGCGACTACTACTAGCAACTCCACAATTCACTTAACGGCGGCCAAGCATTCGATTAACACACAATTAATAGATGGTTGATACCTCAACATCTAATTAACTCATGATACCTCAACTTCTAATTAACTCATGGTAACCTTTAGCCCCAATTGCATTAGCCTAAGTCTCAATCAAGACCCAATTCTCAATTCTTTAGTTAATTAAAAATACATTAATCAACCAATCAACATACATCTAACTAAAATCTTAGTCATGCATCCTCATATCAATACCATTCAACAATAACACATAATCAAGATTTTCCCAATCATAAACCCCGATCTCAATACCATTCAATCAAGTTTCATAATTAGGAACCCTCAACTAGCCAAGTTCATATTAACCAACCAATTAATAATCACCTAACAAATTATCCAATTAAATACCCATACATCAATACCATTTAATGCAAGCATATAAAAGAATAAGAGGCAAAGAATTAAGAAAACACATCATGTATTGAAATTAAAGTATAAGGTTTCAAGATACAACCCTTGAAGCCCTTTGGAGAATCCCTAAGCTAGCTTCTAACTCTACTCCTCCATGGAAATTTACAACCAAAATAGAAAATGAAGAGTAATGGTGGAAAGATGAGAGGGTGAGAAGAAGAGAGGATAAGAGGAAGAGAGAAAAGAAAGAAAACTAACCTATTCTAATCTAAGGAGAAAAGCTAAATTCCTAAAAATAAGAGGTGTTTCAGCTACAATTTGCACTATAGCGTAGCCCCTTGCGCTATAACGTAAGGTCCTGATAGCAATTATATAGAATTAAACATTTTGGTCACTTTTGAGCCTCGTTTGAGCCCCAAAACGTTCGAACTAGCTCTCGGTGTCTTCATGAAAGTTGTAGATCTTTTTCTTGGCTTCAATATGGACACCTCATTTGCTTTATTTGGATTTCGAATGAGAGAGTTATGACTCGATCTTTGCATCATGTTCAAGCTGAAATTTCAGCAATATTGAAATTAGGCTTCCAATCACTTCTAAGCCTCAAATCCCTCCAAGTTAGGTTCCTACAAGTCAAAAACATATATAATGATCCGGAACTCTTGGAACTTGCTAAAACACAAAATCAAGGAAAAAGGCATATTTATGCAAGAATTAGCAAAAAAAGGCAAATTGGCATCAAATTATGAAATTCATGTAATTGAAAAGCAAATATGCAACAAAGAGGACTAAAACGCTAAATATGAGGAATAAAGTTTGTATCTAAATTCAACTTATCAAATTCCCTCACACTTAACTTTTTGTATGTCCTCATGGAAAATGCTAAGAAACTTCACCAACAAGCTTAAGCTAAGACCACTCTCATGACAACTATCCCTAAAGTTGACACATACCTAAAACCAAAGAAAAACACAATTTCCAAAAGATTTTCAAAAGATTCAAGCCAAAAGACAAGGAGGGCACAAAAGCACCAAAATTCCAACAAGCAAGACACAAATGCACAAAAGGGGCAAGCATGTTAGAATTCACTTCAAAGAGCATGGACCAACCATGGAAGATCTCACAATGCAAGGGTTTAACACTCAAGTCTCAAAGTGTTTAAGCTTAGGATTTGAAACTCAAATCACCTCAAATGGAAATGCACTACCATAGGCTTGCTAGTCATCTAATTCTCTACTAGTCAAACACATGCACACACAAATCAAGAGGGCTTATTCAAGGTTGTAATAGGGCATAGGTAAAGGGTAAGGGATTCATAAGGATATGTAAAGTTGAAACCTAAGGCCTAAGAGAGCATAGGCATATGCACAAGACCATAAATGCAAGAAGTGCATTCTAATACAAACCATGCTTACAAAAAGCCTTAATCCCTCAAATTCAACCACAAAACCCCAAAACTTCTTTATTTATGAATTTTTTTTTTTGCATGTGCAGATTTTTTTCTTTCTTTCTCTCTCTCTTCTTTTTTTCTTTTATATGTAGTTTTTTTTTATATATTTAGTTTTTTTTCTCAAACCATTTCCCCCCCTTTTTTTTAATATGCAGATTTTTTTTATATGTAATTTTTTCTCTAACTTTACTACCCCCTACACTTAAACCATTGCATCGCCTCATGCAACGCCCTCATACTTATGCTCAAGCACATATTAACACAAACTAATGCTCTCATAAGCCATTAAGGTTGGGTAAAATTATTGTTTTCCACTTAGGCTTGAAATGTGCAAAAACAAGAAAGGGGTCATATAGGCTCAAAATGGCTCATCAAAGGGAAAAATGCAAGGTTGGCCATTTAGTCAAGGAGCTTAAAACAAGGAAAATGCCTCTATCATGCTTATGCATGCATTATGATGACAAAGCTTCAAACAAGAATTAAGCAAGTTCTAGAGCATATAACTAAAGAGGGAAAGCACACAAGAAGAACAAGAATGGCATGTAATGTATCCATTCAAATATAAGGCCCAAAAGCTCACAAGGGAAATTGTCCATACACTTAATCCAAGCAAAATGAAAGTGAAGCTACCAAGCATGCAAACATGCGAAATATGGTGCACGGTCAAGCATATTGGAAACGTATAAAAAGAACTCAATGCCAAAGCAAATAACCTCAAGATGCACTAATGGAATTAGTTACACAAGACATATAAGACAAATGCCAAATAAGAAGTAATAACCTAAAGATAACTAGCATATGAAAGCTAAGCTAAGACATGCTTTATTGAAAATGTCAAAGTGCAAAGACAAAAACTAAAAAGAAAAAGGTGGGAGAATTCCCTCAAGGTGGCTTATGCTTAAATTGATCCAGGAATTCCCACTAGGGCTTGCATCTACGACCTCCTCAAGGATCCCCTAAAATATAGACTATGTCTTGGGCCTTGAACCTCATTTTCTCTTTGGACCCTAGTGTTGATGGTTGCAGTGCACCCCTTAGAGCCTTGAAACTCCACCTGGACTTCACATCTAAGAAGTAAACCACTTCTAATGGCAAAGGATGGATATCCCTAGAAGGACTTTTCCACCTTGATCTATTTCCACCAAGTTCCCAAGATGTATCAGCTACTTTCTCATGCATGTTACAAATAGATTGGAGTTGGGCATCAGTCTCCATATATGCATACTCATTCTGCCCCAGAAAATGCTTAGGGAGAGGAGATTCCAACTCAAAGTTCGATGGTTGAACTATAGTAGGAAGTATTTAGGTAAATGAGGCAATCTCTATAGCTAGTATATTTGTCATATGAGCTTCCTTAGCAATGTCAGCACTCTCAAAATCATCATTCATCAGAAATTCTGCTAATTCAGCATATTGCGGGCTCAAATTATCACCAGAGTCTAGATAGCAAGAGTGGACAACTGAATCATCCATGACATATAACTTAGAAGACTCTACATACTGATCCTCAAAATGTATGTAGTTATGAACTGTTTCCCCAACTAGAAACTCTAATGGCTTTGAATATGTGGTCCAATTAGCTACAAAATTAGTGGCAACATCGTCTGTATCTAAAGTGCCTGAAATGTCAAGTGTTTCCTCAGCCAAAGTCATTTGAGGCATCCCATTGAGCTGTGTCAAGACAAATTGGTTCTTGTCAAGTGATGACTCATTCAACTTCCTAACCACATTAGAACTATCATCATCCATCCTCTCAAAATTTTTGGTCTGCGATGCTCTCTGTGGGAATAGGAGAGGTATGGGTCTCTGCTGAGGATCATTCTGCCTCTTCTCTTGCACCTTAGAATTTTGTTGGGAGGATCTTGGCTTAGAATGATGCTCAACTGTTTCAGGGACCTTCTCTTTCTCAACACTACTCTCATCAAACACCTCTACTACATCTGGAAGACTCTTCATGGACCTCAACATGACAGCACTAACATCCCCTTTTGGTTTGGGGATAGTCTGAGGGGGAATCTGGTTAGGACCCTGAGAATGGCTAGGTGAAGATCTAATCTGTTCTAGCTAGGTGCAAATATCAGAAATAGCAGTATTAATCCTCTGCTGGTTCTCCAATAGTAGTCTCATGATATCCTTTAAGGATGGTTCAGTGGAAGAAGGAAGGGCTGTTGTAGCAGATGTGGATGGGTTAGCTTGATGTTGATATATAGGCGGTAACTCAAATTGTGATTGTTGATACAAGTGGTTCTTCATGGCATATTGCTCTGATGAATATTTCATCTCTTCTAGCTGATGTTCCATTCTTTGATAAGGATCATCATCTATTTCTCCAGTACCTTCAACATTCCAACAACCATATGTCTGGGAACTAAAAGGTGGGTTAGTGAACATGGTAGAAAAGTGGAAATGATTAAACTAAATGCAAGAAGAAACTAGAAACAATTGTAAAATGAGTAAACAAAAAGAGGCATACAAGAATACTATTTCTAACACAAGAAACAAATTGGACCTATAAAAAATGACTTATAAAAATTAAAAGCTATCGGAAATGATGTCTTTGGGTTTGAAGAAGATAAAACAAAAGGAATCACACAAAAATAAAATTGAAAAATGCAAGAAAAAATCAAAATAAATTTAAAAAGTGGTCAAAACAGTGGAATTTGAGCAAAACAGGGTAGGGCTCACATATAGTGAGTCTTGCTCAAAACACCAAAAAACCTTAAACTGGAAAGTTTCAAGTCAATCAATAGTCCAAAATAGGGCAGCACCTAATTATGCACCAAAAGCACCAAAAATGACCATAAAACGTGAAAAATAAAGCAAGCGCAGTTATGTGCAAGTATTTACAAGTCAAATAGCAACAATATGCCCGGCAACGACACCAAAATTTGGCCGCGGGTGTCGTAGCTCACTCCAAATTGTAATTTTAAAATTTAATTACACTACTTGTAGGATAGTGCAACTAAGGTCATCTCTCATAAGAATGTTGATGTTATTCGATTAGCAACAAGGGAGGTTTTGTTTGCATGCAAGAAAACTAATTAAGAAAAGAAACTAACAACTAAAAATGGACACTAGCTTAAGAATTTCCTAAGGCCAAAGGCATATATATCACAAATGCGCATATGATCCAACACACGGAGTCTGGCTAACTTGAGTTGTTAGTGCGATCGCTATTAGCAACTTTACAATTCAATTAATGGCCACCAAGTATTCAATTAACACACAATTAATAGATGGTTGAGACCTCAACATCTAATTAACTCATGGTAACCGTTAGCCCCATTTGCATTAACCTAAGTCTCAATCAAGACCCAATTCTCAATTCTTTAGTTAATTAAATATACATCAATCAACTAATCAACATATATCTAGCTAACATCTTAGTCATGCATCCTCATATCAATAACATTCAACAAGAACACATAATCAAGATTTTCCTAATCATAAACCCCAATCTCAATATCATTCAATCAAGTTTCATAATTAGAAACCCTTAACTAGCCAAGTTCATATTAATCAACCAATTAATAATCACCCAACAAATTATCCAATTACATACCCACACATCAATACCATTCAATACAAGCATATAAAAGAATAAGAGGCAAAGAATTGAGAAAACGCATCATGTATTGAAATTAAAGTATAAGGTTTCAAGATACAACCCTTGAAGCCCTTTGGAGAATCCCTAAGCTAGCTTCCAACTCTACACCTCCATGGAAATTTACAACCAAAATAGAAAATGAGGAGTAGTGGTGGAAAGATGAGAGGGTGAGAAGAAGAGAGGAGAAAAGGAAGAGATAAAAGAAAGAAAACTAACCTATTCTAACCTAAGGAGAAAAGCTAAATTCCTAAAAATGAGACTTGTTACTTCATTTGGTGAAATCTTAGGTATTAGTACATGAATTCCTGTGTATTGACTTTCCAAAAGTGGACCAAGTAGCCCAAAACTCAAGATTACGCCTATTCTACCGTTTTGCACTTTTCTTGTTGCGTTGTAGCGTAACATGCTACGCTATAGCGCAACAATCAGCAAATCAAGAGGTGTTTCAGCTACAATTTACGCTATAGCACAGCCCCTTGCTCTATAGTGCAAGGTTTTGACAGCAATTATGCAGAATTAGACATTCTGGTCATTTCCGAGCACTGTTTGAGCCCCAAAACGTCTGAACTAGCTCTCGGTGTCTTCATGAAAGTTGTAAATCTTTTTCCTGGCTTCAAAATGGACACCTCATTTGCTTTATTTGGATTTTGGATGAGAGAGTTATGGCTCAATCTTTGCATCATGTTCAAGCTGAAATTTCAGCAATATTGAAATTAGGCTTCCAATCACTTCTAAGCCTCAAATCCCTCCAAGTTAGGTTCCTACAAGTCAAAAACAACATATATAATGATCTGGAACTCTTGGAACTTCCTAAACACAAAATCAAGGAAAAAGACATATTTACGCAAGAATTAACAAAAAAGGTAGATTAGAAACAAACTATGAAATTCATGTAATTGAAAAGCAAATATGCAACAAAGAGGACTAAAATACTAAATATGAGGAATAAAGTTTGTATCTAAATTCAACTCATCACTCCCTCTTATTCCATTCTTTTCTCGGCATCTCAAAGTAAGTTTTGAGCTTAAGAACTTTTTTATGTCATGGTTTATGCTATATTTCCTTAAGCTTGCTTTTGGGGTAGGAAATTTAGAGGTCCAGGGTTCATGAATTGGGGGTTTTGTGTTTTTGGGTATAATCCTCGTTATTCTTTTGATCTTGTGCCTACTTTATGTCTATTCTATCATGTTGTTGTGTTAGGGAAGTTCATGGCGGCTCCCTCTTGATTCGAGTGCTTTGACAAGATTCTATATCATCTCTTGGAATGCGCAGTGAGTGGATTGTTTGTCTATAACTTGTATTTTTCATGTTTATTTACAACTATATTGCATAGGGACATTGGATTAAGGTATTAGTATGAGATGGAAAACTACGACTACATATTTTTATATTCTCTTCTCTTGATTCATAGTTATTATGTCCTCCCTAATTATAGATATGGATGTATTGAATATGTTTAGTGGCTATATTCCTTCTTTACTAGGTGATGATGCTACTTAGTTGGGATGATGATGTATTGGGTTTATTTAACTTGTGAAAGTTCTTCTTTTCAATAGAGTTTGTTTATTCTTAATACTTTTATGGCTTGATCACTCATGAATTTACAAGTGAATTGTGTAGAAAATTGGAAATTTTGTTTATAACTTAGTTTATGAGGTAGTAACCATAATTATTAATTGTTTAGGGATAGAGGTTAATGATTATCTTGGATTTGGCTAGGAATATCATAAATCGATAACGTCTTTAATCTTAGAATTTAAGTTAAGGAATTAATAGAATTTTAATAGCTACAGATAATTAATATACCCAAGGAATTTGGTATTGACTAAATTAGAAAATCTACCTGTTGATCGGCTAAATAGATTTTTTAAAAGCTCTAATTCTCATCAAAACAATTAGGTAAAATCGAATCCCTAGCATCTTCTCATCTTGATTACCCAAAGTCTAGAGTTTCGCGAAATTGCTACTCTGATATAGAAAAAGAGTATAAATAGTTGTTACAAGCCATAACAATGGTACAGAGATAAAGAGAGCTATAAAAGTGTATCTCATAAGAGAATGAGACTATGGGTAGAAGAAAAAGATCGTGGAACAAATTTTATCCCATTAGAAATAAAAATTGGGGTAACATTTACCCCTAAAATATGAGTAAATATTACATCCATAAATTTTCATTTTGAATTACTCTATACCAAGCACATTTCTTCCCCAAATATTTTCCTCCTTAATTTACTTTCTTTTACTCTTAAACCAAACATAGCACAAAAAATTTATTCCTCATTCACCGCTAATAAACATAGCCTAAAAAAGCTAAAATTCTTTTTTGGAATAAGAAATGAAAAAGAAATTTCTTATTTTAGAAGTATGTAAATTCTTGCTACAATGCTATAGATTTTGCGATTTTGCCCACCAATATGAAGCAAAAGAAGCCGCGGCATTTAATAATTACCGAGTGTGGATTCGGTTTAGAGAAGTGTCTTGTGCATGCACCTTGGCTCTCCCTCCTCACAAAAACAATCAACCAAACTCTCCTACAAATGCAATCAACCGAACCACCCTAGCAACCAAGCGCACAGATTCACAGACAATTGTTCGATTCTCATCCTCCAATGGCAGAACCCTCCGAACCACCGCCTAAGCGCCTGAATTTTCTGTCCCCGGCGGCGGAAACGACCGACACAGCCGACAGAATCAGCGAGCTCCCGGACGCCCTCCTCATCCAAATCCTCTCCCCTCTGTCCACCAAACAGTCTGTTGTAACCAGCACCCTCTCCAAGCGCTGGCGCCCACTTTGGGCCTCCGTCCCCATCCTCGACTTCGATGATGACACCACTGGGCCCTCCGACCGGCCCGAAAGGGACGAAACAAAAGCCCGCGAGCCCAGCGGGTTCTCCGAGTTCGTCTACTCAGTGCTGCTGCTCCACGAGGCCCGGCCCATCAACCGGTTCCGCCTCCGGTGCGCCCACCCGAGCTGCTCGCAGCGCGACGTCGCCACGTGGCTGTGCCAGGCGGCCCGCCGCGGAGTCGAGCACCTCGAGCTCAGCCTCTCGCTCTCCCGCTACGTGGCGCTCCCGCGGATGCTCTTCAATTGCGACACCATTTCGGTGATGAAGCTCGACGGCGTGTTCCTCAACGCGCTGGTGGGCTTCTCGGTGCGCCTCCCTTCGCTCAAGGTGCTGCACGTTGGGGATAGGGTTTTGTTCGGGTGCCACGATTATGTGGTGAAGCTTCTCGCAGGTTGCCCTGTTCTTGAGGATTTGGTGTTGGAATCGACCTACAATGATGCCTGCGGAGGACCTGTTTGTGCCCAGGGGCAGTTCGAGTTGAATTTGAGCCGTTTGGTGAAGGCGAAGATCGGGTTCTCGTGGTACAAGACCTGCCGGCGGTCTATGCTCGTGTTCTTCCAGGCGCTTTGCAATGTTCGCTGCCTTTCGTTGTCGCCCTCTACGGTTGAGGTATGAAGTTTCTCAATGTGTTTTTTGGTTTCTTGAATTCTGATGAGGGTTTAATTTGGTTCTTGAAGTTAGATTTATTGAGACTTGTTGCTGTTATGCTTCGTCTGAAGCATTCAATTTTAACATTAATGAAGTTGTTTTCTCGAACTCCATAGTTTGATTTAAATTGGTTCTTGAACTTAGACTTCTTGAGACTCGTTGAAGTTAAGTTTCATCTGAAGCATTCAATTTAACATTAAAGAAGTTGTTTCTTCCCTGAAACAACTTGATCTTGTAATGAATTCGGTGTTTTTTGTGGGAGATGTTACGTGTGGAAGTTATGAAGTAGTTAATGGCAGAGTGAGGTGCGGGGCTCGGGGGTTGCTCTTGAAGAAGCTATTAGCAGTAATTAGAATTATGGTTTCTTGCCTAAAATAACATGATGTTGCATTGAATTTGGTATTTTGTTTTGAATATGTAGTGCAATTTATAAAGTTTCGAGTGGCGGAAAGCGGTCTATGGCCACCACTCCCAAAATATGCTATTAAGTTTAAGGCAATTGATGTTATGGTTTTCTTGCTGAAAGTAGCATTATGTTGCATTGAGTTCAGTATTTTGTTTCGAATTTGATGTGGAATTTACAAAATTTTGAATGGCAGTATATGGTGTGAGGCTGCCACTTCCGTTATCCTTATAGCAGGCCAGCAGTTAAAAGTTATTGTTCTTGCCTATAGTAACGTGACACTGTATTCAATTCAATGTTTGTATTGGGTATGTTGTGGAAGTTAGAAAGTAGTTAATGGCTGCATGTGGTGTATGTGTTGTGACAGTTAAATTTAGAATGTGGTGTGTGGAGGCCACTCCCAAAAATGAAACAGCAGCATAGCAGATTGTGCAGCAGCCGCTGCATTGAAGAGAGTGACTACAATGTAAAAACTTAAGAAATTTGTATGAAACACATGATTGACAATCCTGGTAGTATAGTTTTAAAACTTTATACCATAGTATATAAAAGCCTAGAAACAGGGGACTGATGGAAGAGAAAAGAGAAGTACAAGAGTTACCAACCCAAACAACTCAGGGACTGAAGAACTAGTAGAGAAAAAAAATATCACAAAAAGGAGGACAAGTGCACAGACAACTGCTTTACAGATCTGTGAGGGACTGCACTCTATCAATCAGGTGAAGGATACAACAGCAAGAAATAGCCATAGAGTTGCGTGCAATACTGATATTGGTTTCAATAAAGCAAGCTGCTGCATGTCAGGATATGTGAAAGTGATTTCTGATCCTTAAATTAGTTTGTGCCTTTGTGGATGTTGAGGAACCTCAAATTCCCTTATTAAGTTGAGCTCATTTGATGAAGGTGGGTTTTGGTGAGATTAAAACATGAAGTTTGGCTCCTTAAATTAGGTTGTGCCTTTGTGGGTGTGGAGGGACCTAAAATTCCCTTATTTAGTGCAGCTTGTTTGATGAAGGGGGGTTTTGGTGAGGTTAAAACTCGAAATTCGGCTACCTGTACAATCGTCCTATTGTAGGTTGCTATTGTGGCACTCTCTATCGCAAAAGTGAAGTGCTCTGCTACAAGCATTTAGTAGCTATGAAGAGCTGCTCCCCTCTGCTACACTACTATAGCGGCCACCATTATCAACACTAGCAAGTTAGACAAAATTTCCAAGCTTTATTGAGTTTCAATCCAAAACTGTATGAATTATGGGGGGATTAAGTTCATGTGCCATACTATGAAGCTATGGGAGAGGGTAATTGAGCAGAGATTGAGACAAGAGACTTACATTACAAAGAACCAATTTGGTTTTATGCTGGGAAGATCTACCATGGAAGCGATTTACTTGTTACAAAGATTGATGGAGAGATATTGGAGGGACTAGAGAGATTTACGTATGGTCTTCATTGATTTGGAAAAGGCGTATGATAGGGTGCAAGGAAGATTCTATGGAAGGTCCTAGGGAAGAAAGGAGTTCAGATAGCCTATATCCAAGCAATCAAGGATATGTATGATGGGATCACAACTAGCATGAGAACACAAGGTGGGATAACAGAGGATTTTCCTAAAAGTATAGGACTGCATCAAGGGTCAACTCTGAGTCCTTATCTTTATACACTGGTCTTGGATGTGCTTTATTGAACATATTCAAGACTCAGTGCTATGGTACATGCTTTTTGCAAATGATATAACCTTAGTAGAAGAATTAAGAGAAGAACTAAATAGGAAGCTAGATTTGTGGAGACAATCCTTGTAAACACATGGTTTTCGTATAATTAGAAGTAAGACGGAGTATATGGAGTGTAAGTTTAGCAAGAGATGCACAAATTCTAATTTACAAGTGAAAAATGGGGACAATACCATATCACAAGTCATAAGATTAAAATATCTAGGGTTCGTTATCCAAAATGATGGGGAAATAGAGGGAGACATGAATCATAGGATTTAAGCTGGGTGATCAAAGAGGAGGAGTGAACACACTAGACAAAGTAGGATTAGGAATGAGTGCATTAAAGAGAAAGTTCGGGTAGCGTCTATTGTAGAGAAGATGGTAGAATTTCGCCTTAGGTGATTTGGACATATATGGAGAAGATTTGTAGAGACCTCAACGAGGAGAGCGGATCATATAGAGGGTAGTCCAATAGCTAGAGGTAGAAGAAGACTTAGAAATATCACTGGTGAAACTATTAGAAGAAATTTAGAGGTTAATGGCTTAAAAATTAATATGATTTATGATAGAATACTATGACATTGCTTGATCTATATTGTCGGCCCCATTTAGTGGGACAAGGCTTGGTTGTTATTATTGTATTGAGTTAATCCATCAATTGGTTTCTCGTGAAATAATTTGGACACAAGATCTAGTTATTTGGTACTCTGTAAAGTATTCTTTGGATTGAAGCAGAGATCAATGATGGTGCTAAATTTGCTTTTACCTTCACAGTGAAATTGAAGCAGAAGTTAACAATCTGTTCAGTTGACAAATTGTAAACTGGCCAAATATACAAAGACCTTTACTAACTATTGGTTTCCTTAGTTACTTGTCAGTTTCATTTTTATTTATTTCTCACAGAAGGAAATGATCTCTAATAAAAAGTTCTATTTCCTTTTCTCTCTCTCTCTCTCTCTCTCTCTCTCTTTCTTCTTTGATGATTTTGCTTTCTTCATGCAGTGTCTAAAGTCTACTTCTGCCAGTGATATTCCAGTGTTCAACAATTTAGTGCAGTTGGAAATTTCATTTGGAAACTATTCTTGGAATTTGTTAACAAACTTGCTTCAACAATCGCACAAGCTTGAAACTCTTATCATCTATAAGGTTTGCTGAATTGAATAGTGAAATTTGTTTTTATCTGTTATTCACTTGAATTTTAGGGCTTATATCTGTTATTGCAGGAATCACAAAAATATGCAAAGGGACCAGAACCAGGATGGAACCGTCCGCTGGATGCTCCTGAATGTCTCTTATTGCATCTCAAAACATTCTGCGTTCGAGAATTTCAAGGATTGGGAAGTGAGATGGAATTTGTTGGGTATCTTATGCACAATGCAAGAGAGTTGGAGACAATGACAATCTATATCGCAAGTTCCTTAGATTTAGATACAAACCTACGAATTCGCAACAGTTTATCTATGCTACAAAGGAAGTTTGAAAGCTGTCAAATTGCATTTCATTGAACCTGATGTCTTAGAAGGTATGTTCCATCACACTTTCTCTTTGATGTTTATATTAACAATGTTAAAAGCTTTCTATAATTAAAAGCTTTTTGTTGTGATCCGTATTTGGTGGGGATGTAGCTTGTTTTACAAAGGAAGAAAGAATGATATTTAAATTTGAAGCTTTCTTCATTTACGTCTCTCTCTCTCTCTCTCTCTCTCTCTCTCATTTCGGGATAAATAGCTAAAATATTTTCCTAATGGTAGCTTTCAGGGCGTGTGCAGAATTGTACCCCCTTCTAGTTCAAATCATTTGCTGGTCAAGAGCTGTCTTCTCTCTCACACTTTTGGTGTTTAGGATATCTGTAATTCTATTGCAGAGCTCATAACCATAAGATGTGTTCTTATTTACAATCTTGGGAGAGAATATTTTTACTTAGCCCTCATTTCCTCCACGTTTGTTGTCTCTTGAGTTTGAAATGACTAAATGCTTAAAAGAATAACAACTTAGACAAGAGTGGATTATGTTTCTTTAGGTGATTAATTCATGATCTAGGTTCAAGAGATGAAGATGATGGGACAAACTCATCTGTGCCAATGTTTCTCCTTTTTGTATCATACCATTAGGTTTCCTTTCCACTTGAATTTTTTGGTGTAAGATTTTATTTCCACTTAAAATCCTAAATATACCTTGAGAATTTGGTGATATAATGGTCTTTTAGCTAGGGTGAACATCGACGGCCTAGGATTTAATTGGGCTTTGACCTTTCTGGGATTTTAATACTTTAATTCAAGAAGAAAGCCACCATTAGTTGCCTCTTATGTTTTGTTTGATTGGCTTTTGAAGAAGATTTCCTTCAAGTACAAGGCTTACATCCTTTGACTGTGGCAGCTTAATGTTTGACATTGTCTTAAAATGTTGGGATTAATGGCAACCATCTACTGCATAATTGGACATAGCCAACCACTCAAATTTTGCCCCCTTCTGTGAAATCTATAAGAAAATGGCGGCAGCAAGTATTTAATACCACTTGATCATTGAGACCTTGATACAATCTCAAGGATCAACTCTCCCAAAAGTTTAAATTATTAGTTGAAGGCTTATAAATGACTTTAAATATAAATTAATATATTTAAAATTTCTGTAGGTTATCTTAGAATATTTGTAGAATATATTAAATCATCTAATTAAAAGAAAGTAATCTTACTAGTCATTTCTTGATTTCTTTAAATTTTCAGATTTGTTTCCTTGTTTAATTAGGGTTAGTAGTCTTACTATATTAGTGGGCTAAAGATTGGGAAGCTCTGTTCCAGTGAATTTCTCCTTTTTTAGTTGTTTTCTGTTTTCTTCTTTTGTTTAGGAGGATTTGTTATCAATTCGTTATACTCCTCTCTCTCTGCAGTTTTTCCTCTCGGTCTTAATAAAATTTTCTTTTATAAAAAAAAAATTATATTAGTGGGTTGGGCTAATAGTAATAATACTATACTTGTATTTGACCTAAAAGTTAGTATAAATAGGACCACCGAGTAGTTTTGTATAACATCATTACCTGTCAAGGAAATGGAATACTATTGAAAGCATGCTTTCTCTCTTTTGATTCTTCCCTTCGTAAACCTTTTAATACCAACACATATAATGCCTTTTCTGGCGTTCAATAATTTCTTATATTGTGAATATAGTTGATATATGCCAATCTATACAAATGATAAAGCTGTTTATGGATATAGTAGAAACATTGGCTACATCTACACTTGCTTCTGGGTAATTCAGAATGCTTCATTTAATGTATTATAATCATATATAAAAATTGACTGTCCTATTCTTACGAATGCTTTTCAAATCAGGACGGCCAAGCACTAGCAGTTTCAAGTGCAGAAATAATTTTCTTATAGAGATGCCATGCAACAATTTTTGGTGTCAGTTTGATGGAGCCGGTTTTGATCTGGACTGCATTACGATTCAGGGCCTTTTTGTTGTTACAGATATTCTCGTGCCTTTCTTTTGTTATTGTGAATAGTAGTTTGTCTGGAATGGACACTTGGCTGACCAGGGCTTGCTGTAGCCATGTAAGTGTAATATGAATACTTGTCTTGCCGAGAGAAATTTCCCTGATGTGCTGCTGAGGAAAAAAATCTACAACTAACTGGCATTTCTTTGCATATTTCAAGTAGCATCCCCTTGAGAGATAATTGATGCTCTACAAGATCTTAGCTCCACAGAATTTGATCCCGGTATGGGACCTAAGCAGCTGTTTTGTTGTCAATTTCTGATGTTTATGGTGAATGTAACTGAATTTTTTGTAGTCCGAAAATATCAGCGAGTGTTAAAGGCATTAATGGATTTATGTAGTCTATAGGAAATAGGTTTTGTTATGCGGTCACTGCACCTCTTGTAGAGGAAAGAATTCAGGAAAGCTAGTCTTATAATCTGGCTCTTGGATCTGAATCGATGCTCTACGACTGGGTCAAGCACGGTAGCCGCCTTTCAAAAGATTTATTATATAAGATAAGATTTCCTAATTGAGGGATAAAGGGATAATTTATAGTTGATCTTATTGACAGGAAGTTTAGATCTCTAATGAATTGCTCTTTAAATGAGCAGGTACAACTGTACGTATTAGGTTAAGTCATTGAGCTATGATACAAATCTTGATTTAAGTGTGGAATTATTTTCATTGATATGTATTTTATTTTCATTTTTGTTGCTACAAAGAGATACAAAAAGAACATCGTTCCTTGTCCATATTTAGGTACATCCTAATTCTAAATTCCGGGATGTAATGTAATCTTCAATCCTTACTCCATGATCATCACGAGAAACACCAAAAGTAATGTTCGTACCCATGAGGAGGAAATCGTGATGGCATTGAAGTGTCCGTGACGAAATCCCAGGACACTAGCTAAGGTCATAATTCACTACCTTCGCGATTGTGTTCCATAATTAAGAATGCTCCACTCTCTGCCTTGAATTAGTTGCTTGTCACTCTCGCAAACGACCCCGTAGCCCGGGCGATTGAGCAGACAACTCAAAATGCAGTACAATGGTTGATGCGCGGAGTGGCGAAGAACATAGACACCATGCACTATGGATGCGCGTTACAAGCCATATGAGAGCTTTGTCAGATACCAGCATTCTTAAGTAACCAAAATCATATCACTTCACCACTCTTTTTTTTTTTTTTCCTGACAAAAAAAAAAAAACCACGCATTTTTGGAGAAGAAAATAGTATTTGCATTGTTACGAAATATTGTTTGAATTTAAATGTGGATGTCCGTATCTTTATCCTGATTTGGTTAAAATTTGATTAGATAGAATGTATTATTTAAATTTATCTTGTATCTCTTATCCTTTGGCTATAAATAGCCTTTTGGGTGCTTCATGTATGACATCCCTTAAGAATATCAATAATAGAATTATCTCTTTTTTCTCTTTCTTTATTCTCTCTACTATTACTTTTATAATATGTTATCGACACCATTTTGCTCCTGAAGTAAAAAAATAAGAAGTTTAAAGAATCAACTTTTCTTTAAAGTTTCCAAGGTAATTTTTTTTCTTCTTGTTAATACATGGTTTTATTGCTATATGTACGTTTCTTTCTCATTGGTGTTAGTTTCTACATTGTTATGTTTTCTCTTGTAATATATTTTTCATATATTATGTTCTATATATATATATATATATATATATATTCATCTTTTCATTTTATTTTTGTTTTGGTGTGATTAGATTTCTTATTTCTTGATTACTTATATCAATTAATTATATTGTGCTTATGGTTTATCAATTTTGACTACTTATAATTGGTCCTATTATTATGTCAAACAAAATGGTTTATCAATCAATGTATATATGGGGTTAGGATATACCCATGATTTATCATTTTATGGTTTAAATCATTATTTAAGATTTTGTTTATTATTTGGCCTTATCAATACATACTCTTATATCATTATACTTCGTTTCTTTCAATACCATTCCTTGAAGTGAATGGTAATTGTATGTACAAGAAAAATGTAAAATCATTCCCCAAAGTAAATGGAAATCATTCCTTGAAGTGAATGGTAATTATACCCAAACATTCCCTGAAGCGAGTGCATCTTTATTATCCAAAATTATTCAAAAATAAAAAAAGCACAATTTCTCTCTTTAAGAAGATTTACATTCTTCTAGTAGTGAATATATCAATAGATCATTCCATGAAGTGAATAATATTATTATATGCATTACCTAAAGTATGTGCTATTATTTTTACATAAAGTGTGTCATTATAATCTACAATAAGTTTATACACTACTTGTAGTGAATATTTTCAATTTTACATTCCCCGAAGCAAATGTACCTCTAGTGACAACTTTTAGTATTTATAGTTTATAAATTTTTGTTATTTTGGACATTTATATTTAGTACACATATTCTCCTGAAAAGGATAATATAATTGATTTGTTATTTACCAATTTCCAAAAGCAAATTGGTCTACTTAATCTTTAAATTATTTCTCCTTTATTTTATTATTTATTGAATTTACTTTTAATTATTTATTTAACTTGAGTTAATTTCATTCAATATAATGGGCAAGAACTATTTATCATTTGTAGGATGTCAAAAAAATCCGTCCCCACGGATACCCGCATGTTAAATCGGCGGGGCCGGGGATCACTATCCCCATACCCGTGGGTGCTCAATATAAAATTACTATTTTATTCTTAAGTTATTAATTTAGTTAGGTTAATTTGTTGTTATTTAAATTAGTTGGATTAATGTTTAAATTTAGAAGTTAGATTTATTTGTACTTATTATATGTTAGATTAACAGTTGAATTACTATTATGTGTTTATTTTTATTTTAAATTGATGGAATTTAGATTGAGGAATTGGATTATTGTGCTTATTTTGTGTTTATTTTACATGTTTATTTTTATTTTAACTATATTAAGTCGTTAGAATTCAAATTGTAGAATTAGATTAGTATTTATGCTTATTTTAAGTATTTTATGATATTAAAATTTTTATATTTAATTTAAATTTTTGAATTTTTAACATTCTAACGAATATTCATAGATATCCATGGATACCTGTAAACCTGTGGGAAATTCAAAAGCGGGTACACATACAGATATAGGGAGGGAAACAGGAGACAGGGGCAGGTATTTATACATGGGATGGGGAATGGGAGGCTATCCCCGGCCCTCGTACCGCCCTATTTACATCCCTAATCATGTGTGCTTGACTTTTCACGCCCTAAATGTGCTCCTGTAGTAGCAATATTGAGAAAATGGTTGTACAAATACTTTGAATTAATTTAATGCCATCTTGTGGCTAAATAAAATGATTAGTTGCTTATGAAAAATCATGAAACCCGCCTAGTTGGCTTTGCTCCATTCCATGAAGTGAATGCAACAAATTATAACCACAAAGTGGCAAAGGTCATGGTTCTAATAAAAATACACGATCGATGTATGAAGAAAGAAAATATTATGCATCAAAGCATATTGGTCATGTACCTATTGTACATTGAGACCCTTTATATGTTCTTTATCAAGCATCACTAAAAAAAATGAGTAAAAGGCATAAATGAATTTGATTTCCAAAGATATTTTAGACAATTAATGAGTTATTTAGATATATCTGATTTTATTTTAAGATCCTAATGGAATATTTGTCATCTAACTAATGATGAATATGTTTACTAATCATATTAGTTTTCTTTTCTTTATGTTAAATTTAAGACTATGTTTTTTAGGACCCTATTTTATTTTATTTGGGAACATTTAGTATTTAATCACAATATCGAATAAAACTATTATACTATTTATGGCATATTCCATAATTATTAATTGTGTTATTTTCATGTGATATTATTGAGATTCAATATATCGTCTATTTCATTGATTTAGTATATCACAAAATAATAATATATCATAAAACAATCTTGTTTGCTTTTATGAGCAACACAAAATAAAATTGATACTTTTGTGATACATGTATTTATTATATCAGCACTATATTATTAATTATTCATTCTTGTGAAATGATTATATATAAAGTCTTAAATTAAATGATGACATATTATGATATATTTGGGAGAAATAAATATTAATATCATTATTGGTTGTACCAAGATGATTGAAAGCTCTCGAAGAGCTATTATTTTGTTTTCTGAAGAAAGTTGCTGAGTTTTAAAGATATTCGCAGAAATAGTTTCATGTGGAGATTGTAAATGAGTATTGTAACATCCGTTTTCCGAGTTCCGACTTCGCCCTCAGGACTGATCAATTTCAATTCCCGACTTCATCATCGAATTCTACACAGGATGGGATAAATTCCGAATTCCGAGTTCGCCTTACTAAATATCCGATTTCCGACTTAGCTTGGCAGCAATTCCCACGATTTCCGATCTTAAATTTCAAAGCCGAACAGCATGAAGCTGAACACGATTTCCGACTTCATCTTTGAATTTCAGAGGGAGTGTTATTTCCGATTTCCGATTTCCGATTTAGTCTTGCTCAATATCCAGTTTCATGTTTCAAGGCTAATATACCCGGTTTCCGACCTCAGAAGTAATGGTTTAACACAATGGTATATGAGTTGAACTCAATGGACATGAGTTCAAATATTTGAGTTGATTTCAGTTATACATGAGTTCCGATCTCCGACTTTATGTCCAGCATTGACATTCCCGAGTTCATATATGGAGTTCCGAGATTATATGATTTTCAGCTGCATTACTTCCGATATCCGACCTTGATTCCAAGCATCAGAATAAACAAGATTTCCTCAAGTCACCAACAATATGGTACGAGTTCCGACATACGGTTTCAGCTTCAAGCACTGTAAAAAGGTCACGAGTTCCGACTTCAAGTAATGTTGGGACGAGTTCCGATTTCAGGTAGAGCGGAAGCGTATCCCAGTTTTGGACGACGTGGAGAACAAGTTGGCCACAAAAGTGAGAGACGTGGCCGAACTTCAACCACAAATCTTCAGCCAATCAACACCACATTTTCTTGTATTTAAGTCAGACTTCCCCTTCAACCCCAGCTGATTTACGTCTCCTTCTCTTCCTCTTGCTCCAGCCTTTTCCTTCCCTTCCTCTCTCAACCAAACTCCATCAAATCCCCAAGCTTGGTCAAGGGTCCATCAATCCAGAAATCAGATTCAGCAAGATCATACTCCAGAGAGGTAGGATTCAATCTCTAATCCTGATTTCTCTAAATTGAGGATGCATGAAAGATTACTCTTTGATGATATATGTGATGTATATGATAAATTATGATGGATTATGATAGGATTAATATGAAATATTGAGTTGAAAATAAAGTTAGAAGAAGAAAGTTAGAAGGAACCAAGGGTTAGGATGCTGTCTAGATGAAGAATTCCACGGCAGTCCGTACGGCGGAGTGTACGGCTCCGCCTACAATCGGTCAAATCCGATGAAACCATTTTTAGAAGAAAGTAGACATTCAGGGCTTTCCATAGATATATCATATAAGGTTATTGGATTAGTATTGAGAGAGATATGAATTTTTGAAGTTTGACCTAGGGTTTAGGGCTTTCATCCGGGCAGGGTGACTTGAGGAGGGTATAACTCACCCTATACAACTCTAAATTGAGTGAAACCAATTTTGTTAGAAAGCTTACACATAGGGGAACATCTCAATATAAGATTCCGAGTTTGTTATGGTCCCAATTGTTCCCAGTAATTCGAAGAAATTACTCTATGTCCAAACCAGGCCCAAATAGAGTAGTTCAGGAAGGTCGACTTTCAGGACTTATAACTCGAGGTATACTTAAGCAAATGGAATGAAACTTGTGGCAAATGAAAGGTTGTCCTGTTAGCTTCAATATGAGACCAATTTCGTGTGATTTGAGCTTAGTTTCGATTTTTAGTGAATTTATACCACTAAGAGTGTAATTCAGGCTAGTGGCTGATAGGCTGAGGTAAAAGTTGAATATCTTGAGTTTTATGAATCAAAATGATATGGGACCAAAGAGGTTAGAAAGTAGACGCATAGAGCTATGATATACCCAAATTTCAGATTTAAATGGGTTGAATAGAAACAAAGGTGGATCATATGAAATTCGGGTAGAACTGATTAGATGGGCAAAAGTGATCCAATTGGTGATTTCACAAGTATCAGAAAAACATATAAGGTATGAGTCGAGAATTGCCAGTTAGACCTTGATGTATATGCGTTAAATTGATTATATGGCTATGATTGAATTGTCTGTGAAGACTGGCACTATTCATGGGGAGACGGAGCTGATCCGTTATGCTGCCGAATTTACGGCAGAAGTCTAGGAAACTAGGGAATGTGTACAAACAAGAATGAAGTAGAGTAAGAATGGGTATATAGAAGCCCTCTATTCAAGGATGACCTAAGTGTGAGATGAGGTATATGAAATTAAAGGACAAAGCATATGTATGAGTGCCGGTAGAATGGCAGAGAGGCTACGGGCCTTTATATGTCAAGACTATGTACATGAAGATCATGTATGCAATGATGTATGAAAATAAATGAAGTATAGGTACAATCAGTGTGACTATGCATGACCTTGTATGAGAATGAATAGACATGAGTATATTAAATATAAATCCCTTCACTCGGAGGCAGTTACTTGAGATCCCTCCTTGTGAAGACAGTTAAAGATAAAGATATGAATCCCTTCACTTGGAGGCAGTTGCACCTTGAATCCCTCCTTGTGAAGGCAGATACCCTCTACCTTGGAGGCACGTGGTCAGATGAGATCCCTCTATGTTGAAGGCATGTGGTCAGATGAGATCCCTCAGTTTTGAGGCACGTGACCAGAAGAGATCCCTTCACCTAGAGGCACGTGACCAGAATGAGATCCCTCCAAGACTAGAGGCATGTGGGTCCCCTTGCGGGTGAATCGGTGTGACGACGGTCACGGGTGAAGCTGACGAGCTCACTCCAAGGCTAGGCTACCCAAGGGCAGTAAATGCACCCTAGGGACGGCGATGCGTAACGCCTAGGCGTGCCAAGTAAAAGACTAAAGACCAAAGGCTAAAGATTAAAGTATATGCAGACACCAGAACTTACATGAGGCATGGCATGACCCAGCTAGTGTAAGTACCGAATGAAGGTCCCATATTCCTAAGGAACGTGACATGGCGATCACGCTCTGATGGGGTATGACATGGCGATCATACTCTGGAATGTGGCATGTAAAGATTTTATGATGAAAAGGAAGATGAAGAAAGAAAAGCAAGTTTTATGAATAAGCATAAATTTAAGTATGAATAAAGTTATATGCAGATGTTATATTCCCAACATATTGATGTTATGTGTGTTTTAATATGCTACAGTTGTTATTCGTGGTATTATATTTGAATGAAGTTTATGGGTTCTCCCAAATGCTAAGTGTATGATTAAAATGAACTTTGCTTCGGATAAGATCTTTTCAAAACGTATAATTAAACAGTTTGTGCAGCATGTTCACCTTTTTCATAATAAATTGAAGCAACTGGGGATGACAACGATGACATTCCATGTGTATTATAGAGAATCCTATTGAGAATTTAAAATTCTCATTCCTATTTTCCGTGTTGTCTCCAGAAAGTTCAAGAGGTATCAGAGTAAGCGCGTGGAAGTTCTTTGTCGAGATAAGGTCCGTTCAGGTAACCGTAACAACTCCAGGGTGTGGTACTATGACTTAAGCATTGTACTATACTTAGGAGGGTGTTACAAGTATGTTGAATATCTCCATATCACACTTATCATACCAGGGAAGAAATATATATTAGAAAAGAAATCTTTATCCTATTTAAGCTTGTTCATTGATTTTATCAAATAAACCGAAGTGGTTATGACGATGTCAGTTGTGTGTTTAATTAGAAATCCCTACTGAAAAATACTTTATTTCTCTTCTCGTGTGTTCTTGGATGTGCTTGAGTGGACCTGGCACTATGGTCTTACTGGTTCTAGTAGCCCACAATAGCTTTAGTCTCTATATTTTCTTCAACCATCTACTTAACACTCCTGTACTTAGCACTTCGACCCTCGTCGCCTATTTACTAATCTTCCACTGCATCTTGTTCACCTGCTGTACTTTACAGAGCCTACTCTATACGTATCTTCAATGGAGACTGACCCCTTTGAGAAGAGTTCGCCTTACTTTATCCTACATGTAGCTGAGTCCGATTCTTCCTTTGTTGACATTAAGGTTTTGCTAGAAATAGAGCCGAAAGAGGATCCTGGGGAGCTCGTGTTGGAGAACAGGTTTCACACCTCATAGGCTTATGTTTATATTATAGGCTAGGCTTTTTATTATGTATATAGTTGCGCTTCTTTGGCTAATGAGCTAGTGAGTGCATGCCTATGCTGAAATGTTCAAATTGTGGTTTGAAAACGGTATATTTTGGGTACCATGATGATTTGATACTTGTTTGGTGGTAATCACCTAATGACTATAGGAGCTGACTGTGGTAGACTCACTCTTTTGGGATAACTGTATATATTTTGTTTAGCATGGTTTAGAATCTTGCTAATTTGACATGGTTAGGTACATTCGAGATATTGTTATGTAAATGTATATGCCCAATACTTATATTCATAGTCATACATAGAAACACTCAATTATCCATGTAGTTTATGGATCTTGATGTTGTACATCAAAATGATATTTTGATTATATACATTTAAAGGCTCAGTTTTTGAAATTGCTTTTTTAAAAAAGAAAAACTTATATACTATTTTTGTTACCGACATATTTTATAACTAAAAATGTTCCACTAGTTCAGCTATAATGACCAATAAATATCGCAATATGACTTAAGCATAGTGTGATTTTATTAGGGTGTTATAGTGTGCTCTTTCTTCGATCACCCTCTTTGTAGCCTCTACCCTCTCTCACTTGAGCCTTAATTTGATTTCAAAATAGTAACTCTCCTTTCTCATTCGGTAACTCTCTCAGACTCTCACTCAATCGATCCTATTGGTCATATTTTGAGTGAGTTCATATTTAATTATGCCCTAATTTGATTCTATATGAGTGGTGATCATTTTTGCTGTTCTGCACTCTATTCATATTTTTTAAGTGATTATTTGATTTGGTTTTGACATATTTAGCTTCCATTGATTTGGTTTAGTTTCTCATGGTTTAAATTTTAACTAGTGAATGGTTTAAGTTTCTCTCAGTGAATGTGTTTATGTTATTTGGCTTTGATATTAGTTTTTAGTGATTTGTTTTGGCTTCTCACGGTTTAACTTGTGGAATATATGATGGTGTTTATGCAATACTTTACTTCTAGGCACTCATACATTAGATTTTTTTTAATATTGGTTTTTTATTTTTATTTTAGTCTTTTATGAGTTTGAAACACATTATGAGATAGGTTTGATGTAATATGTAGTTTGAGACGGATTTAGACAGATTTGAAACACATTTTGATGTAATTTGTATTGAGACAGAAAGATTTAGACAGCAGTTTGTGCAAAATTGAAAACTAAACCAAACCAAACCAAACCAATAAATTGTGGTTTGGTTTAGTTGGCAGGCTTAAAAAAAAACTGATAGGATGTAAATGTTTAAGAATTGATTGATTTGGTTTGGTTGGAATTTTCTCCAAAATCAAACCAAACTAGATCACAAATACCTTGAATAAAAAGCTTCCAACTTCTCATCACACATGTTAGCTTTTCACTTCTCAAGTAAGCTCTATAAAATGTCTTCCTTTTAAGAATGATGAAGTATCTTTCTTGACTACTTTAATCCTTGCCAACAGTATTGTTAAGACTTAATAGATTTTTGTCATTTCATTTATTTTATGCAAACTACAATGGTTATTGCCACAAATGTTCTTTGAAAGAGGTGGAGGCCTCTCTGGCTCTCAGTCTCCACTATTGACCTTAATGATATAGGCTATGTGAAAAATAAAGAGTCCTATATTCGTTTGTTAATTTTGCTTATGTAGCTATGCGGTCGCGAGATGTGAGGCACTGCATCCTAAAGTTCGGCGTCAAATGTGTGTTGCAATTGGTGCCACTTTGGATAGGGCATTTATTTAGAACCCAATAGTGATTAGTCATAGTGAAATCTTACCCACAATAGTAGGGGTGCAAATCCTAAAGTCTCCACTTTGGATAGGGCTTTTATTTAGCCACCACGTCTGCCTTTTTTGGGTTTTCCAAGGTATCCCCTCTCCCTATTGCTAGAAAAGGAGACTAATTTCTTTCATGCGTAGTTAGGCTTGCCCTCCCAATTGGTGTTCTCTCCAAGAGTTGAATTAACATCCTCCTTGGGGCTGTAATGTGCCTCTATTTGAGGCAATAATGTGCTTTCACTACTACACCAACTCTCTTGTTGGAGCCATTACCTCTATCTTCAAATTACATGATCAATTCCTTATGCCAAAAAAATCATCTTAAAAAAGTTGATAATAGAATCATGTTAGTTATTTCCTATTAGACTATAAGCAACATCTTTATATATATGTACATATGTATATATATATATATATATATATATATATATATATATATATATTAGTCTTGATATGAATATATTTACTTTTTACCATACTACTGACATAACATCCTGAACTCTGAGGGTAAACTAGGATAGAAGGAAGCTCGGGCCCAAGGCATAGTTAGAAAAAGTAGGGATGAAATTGTAATTTTTAGGTTATAATGACGAAGTTGTAAATAAGGGTTTACGATTGTTGAGAGGAGTAATCATTGAAAAATTTCGGCTTTAAGATTTTTGCACGGCACGACATTGGTAGATAATTAAAACACTTGTGATAACTTTAAAATGAGAATTTCTACTTAAATTTTTGAATGAAAGTGTGAGATTACTCACACAAAGTTACATTAACTCAGGTAACTCAGACTACCCGAATTGATAGCCGAACACCTTGAATTAATCCTCAATGGTCCAATATTGTCTCTAGGCATGAGAAGTAGTTAAAAAGCTTAGAATGTATGACTAGAAACTAGCCACACAAACTCTCTTGGTAGTTAGAAAAGAGCCATTCAAATTTTAACCTAGGAGGATTTAATTTTGATTCAAACCCACCAATGAAATTTAACCCACAAAGCTCCACAAGTAAGCCAACCTAATTAGCAAGAAAGCCAATAATTTTCCCCATGTTGCCCATCAAAATTCGACCACTCCCCCTCCATTTATCACCCTCCCTTTTTCTTCTTCATTCCCTATATTCTTCCACCACCTCCATGGCCAAAGAGCTTTAATCTCAAAGTTGAAGGCCTTTTTGGCCTTAACTCCACTTGCTTCTTTTATGAAAATTGATCCTCATCCTCTCCTTCATAAAACTCCTTCTTCAATTTGATGATTAACCATTAAGTGGAGTCTCTTCACCTCCATGTGAGCTACTACCATGAGGAAGGGAGAAGGCTAGGAGTTGGTTCTTAGCCTCTTTGCTTTACAGTTTCAAGGATTTTGGGGTAGGTAGCTCAAATCCTTAGACATGTTTGTATTTTTGGGCTATGTGGCTGATTGGTTCTCCTATGTATCATCCATGGTATGTACTTGTATGATGATATTATGGTTCTTTTCTAGTGATTTAAAATAGGAAAACTTAGTTTAAGTTGAAGATTAGGTCAAAAGAATAAGATAGAACCAAAGCAGAAAAGCTGTTGGAGGAAACCATAGTTTGGAGTGCATAACTCAATCTATAGAACTCAAACTTGAACGAAACTAATTTTAATGAAACTATGCTTCAAGAGCAATCTAACCATATAAATTATAAGGCCATTGAACTTAAAATGAGTTAGTTATCATTTTTAGAAATTGGCTGTTAGATTTCACTCTCTGTCCTGACCAGAGTGTGATGTGGGGGGCATAACTCGTCTTATATAACGTCAAATTACATGAAACTAATTTTATTAAAAATCTAATACATAGTAGATTATGCCATAAATATTTCAGAATAAGATAATGAATGTATTTTACCCAATAATTCTCTAAATTTGACTTATGCTTTGTTCGGGTGGAAATATGGTAGCCCACTTAAGGAGCTCATAACTTGAGCTCTAATTACCCAATTGGAATGAAATTGGGATTGAAAGATGGTCCAAATAGCTACATGAGAATATAAAATTCAGATTCAAATGATGACTAATGGATTTTTAATGATTTTCTAAAGTTAGGTATACAAGTTTATCTTGAAACAGGGCGGCCTTGAGTTAAATTTTAATAATTCAAGTTATAAACCTCAAAATTTAGTGAGATAAAAAAGGTTTAAAATTGGATAAATAGGGCTACAATAAACTAACTTTCTAGACCAAAATGACTTAAAATAGAATTTTAGTGCAATTTAGAAGAATAGTGTGAATTTGAGGATAAATGTACAACTTGAGAGTTTTCTTAACTTAGGGGCCCCATAAGCTAGAAAAGGTTCAAAGGCATAAGTTTCATGAAATTTCTCACTAATATAATATTATATTGATATATTATCCATAATGAACATGATAGCTATAATTGGCTGGTTGACTGGATATGTTGTCTATTTTGGGAACCCTCTATGTTTCAGCCGTTATACTGCCGAATTTCCGGCAGAAGTATATGAATGCTATGGATGTTTATATGTTATGTTCATGGAAATCATGCATGCAAGAATGTATGGAAGCAAAAGATATAGCATGTGCGTATGTGCATATAGCATGTGCATGCATGATCATGTTCAAGAATGAAAAGAGATGATAAGAACTTGTAAAGGAACATACCGAGCCTCCACCTTATAGTGGGCCAGGGCAATATTGTCTAAAAACTTGGCCGAGCCCTTGAACAGATTTAAAAGGAATAGATTGGTGTGAGAGTCTGGGAAAGTAAACTCGGCAATTCTGTGTAGGAACGAGCTCGGTCTTGAATAACAGACTATTACTCAGGAGTATATGGCCAAAGACTCCTAGGGAACCAAGAGTGGAAAATATAAGTTGCATGAGTTGAAAGCTCCCAAAGACTACATGCATTTTCCATTTCACATATATATGCTCTATTTGTTAATTTCTAAGTTAATGTCATAGTTAACAGTATATTCCTTGTGTTATATTACTGTTTACCTATGGTTACTGTTTCAGCTATGTTAGTGTGCCTATTTAAATATACTTGTATTGCTCTAATTTAAAATTAAGTTTTGTTTCGGGTTATATTTTCCACAAATTAAATTAAGTTGAATATTACTGTTATATTGTATCATTTAAAATTAAGCAAAATCGAAACAACTGGGAATGACGGCGATAACCGATGTGCGTAGAATTAGAATTCCTACTGAGAATTTCTTTAAATTCTCACCCTATCGTATATTTCCGCGTCATTCTCAGATCATGGCGAACGCAGCGACAGACATCTTCTTCATTAAGTTCCCTGACCTCTACATCCACCTTGATCCATTTCTAGACTGCATATATATATATATATATATATATATATATATATATATATATATATATATATATATATATATATATATATATATATGGTAGTTGCCGGTTTCACTTTTATTTCTTTTTCCGTAGAGATTTTGCCGTCCTACTTACGCACCCACTATTTGACCCCTCCGCACCCTACAGTGCCATCTCGCTTTGCATGGCACATTCATTTCCACCTCCACCCGCAACAGCAGCAGCAGCAGCTCTCGTGGTTCCGTTTACTTCACTACCTCAGCGGATCCCCTCTACTTCACTGTCTGAGGAGGAAGATCCATCGGAGGTGATGAGCTCATCTTCCTCGTCCTCTGCACCGAGCGTGGATTATACACCAGCGAACGCCAGCATAGCGAATGGATTCATTTCCTCGGAATCCATCTAGAGGACTTTTGTAGCACAGTAGGAGGAGATGTATAGGGTTGCCCTCTTTTGGCATTCTAGGCCATAGGCAGTAGCTTAGTGGATGGTGTGCATGGTGTAACACCCTACTAATACCATATTATGCTTAAATCATTTTATAGCATTACTAGTTGTTACTCTTATCTAACTGAAGTTCTTATCTTTGAAATTAGCATAATATACAAAAATAGCATATAATTTTTTTCTTGTAAAACCTTTATGCTTGAAAACTGAGCCTTTAAGCGCTTACTTACTAGTATACATATGAACGTTATTCTTCATATTGTTGAGTTACTAATAAGATATACGACAAAATGGAAACAACATAACACAATACATTAAACGAAGAATGTAATCATAGATAATCAAGGTCGTCATTACACTTAGTAAGTATTACATATGTAATAGGTCAAATTAAGTAGCATGACTTCCTACATGCTCTTAATTACACATAAACTGGCCAACTAGGGCTCTTGAGAAAATGAAAATGCTATGCTACTATCTTGATCCTCCTTAGCCAGGTGAAGAAACATGGCAGCTCCTCGTCTTATCCAGTCAGGTTGTAACATCCTCAATTTCATGTCGTGCTAAATTACCTCAGTAACCCTGAGTAATTAGGCACTTAATGAGAAATTATGAGATTAAGGCTTAATTAAGGGGTTAACGAAGAGTTTATGAGTTAACTCGAATGAGAAAAGTCAAGAGAATGCTTAATCGAGATTAGATGATCTCTAATTAAGCAAGTCAGAGCCTTTATAGCTTAATTAAGCACTAATCGCCCTTAATTAGCTTAATCGAGTTTAATTAAGGTTAATTAAACTTAATCATAAGATTAATTTTTGTTAATCATGTTCTTGTGTGTTAATCACTAATCCTTGCTTAATCATCTTAATTAAGTTGTATAAGCATTTAATTACATGATTAAATTCAAATTTAGTCAACTAGACAATAAAGTAAAGAGTGATGTCATAAAAGTATAAAGCATTAGACAAGAGTGCTTTATGTAAGAGTTTGACCATGCTTTGTTCCCCCATCATCCACTTTATCTCCTTAATCACTAATTAACACAAAATTAAGAATATACCTCCCTTCTTCTCTCCATACAACTTATGGCCATGCACAACACACGCGCACACACACACACACACACACACACATACATACTCACTTTTCATTTTTCAACTTTTATTCTCTCTCTAAGTTTCCTACTCCTCCAACTTCTCTCTAAAACTCTCTCATCTTCTTCTTTATCTTTTTCCTTTCTCCACTACCACCACCCAAAATCTCTCACTTAGCCCTTCAAGATCATCATCTTTGGGTCTTTGGAGACAAGATCTAAACACTACAACCTCCATTTTCACAAGATCTCAAGAGCTTCTCCTTCCTTCTTGCAAAATCCGCTACCATCATCATCAAGAAGAGCCATCGTCTTCTTCTTCCTCTTCTCTTGTTTTTGCGCCATCTTCAAGAAGAGGTAGTGATCTTCATCTTTTTGTTTTGTTTACTCAAGAAAGCTTGAAGCTTGGATCTTTTCATGACCAAGATCTTTAAGTAAAAACTTGAGAAGATCCTCCATGCTCTTCATGAGCAAAAGTTTCCATTTTTGGCAAAATATGTTCTTGTTGTTCTTCAAGTGTTCTTGATATTTCCCTTTTTGGCAAAATATGTTCTTGATGTTCTTCAAGTGTTCTTGATGTTTCTACTTTTGGAAAATATGTTCTTATTATTGAGTGTTCTTGATGGTATCTTGTTTAAAGTTGTTCCTTTTGTTATGATGAGTTGATGGTTAGAAAAGCTTCATCTTTTTATGTTTTTCATGATTTCATAAGACTATGAACATCCTAAAAGCTTTAAACTTTAAAAAGTTTGCTTCTTGAAGCACAAAAAGTGGTGCAAGTTTTAGTGCCATCATAAAGTCTTCTTTTGTTTTGTTTTGAAGACAAGAATACATGTAAAAGTCTAAGCTTTTTAGAATAACAAGCCTTTTTGAGTTATAAAATGATATCTTGCCGCTTTATGTCTTAGAAATCAAACATTAAAGAAAAGACCTTTCATAAAGTTTCAAACTTTAATCAAGAATGAGACCTTTAAGTCATAAAAGTGTTGTTTTGTAACATTTAATTCATAAAGTTTAGATCTTGAACCAAAACAATGCTAAAAGGTGTTAATTTTTATAAATATTTAGACTTTTCAACCTCAAAGTTAATGTTTCATATTGCTACTTAATAAAGTAGGAACCTTTTTAATGTAGAGAGAACTTTAAGTCGTAAAGTTGAGACCTTGTTGGTCTTATAATAATTAAAAGAATCAACTTTCATAAAGAGCAAGACTTTTTAGTTAAGAAGCTAGTAACTTGTATCATTATTTCATGAAGATCTAATTTTTAAGACAAGAGCTTAATTTTAAAGGCACTTACTTTCACAAAGAATAAAATTTTATGACTATTTTATAAAGAATGATAACTTTATAATACTTAAGGTAAGATCTTGTTATATTAGTGATAAAAGCTTGAAGCTTTGTAACTTGGTTAAGTTAAAAATCACCCTTGGTGTTTAGTGAACATGGTGTTGTTGGGTTCATGATATGGTTATACATTGTCATGACCCAAGGATTAGAGGGACCTCGAACTCCTTGGGAACAGAAGTATGATTAGGGCCTCTGAGCATACCATGAACTTAGGAATCACTAAGTACACGGTCTCAAGTAAAGGAAACAACCACCTAACTTAATTAATTTGGATAAGTGTTTCATAAGACATGAACTAAAGTAAAGAATAATTTCTTCTAAGAGCTAAGTAACAAAAAGACCACGTATATATATCTTAACTATGTGATTCTCTCATGGGTAACCACGGGAAATCATGTGATAATTCATAAAACTTTTCACGAAGAATAACACAACTATAACTCCCTTTAGGGAATGAATGTGTGATGCCATTTGGCATGATGAATGATGAGTTTGATTGAGCTTTGTCTCATGATTGGTTGACTATTATGATGTGATAAACTGTTGGTTAAAAGCTTATGATTGGCATTTTAGGGAGAGCTCCGGTCTAGCCGTTATGCTGCCAGATTTCTGTCAAAATTATGGACTTAGTCATATCATTGCAGGTGTCTAGTCAAAGAAGTGTTATGCATGTAATGTATAATGATAAGAAAAGAATAATCGGACATAACCCTTCAATCACTTCCGGGAAGTGAGAGATGGTGATCCACAAGGAACCTCTATGAGGGAGGCAAGGGTGTTATGGAGGACCCTCCAACTTAGAGGTAACCAATATCGGCTTAGTCTGATTTGGTTAGTACTGTGTGATGACGGTTACGGAATGAGCTAATGTCCAAAAGCAGTCTATTTTAAAGGAAAGTAAAGAATGTTAAGCACATGCTAAAAATGAAAATAAAGTCAAAGTAGAACTATGGTCAAATTGATGAGTTGCATAGTCATGCATGTTTCTATATTTCTCATGTGTCTTATGAATGTTTATACCATGCTCTCACATGTATGTGCTCTTATATGGTAGCTTTGAGTTTCTTTACATTGTGTTTACATGGGAAAGATTAAAAGAAACCCGCTTCGAGAACCTATGTTTTCAAACCCTTTAAAAATAGAACTTATGCATGCTCACTATTTTCATAATTAAACCCGAAGTGGCTGGGACGATGATGATGACACCATGTTTGTCTAGTCACAATCCTACTGAGAAATCTTGTATTTCTCACTCCTACGTTTTCGTGTCATCTTCAGATGGAGCTGATGGCATCCATGGTAATACTTCTGATGGTACCTGACTGGATAAGACGAGGAGTTGCCATGTTTCTTCACCTAGCTAAGGAGGATCGAGATAGTAGCATAGTATTTTCGTTTTCTTAAGAGCCCTAGTTGGGCAGTTTATGTGTAATTAAGAGCATGTAGGAAGTCATGCTGCTTAATTTGATCTATTACATATGTGATACTTATTAAGTGTAATGATGACTCTTGAGTATCTATGATTACATTCTTGGCTTAAGGTATTGTGTTATGTTGTTTTAATTTTATCATACGTCTTATTGGTAACTTAGCGATGTGAGGAATAACGTCCATGTGTATACGAGTAAGTAAGCGTTTAAAGGCTCAGTTTTCAAGCATAAAGGTTTTACAAAAAAAATTACATGCTATTTTCGTATATTACACTAATTTCAATGATAAGAACTTTTGCTAGTTAAGAGTAACAACTAGTAATGCCATAAAATGACTTAATCATAGTATGGTATTATTAGGGTATTACACAGGTACCATAAAAAATGTTACCATGGATGCCATCAGCTCCATCTGAAGATGACATAGAAACGTAGGAGTGAGAAATACAGGATTTCTCACTAGGATTGTGACTAGACAAATATGGTGTCATTATCATCGTCTCAGCCACTTCAAGTTTGATCATAAAAATAGTGGCCATATATAGGTTCAATTTTAACAATTTCCGAAGAAATAAATCCTGAAGCGGATTGCTTTTACGTTTATCATCATATTCATAACATCACACATAGGCATACCTACTAATACATGGGATAAACATTCATAATACGCATGAGAAATATAAAAATATGCATGACTATGCAACTTATCAACTTGACCATGGTTCTACTTTGACTTTACTTTCATTTTTAGTATGTGCTTAACATTATTTACTTTCCTTTAAAATACACTGCTTTTGGACATGAGCTCATTCCGTGTGGATCAACGTCTCTCACTTCCCGGAAGTGATTGAGGGGTCATATCCCATTCTTTCATTCCTTATCATTATACTTTACATGCATAATACTTCTTTGACTAGACACATGCAATGATATGATTAAGTCCATAATTTTGACGGAAATTCGGCAGCATAACAGCTAGCCCGGAGCTTCCCCAAAATACCAATCACAAGCTTTCAACCAACAAACCATCATATCTATATCATATCATCACACTAATCATTCAATCATAAGACAAAGCTCAACCAAACTTGTCATCCATCATGCTGAATGACATCATACATTCATACCTTAAGGGGTTCATAGTTATGTTATTCTTTGTGAAGAATCTTATGAATCGTCATTTGATTTCCCGTGGTTACCCATAAGAGAATCACTTAGTTAAAATATATGTACATGTAGTCTTTGAGTTACTTAGTTCTCACGTGAACTTATTCTTTAATTAAGTGCAGGTCTTATGGAACACTTGTTCAAATTAATTAAGTTAGGTGATTGTTCTCTTTCCTTGAGATAGTGTACTTAGTGATTCTTATGTTCATGGTATGCCTAGAGGCCCTAATCATACTTCTGTTCCCAAGGAGTTCGAGATCTTTCTAATCCTTGGGTCATGACAATGCATAACCACATCATGAACCCAAAAACACCATGTTCACTAATCACTAAGGGTGATTTTTAACTTAACCGAGTTACAAAGTTTCAAGCTTTTATTACTAACATAACAAGATCTTATCTTAAGTATTATAAAAGTTATCATTCTTTATAAAGTAGTCATAAAGTTTTATTCTTTATGAAAGTAAGTGCCTTTAAGATTAAGCTCTTATCTTAAAGATTAGATCTTAATGAAATAATGATACAAGTTACTAGCTTTCTAACTAAAAAGTCTTGTTCTTTATGAAAGTTGACTCTTTTAATTATTCTAAGACCATCAAGGTATCAACTTTATGATTTAAAGTTGTCTCTACATTAACAAGGTTCCTACTTTATCAACTAGTGATATAAGACATTAGTTCTAAAGTTATAAAGTCTTGATCTTTATAAAAGTTAGCATTTCTATCATCCAAAAGTGACCTTTTTGATTTCAAGTTTCAAACTTTATGAAAGGATTTGCTTCCAAGGATCAATCTTTGAAACATAAAGTGACAAGACATCATTTTTCTAACTCAAAAGGCTTATTATTCCAAAAAGCTTAGACTTTTACATGTAGTCTTGTCTTCAAAACAAAACAAAATAAGACTTTTATGAAGGCACTAAACTTGCGCCACCTTTTACACTTCAAGAAGCAAACTTTTTAAAGTTTTAAACTTTTAGGATGTTCATAGTCTTATCATATCATGAAAAGCATGTAAAGATGAAACTTTTCTAATCATAAACTCATCAAAAGAAAAAGAACAACTTTAAGCAAGACACCACCAAGAACATCAAGAACATTCAAAAAGAAGAACATGACCATATTTTTCCAAAAGTAGAAACATCAAGAACACTTGAAAAACAATAAAAACATATTTTGCCAAAAATGGAAACTTTTGCTCATGAAGAGCACGAAGAATCTTCTCAAGTTTTCACTTAAAGATCTTGGTCATAAAAAGAACCAAGCTTCAAGCTTTCTTGAGCAAACAAAATACAAAGATGAAGATCACTACCTCTTCTTGAAGATGGCACAAAAATAAGAGAAGAGGGAGAAGAAGATGATGGCTCCTCTTGATGATGATGGTGGCGGTTTTGCAAGAAGGAAGGAGAAGCTCTTGAGATCTTGTGAAAATGGAGGTTGTAGTGTTTAGATCTTATCTCCAAAGACCCAAAGATGAGGTCCTTAAAGGGCTAAGTGAGAGGTTTTAGGTGGTGGTGATGAAGAAAGGAAGAAGAAGATGAGAGAGTTTTAGAGAGAAGTTGGAGAGTAGGAAACTTAGAGAGAGAATAGAAGTTGAAAAATGAAAAGTGAGTGTGTGTGTGTGTGTGTGTGTGTTGTGCATGGCTGTAAGTTGTATGGAGAGAGGGAGGGGATATTTTTTTAATTTTGTATTAATTAGTGATTAAGGAGACAAAGTGGATGATGGGCAAACAAAGCATGGTCAAACTCTTACATAAGGCACTCTTATCTAATGCTTTATGTTTTTATGACATTACTCTTTACTTTATTGTCTAGTTGACCAAATTTGAATTTAATCATGTGATTAAGTGCTCTTGCAACTTAATTAAGAAGATTAAGCAAGGATTAGTGATTAATACACAAGAACATGATTAACAAAAATTAATATTGCAATTAAGCTTAATTAACCTTAATTAAGCTTGATTAAGCTAATTAAGGGTGATTAGTGCTTAATTAAGCTATAAAGGCTCTGATTTGCTTAATTAGAGATCATCTAATCTTGATTAAGCATTCTCTTGACTTTTCTCATTTGAGTTAACTTATAAACTCTTTGTTAACCTCTTAATTAAGCCTTAATCTCGTAATTTCTCATTAAGTGCCTAATTACTCAGGATTATTAAGGTAATTTAGCACGTCACGAAATTGAGGATGTTACACATGGGAGTTTAGTATATGAAATGTCCTGTGGGGACCAGTTAGGTTGTTGTTTTGTAGAGACAGGCCAGTTTATTTTGTTTTAGTGGCCTCATTTTCCATACCCTGTACTACTGTTTATGGTTCCTTTTGTAAACTCTAAAAGCAGGCATCTATGTATACATATATATATATATATATATATATATATATATATATATATATATATATATGTGTGTGTGTGTGTGTGTGTGAAGGTTCCTTTTGTTTAGGGTTATATTTTCCATAAATTAAATTAAGTTGAATATTACTGTTATATTGTATCATTTAAAATTAAGAAAAATTGAAACAACTGGGAATGACGGCGATGGCAGATGTATGTAGAATTAGAATTCCTACTGAGAATTTCTTTAAATTCTTACTGTATATTTCCTCATCATTATCAGATCATGGCGAACACAGTGACAAGCATCCTCTTCATTGAGTTCCCCGACCTCCACATCCACCTTGACCCGTTTCTAGACTCCATATATATATATATAGTTGCCGATTTCTCTTTTATTTCTTTTTCCGTAGAGATTTTGCCGTCCCACTTATGCACCCACTATTTGACCCCTCCGCACCCTACATTGCCATCTTCCTTTAAATGGCACATCCATTTCCATTTCCACATGGCGTGGCAGCTCACTGTGGTTTAATGAACCGCCACCTCAGTACCCCTTTGCTTCATTGTTTGAGGAGGAGGATCCGTCGGAGGTGACGAGCTCATCTTCCTCATCTTCTACATTGAGTGTGGATTATGCACCAGCGAACGCCAGCATGGCGAATGTAACACCCTACCAACTTAATGTTATGCTTAAGTCATAGCATGAAATTGGATAGATTGCATTACCGTGTTAGTTCTTTGTCTAAAGCTGCATTCCTATTATATTATATTCCTTTTTTCTCTGATATATATATTTGATGAATATACCTATGAAACGGCGCGCTGTATATAATAAACGTGATAAGCATTATAGAACGTAACTAAATTTAATAAAAAGCACAATAGAAAAGAATAAAGACAGGTAACATATTATCAGTTGTATACATACGTATATAAGTTGGAGGCCAATGCTTCAGTTTATATACAGATTCCAAAAGAGGATACATCAGTGGGACTGGTGTACAAAAAAGACATAAGGCCCGTATAAGTCAAGATAGTCCTACAAGGTCCTCAGAGGACATTCCAAACTAGTTGATATATCTATGGCTAAGTCTACGGCCTAATGCTACATGCTGTCAAAAGAGAGCCATACTGTACAATGCAACTTGCGGCTGGGACCTACTCGGTCAGATAACCGTTGGCCATACCAGGCCCAGCTAGAGATTAGTCAGCACTCGGTCCCGAAGAGAAGGATGATGAGCCGGTAGCCTCCGAAGGATCGCTCTCATAAGTGAGCGGAATGTCTGGAACCACCTGTGGAGGTGACTCTAGTGGAGGACTAGCAGGAGCTGCAGGTGTTGCGGGTGCTGGAGGTATTGGAGGGGGGGTGTCCTACATGTAATGCGACTGCAAAGTATGGAGTAGCAGGGTCAAAAGCAGGGTGAAATAAAGGAACAACAAAATTCCTATTGCTAAAAAAGTAGAGGCGAAAATGGCAGGAGCTAGCTATGTACAATGAATCCAACTTGGGGTCATGGTGGAGCTGTAGGTCAGGGATCTCGATAAACAGGGTAGCTGTCGAGTCCATCACTAGGGTCTGAGAATGATGCGGAAATACAAAACGAGGTGAGAATTTAAAAGAATTCTCAGTAGGATTCGAATACGGTATTCAACTGACGTCACATTCATTCTCAGTTGCCTCGGTTTTTATTTAATTATAAAAACATGGAATCAAATTGAATTATCCACCTTCAATAAATTTAAGAAAACATCTGGTCCAAGGCAAGGTCCAGTTTTACTTAAGACAGCATAAGAAACAGAATAAACTACTAAATAGTGATATACAGAATAATGAGCAAGATAAACGAACATACAACAATAAATAAACATAATAGTCAAACTGTAAACAACATATAATGACTATTCAATGCAACCATGCAAAATCTCATTCTTGAACTTATCTTCATAAACTTTTCCATTACTTGGTCCCCTGGGAGTTCATGGCCATTCAGACTCCTGGGTAATAGTCTGCTTTTTAGGATCGAGCTCGTTCCTATACAGGAATGCCAGGTTTACTTTCCCTGACCTTCCTACCGATCTATTCCCCTTAACTTTATTCCGGGGCTGGTCCAAGTATTATGGAACTTTCATCATAACATAACCTTTATGTTCATCATAACATAACCTTTATGAACTCCTTGCAAATGCACATGGATTTGAATGTAGATTATAACTAATGCATAGGCTTTACTAAAATTTTGGCAGCAAAACGGAATATGTCGACTTTCCCATGAATAGTGCCAGTACTCAGAACACCAATTTATCAAAGAAATCATAACACTTTATTCATATTTCAATCATCAATCTCATAAGAACAATTTTTGCATTTAACACATAGTTGCTGTCCCAGCATATCTATTCAACCTGGATTTTGTAATTCAAGCTAAAATTTCTATTTAACTCATCTGGACCTCAATTTTGGACATGTTAGAGTGTTATGTGTCTATTTTCTAACCTCTTTAGTCCCATCTAATTTTGATAAATATAGCTCAAGTTATTTAAGTTTTATCCTAGCCTGCCTTGAAGCTGGTTAGAATTAAACACTTAAAAGTAAAATTCCACTAAAAATTGAAAACTAGTTCAAATCATATGAAATTAGTCTCATATTAAATTTAATAGGACAAAATTTCATTTGCAAAAATTACATTTCATTTACTTTAGTAGAGCTTGAGTTATAAGCCCTGAAATTTGACCTTCTTGAACTGCCTTGTTTTGGCTCGGTTTGGACATAGGGCAACTTTCTCAAGCCACTAGGAGCAAACAGGACCTTATCTAACTTTGAAATTTTTATGGGATATTCTCCTATGTGTAAGATTTCTAAGAAAGTTAGTTTCATTCAATTCCAAGTCGTATAGGGCAAGTTTTGCCCTGAACAACCTAGTCTGCCTAGAATCAAACTCAAAAACCTAGGTTAAACTTCCAAAATTCATATCTCGCTCTATACTAATCCAATAACCTTATACGATATATGTATGGAAAGCCCTGAATGTCTACTTTCATATAAAAAAAGTTTCATCAAATTTAAACAGCTTTAGGCAGAGCTGTACACTCAGCCATACGGACTGCCGAGGGATTTTGGTTTTCTAGCCCCTCACATCTTCCTACTTTCACCCTTTCTTACTTCTTAATCGATTTTAACATCAAAAACAGCCAACAAACCAACCAAAGATCATCATATTTATTCAATCATTACATCAAGAAGTGAGAAAATAAAGTCACAATCAACCACCCTTAACCAAGGTAATAAGAATAAAGTTGAATCTCTACCTCCTTATATGTGATTTTACTAGATTTTGGAGTTTGGATTGATAGAACCTTTTCAAACTTGAAGGTTTGATGGAGTTGGTTGAGAGGAGAAGAGAAGAAGAAGGCTGGAATTAGAGGAGAAGGAGGTGCAATCAGCATGAGAAGGAAGAGAGAAAATTCTGATTTAAACATGAAGAGGGTAGTTAGAATTGTGAGTTCTGATTGGCTGAAATTTTGTGGCTAAAGTTCAGCCATACCTCCCTCTTTTGTGGCCTTGGTGGCGCCACCTTTAGAAGCTTAAATGACTGAGTATTTAGCCTTAAGTCATAGGGTTTTGGGCATGTAATTCTATTGGTTCGGTTCCTATAGTTTAAAATACCGTAATCTTACCGATTTCCTTTAAATCGGTAAATTGGTTTAAGAAAATTTGTATGAAATCTTCTATACTTCTAACCTAATTCCCTCATATATAAACTCAATTAATTGCTAATCAATTGATCCTAAATAAATGTTTAGTCGAATTTTAATTAACTTCAATTATTTAATAAAAACTTGAACAATTAGGTGAAAAAGGAAAAAAAAAATCCGATGGACGTTACATTACCACCCTCCCAAAAAAAATTGTCCTCAAAATTTAGTACTTGAGAATAGCTCAGGATACTCTTTCCTCATGTCTGATTCCAGTTCGCAAGTGTAGTCTTCAGCATCTCCTTTCCCCCATACTACCTTTACTAGCTGCACGGTTTTGTTTCGAAGTTGCCTGCTGCTTCTGTCTATGATCCGTGCTGGCGGTATGTGGAAAGTCAGGTCCTCTTTTAACTGTATTGATTCGGGTTCTAGGAAGTGTGCAGGGTCAGGTTGATATCTTCTGAGTTGAGATACATGAAAAACATCATGAAGATTTGATAAATGTGGAGGTAAAGCGACTCGATATGCAACTGATCCTATTCGCTTCAAGATTTGGAAGGGACCGATAAAGTGAGGATTCAATTTCTTGACCTTAATGGCTCTACCTATCCCTATTGTAGGCGTGACCTTTAGAAATACATGGTCTCCTTCTTGAAATTCTAAGGGTTTTCTCCTGGTATTTGCGTAACTCTTCTGATGGCTTTGAGCGGCAAGCATCTTACTTCAAATTTTCTTGATCTACTCAGTGGTTTGTCCAACTAAATCGGGCCCCAATAGACTTGATTCTCCTATTTTGTACCAACACAGGAGAGATTGGTACTTCCGTCCATACAACGCTTCATAAGAAGCCAGCCGATGCTAGCGTGATAGCTATTGTTGTATGCAAATTCAGCTAGTGGCAAGTATCGATCCCAATTCCCACGTTGCTCCAATATATAGGCTCACAGCATGTCTTCTAGGGTTTGAATTGTCCTTTTCCTTTGACTATCCATTTATGGGTGATATGTAGTGCTTAGGCACAACTTAGTACCAAACGCTCTTTGTAAGGCTCCCCAAAACCGTGAGGTAAACCTTGGGTCTCGATCAGAGATAATGGTTGAAGAGGTTTCATGCAGCCTTATAATCTCTTGAATATACAATTGTGCTAATTTTTCCAACGGATAATTTGCTTGAATAGGTAGAAAGTGAGCAGATTTGGTTAATCTGTTCATGATGATCCATATGGCATCATATCCTGTTGGCATTCTTGGTAATCCCATTACAAAATCCATGGAGATACTTTCCCACTTCTACTCAAGGATTTCCAGAGGTTGTAACATACCGGAGGGTTTATGATGTTCCGCTTTCACCTTTTGACAGACTAAGCATTTGCTCACGAAACTTGATACATCTAACTTCATGCCTGGCCACCAAAACATTTTCTTGAGATCTTGATACATTTTAGTAATGCCGGGATGTACGGTGAATTCACCCTTATGCGTTTCTTCCAAGATTCTTCTTTGGAGACTATTCCTCTCAGGCACACACACCCTGTCATGATACCGCCATATGCCCTCTTTATCTTGAGCAAAACCCGTTAATTTCCCTGATTGCACGAGATTGATCGTATGTTGAAAACTAGTATCCTGCTGTTGTGCCTGCCGAATCTGCTCCTTAAAGCTACTGGCTATCTTAATTTGGTATAACTAAAGGGTCTTGGGAGTTATAAGGATTCCCAAATTAAGATCTCGAAAGCTCTCAATAAGCTCTATCTCTTTAATCATCATCCAGGCTGCCATCAGATATTTCCTACTTAAAGCATCTGCCACAATATTTGCCTTGCCTGGGTGGTATTTCAATTCAAATTCGTAGTCCTTAAGAAGTGCCATCCACCTTTGCTGCCTCATGTTTAATTCCTTTTGATCAAAGAGGTTCTTCAAACTCTTATGATCAGATCAAACCTTACACCATATAGGTGATGTCTCTATATCTTCAAGGTGAACACTACTGCAGCTAATTGGAGATCATGTGTAGGATAATTCCTTTCATGTGGCTTTAATTGTCTGGAGGCATTAGCGATCACATTTCCTATTTGCATCAACACACATCCTAATCCCTGTTTGGGAGCATCACAATAGATCTCAAATGATCCACGAGGGTTGGGCAAGGCTACCACTGGTGTTGTGGTTAACCTTCTTTTCAAATCTTGAAAACTCTGTTCGTACTCCGGCGTCCATTCAAATGGAACATTCTTCTTGGTTAGCTTGGTCAAGGGCAAAGCTATTCGAGAAAAATCCTTAACGAATCGCCTGTAATATCCCGCTAAGCCTAGAAAACTCCTGACTTCAGTGACTGTGGTCGGCCTCTCCCAATTTAGTACTGCTTCTACTTTGCTGGGGCCTATGGAGATTCCTCCATAGGATACTACATGGCCGAGAAATTTTACTTCTTTCATCCAAAATTCACATTTGGACAACTTCCGCATGCTCTCGTTCTGTCTTCGAATATATAAGTATGTCGTCGATGAAAACCACTACAAACTTGTCCAGATATGGGCGAAATATTTGATTCATATAATCCATGAATATTGCTAGTGCGTTGGTCAATCCGAACGACATCATGGTGCACTCGTAGTGCCCGTAACGAGTTTGAAAGGCTGTCTTGGGGATATCTTGTTCCCGAACTCGAATTTGATGATATCCGGAACGCAAATCGATCTTGGAAAATACCGTTGCACCTTGTAGTTGGTCCATGAGGTCATCGATCCTTGGCAGTGGATATTTATTCTTAATCGGCACTTTATTCAACTATCTATAGTCTACGCATAAGCGCATGCTTCTATCTTTCTTTTTAACTAACAAGACTGGAGCTCCCCATGGCGATGCACTTGGCCGTATGAATCCTTTTTCCAAAAGCTCTTCGATCTACCTTTTTAGTTCTGTTAGCTCCAAAGATGACATTCGATGCGGAGCTATAGATATTGGTCCCGCATCTGGAACCAACTCGATGGTGAACTCAATTTCTCTCTCAGGAGGGAATTTAGGAATATCTTCTGGAAAAACATCAGGATATTTCTTAACAACGGGGATCTCTTCCCGTTTCTGTTCAACTTCTGTCACATTAGTTGATAGAAGGATGTATCCTTGACTCTTTGACCCACTACAGTTTACTAATAAAGAGTTCAGATAAAAGTGTGTTGAGGCTTCGGTTTTAGAAGACGAGACAGAGGGGAATACCACAGTCTTATCGGAGCAATTGAGCATGACTTGATTGGTGGAAAGCCAATCCATGCCCAGAATTATATCAAGTCCAGATAGAGGGAAACAAATCAAATCAGCTGCAAAGGTCCTACCCTTAATTTGAAGAGGAACATTGATGCAAATTTGACTAGTTTTAACAGGTTCATTGGTAGGAGTAGAAACCAGTAGATCATAAGGCAATTCAGAAATTGGTAATTGCAAAACAGTCACACAATCATGAGAAATAAATGAATGCGAGGCACCCGAATCATAGAGTATAGTTAGAGTCTCACCGTCCACTTCACAGGTACCTTGGATTGGTCCTTCAGACTTGTCAGCTTCTTCTGCATTTTTTGTAAAGACTCATCCTTGACGTTGAGGTCTAGACGGTTGTAACACCTTACCAGACAAAGTACTATGCTTAAGTCATAATAAATTATTTGATAAGTGATTATGTATAGTGAGCTGATTAAATTCTGTTTTCTGTCTCATTACTAATTACCCACATAGAGATGACTATCCGCGTAATAAAATTTTCTGCTTGACGGCGGAATAAATACTAGTTAATTGTTGTATCGAAAGTAATGTAACAAATAAAAATGCAATATAGACAGAACTACCGCAAAATACATCATAAATATATACATAGACGTCTATTTTCAAAGTATGTCAAACGATACATAAAACAGCACAGGGTAATAAAAATGAGGCCGCTAACACCAAATAAATCGGTCGGTCTTTATGAACAGTACCCTAGTTGGTCCCCATGGGACATTTCCTGTACAACTTTTAATTCCTACCCATTTGGCCATGACTTAGACTGCCAAAAGAGGGCTATTATGTACATCTACTACTGCTACGGTATGCACACTATCTAAACAGAATCTGAAGAAAAAAATCCGTTCGCCATGCTGGTGTCTGTAGGAGGGTGGTCCACGCTCGGAGCAGAGGACGAGGAAGAGGAATTTGCTGCCTCCGATAGATCCTCCTCAGACATCGAGACTGAAGGCATCTGCTGCAGTGGTGAGGCAAGAGGAGCCATAGGAGCTAGAGCTGGTGCTGCTGTTGGTGGAGGTGGAAAGGGATGGGCCATGTAGAGGGGAATAGCAATATAAGGGACGGCGGGGTCGAAAAGTGGATGCATGAGTGGTATAGCAAAATCTCTCTGGAAGAAGAAGTAAAGGCGAAATTGACATCTATCGGATATATATACAGAGTCCAAGAACGGGTCGAGATGAATATGGAACTCGGGGAACTTAATGAATAGAACTCTAATTGCTGCGTTCTCCATGGTCTGAGAATGATGCGGAAATATATAGTAGGATGAGAAATAAAGATTTCTCAATAGGAACTCCTACTTTTTACATATCTGTCATCGTTGTCATTCCCAGTTGTTTCGGTTTTTCCGAAATTTAAAATAGTATGACATAATGGTAATATTTAACTTAAATTCTTTATTATAAAACATACACCGAAACAAACTCAATTTTTGTTAACAAATATGCTAATGCAATTAGAACAGTAACTATAAGAAACAATAGTATATTAAGAACAACAAATAGGTAACTAGAACAATCAATTAAGGAGTATCATATTGTGCATATTAATGTGCAATTGGAAAATGCATCTTATCCTTGAAGGCTTCCACCTCTTAAAACTGATTTCCATCCTTGGTCACCTAGGAGTTATTGGCCATATACTCCTGGGTAATAGTCCGCTTTTCAGGACCGAGCTTGTTCCTATACAGGATTGTCGGGTTTACTTTCCCGACCTTCCCATTGATTTATTCCCCTTAAATTTGTTCAGGGGCTGGCCCAAGTAATATGGAATCTTTTGCAATATCCATGAATTACATGTACAACTAACTTTATTCTTTCAAACATCATGTGCTCATGCCATTGTAATTTACACAACATATGAATTTCTTGCCGAAATTTCGGAAACATAACGGATCGAGTTTGCTTCCCCATGAATAGTACCAGACAACCAGTACAATTGTTCAAACTTGCAATTCAACATGGATCAGCAATTATATATATATATATATTCTTAGCATCATTCATCAAGTTCAATTCAAGCATCAATAGGGTTTTCAGTTTATTCTCTCCTATTCTGCCCGAGTTTGGTATACTCCACCCTTAGTTCAATTCAGCTCATTTAAATCTATTTTTTGGATATGTCATAGCCTTATGTGTCTAGTTTCCAACCCTTTTGATCCCATCTTATTTTGATTTATATAACTCAAGATATAAGTATTTTACCTCGGACTGCCCTGTTCTTAGCCAGAATTGTGCTCTTATAAGTGAAAATCCACTAAAAATAGAAATCTAGGTTAAATCATACGAAATTTATATCAAATTAAAGCTAATAGAACAAGCTTTCAAAATGAAAGAAGTTTCATGTCATTTGCAGGAATATATTTTGAGATATAAGCCCGAAACTTGACCCTATTGGACTACCCTGGTCCAGATTGGTTTAAACTTAAGTCAAATTCATTAATGAGCTGGGACCAAATCGAAAAGAATCTAATTATGAAATTTTTATGGAGTGTTCTCTTGTATGTTAGCTTTCAAAAAACTTTGGGTTCACTCAATTTGGAGTTGTGTTGGGTGAGTTACATGCTTCTCAACTCATACTGCCCGGATAAGAATCTAGATTTCTAGGTCAAACTTCAAAAATTCATAACTAATTCTATACTAACCAATAGCCTTATATTTTATATTTATGGAAAGCTCTGAATGTCTAGTTTCATATAAAAATATATTGATAAAATTTAATCAGCTGTAGGTAGAGTTGTGCACCCCGCCGTATGGACCGCCAAGGAAAACCCTAACAGCTTCTTGAATTATTCTTTGTCCTTCAAGCTACTTGCTACCAATTCCAATTTTAATCACAGCATGCATGCAAATTTAGTCATAAACCATCATCATCACTCTACATAACATCAATATCACAGGTTACACAAGACCCCCATATAGCCCCAAACCAAAGAAAGTAAGAAGAGAAGTAGGATTTCCTACCTTGTCTAGTTGAATTTTAGTTGATTTGATATCTTTGATGGAAGCAACTTTTGATGAGACTTGAAGAGGGGTTGAAGATGGAGTGAAGATGAGAGTGAGAAGAAGAGAAATGAGGGGAGCTTCAGCAGCTAGGGGTTGCCGAAATTACAAGGAGAGAAGGAAAGAAAAAGGTGAAGATTTTTGAAGCAAGCCTTATGGTGATTAGTGGATTCCATCTTGCCCTCAAATTTAGTTTGGCTTCCCATCCTTCAATGGCTGATCAAGGTGCCACATAAGGAGGTGGTTTGGCTAAATCTTAGCCATTCATCCTAGGGTACTCATAGAAAAATTTCTATTGGTCCGGTTCCGATAGTTTAAAATACTGAAATTTTACCAATTTCTCTTAAGTCGGTAAACCGGTTTGAAAAATTTCTGTGGTGTTTTCTATGTTCCTAATCTAATTCCATCAAGCCTAATCTTTTTAAATCACACTTAATTGGCTTTAAGCAAATGTTTAATTAAATCTTGATTAAACCCACTTATTCGATAAAAATCGAGCAACTCAGTTGTTAACGATAAAATTTTTCGGACGTTGCATTCTGCCCCCTAAAAAAAATTTTGTCCTCAAAATTTAGTACTTGAGAATAACTCGGGATACTCCCTCTTCATATAAGATTCTAACTCCCACGTAGAGTCCGCTGGGTCTTCATGTCCTCATGCCACCTTCACTAGTTATACGGCTTTGTTCCGAAGGTGTTTGATGCTCCTGTCCATTATCCGTGTTGGGGGTGCATGAAAAGTTAAGTCATCTCTTAACTGGATTGATTCAGGTTCTAAGAAGTGAGTAGGATCAGGCTAGTATTTTCTGAGTTGAGAAACATGGAAAACATCATGAAGATTTGACAGATGTAGAGGTAAGGTGACTCGATACGCAATTGGCCCGATTCGCTTTAAAATTTGAAAGGGACCTATAAAGCGAGGGCTTAGCTTTCTAACTCTAATGGCTCTACTTGTAACATCCCCACTTTCGTAAGCAGAACGTAATGGGAATTTTGAATTATTTCTCTTAGGCAGTGTGAGAATTTCTCAGGCAGCGCTATGCCATGACGATTCTCACACTTGGAATTATAGGGTAGTGTAACACTGCCATTGAAAATATGACACTGCCCTATGTTAAAAATTAGGAAATGACAACAGTGTCCTTGTAAACCTTTATCAATTACAATGACACCCAAAATTTTTAGAAATTATATTTTGACCCCAAAGAATTATTTCCACAACAACCCTTGGACTTTTTATAAAATGACCTTTGTGTCCCACCCATAACTTTTCATAAAATGACCCTTATGTCCCCACATCTATAGGATTAGCAGAATAGGGTTTTAAACGGAGCAGAATCGCGTGGTGAAAGCATAGAAGTTTAAATCTCTGCCGATTGGGCCATGGAGGCAGTTGGGTGTGAAATGACATGGGCTACCCCTGGACTTGCTCAAAATTACGAAAATGCCATTAGTTACAGAAAATTGAAAATAGAAAGGCTCCGGGTTTACGAAATTGTCTAATTTACTCCGTTAATTCACTTATTCGGTTTCAATAGTTATGTAAGGGCAATTAGAGGTTAAGTGAATATTAATCAAGAGTTAACTAGGTATTAGTTAGGGAGATTAGGCTTAAGATAAATTAAAAATGAACATGTAGACATCTTACAAAAGTATTAAGTAACGTTTGACCAGTATGGAGAAAATCAGTGAAGATTCGGTATTTTAAACCACCAGAACCGAACCAGTAGGATTTTCTATTGGAATCCCTCACTTAAGTGGCTGAAATTCAGCCTCTCCTACCACATATGAGTGGTGCCAAGTGTTGCTCAAGATAGTGGAAAAACTTGGCTTTACCTTCATCAAATTTTTATCGTTTTCGCCTAGTTATTCGGTTTTATCAACTACTTAAGATTAATTAGCATTCGATTAAATTTTTACTTAGAGCCAATTAAGTATCATTTAGAGAAATTAGATATGAGAGAATTAGATTGAAAGCACAGGAAACTTCATAGAATTTTTCCAAAACCGATTTACCGATTTAAAGGAAATCGGTAAGATTTCGGTATTTCAAACTGTCGGAACCGGAGCAGTAGAATTTTTCTATGAGTGCTCTAGAATCAACGGCCAAGATTTAGCCAAATAGCTCCCTCAAGTGGCGCCTTGGCAGCCCTTGATGATGGGGAGCTCAACCAAAATGGAAAGCCTTGAGGGATCCACCAATCACATGCTTTTACTTCCAAATATCTCTAACTTTTCCTTCCTTCCCTTATCATTTTCGTCCTCCCTCTCCAGCTGTTGAAGGTAATCTCTTTCTCTTCTCTTTACTCTCATTTCCACTCCATTCTCATCCATTTTCAAGTCTCATCACAAGTTGCTTTCATCAAAGACACAAAATCAGCCTAGATTACACAAGACAAGGTAGGAAATCCTACTTCTCCTCTTGTTTCTCTGATTTGGCGCTGCATGTGGGGCATGTATACTTTAAGATGTTGGTGTTTTATAGAGTGATGATGATGTTTTATGACTGATTTTGCATATATGTTGTGATTAAAATTGGATTTGAGGGCAAGTAGCTTGAAGGGGGAAGACAAATCTAGAGTCTGTTAGGATTTTCCATCGGCAGTCCGTACGGCAGAGTGTACGGCTCCACCTACTGCCATTTAAATTGGATGAAACCATTTTTAAATGAAACTCGACATCTAGGGCTTTTCATACATATATCATAATAGGCCATTGGATTAGTATAGAATTAGTTATGAATTTTTGAAGTTAGACCTAGAAATCTGGGTTCTCACCCGGGCAGCATGGGTTGAGAAGGGTGTATCCCACCCTATACAATCTCAAATTGAGCGCAACCAAAGATGTTTGAAAGCTAACACAGGAGGGAACATCCCATAAAAATTTCAGAATTTAATTCGTTGTCATTTGTCCCCAGCACATCAATGAAGTTGGCTTAAGTTTAAACTGGCCTAGAACAGGACAGACCAATTACAGAAGAGCAAGGTTAAATTGCAAGTTAAAGAGAGAAATGAATTAAGTCAAGTGCACTTGCATACAATCAAATACAAGCATCTATATGTGCATTTCTAATCATCTTATTTTGTCATGATGCTATTATGACTCTTACTGAAGCATATTGTACTATCTGTATCTCTATGTCAGTCATATGAAATGGCAAGTGGTTGTTAAAATATGACCCACTTCGAGAACGGTGTTTTCAACTTAAAATTGAACCACTGTGTGTTTATATGTGCTCATATTTTCATAAGAAATCGAAGTGGCTGGAATGTTTATAATGGCATTATAAGACTGTTTTGAGTTACCTACTGAGAACCCTAGGTTCTCACTGCCTGCTTGTATGTTTTTCTTTTCCGTAAATATTCCAGCACCCAAGTTGGAAACCAAGTACGCAGCGATCTGGGGCCATTCATGGAGCAAGTATCGGGCGTAAGTCAGATCAAGAGATCATTGAAGCTGGTAACGACTAGTCAGAAGTAGACACTGTGTATTATATCAGTCATAATTTCTTTTAAAGTGTAATTATTTTATATTTTTCCATGTATCAGAGACTATTAGTCGGTAATAAAGTAAGCAGTTAAAGGGCCATGTATTATATTTTCCATATTTTAAAGTTTTCTTAGCACAGTGACAACCTCTTAATATAACTCCATGACTCGAGCATGGCTTATATAATAGAGGGTGTTACACTACTTACTCCAGTTGTGGGTGTGATCTTTAGAAACACGTGGTCTCCTTCTTGAAACTCTAAGGGCTTTCTCCTAACATTTGTGTAGCTCTTTTGATGGCTCTGAGCTGCAAGTATTTTGCTACGGACTCTTTTGATTTGCTCTGTAGTTTGTCTGACTAGTTTCAGACCTAACAAACTCTGTTCTCCTGATTCATACCAACATAGGGGAGATTGACACTTTCATCTGTATAAAGCCTCATATGGAGCCATGCCAATGCTAGCATGGTAACTGTTGTTGTACGCGAACTCGGCTAATGGTAAGTATCGATCCCAGCTCCTACACTGTTCCAGAATGTATGCTCGTAAAATATCTTCCAAAGTCTGAATCGTGCGTTCCATTTGACTATCTGATTGCGGATGATATGCCGTATTTAGACATAGCTTAGTACCGAATGCCTTCTGGAGCGCTCCCCAAAACCGTGAGTTGAACCTTGGATCTCGATCTAAAATGATTGTCGAAGGAATACCATGTAACCGTACCACTTCTTGAATATACAATTGAGCCAACTTCTCTAGGGGAGATTTCGCTCGAATGGGTAAAAAGTGAGCGGACTTGGTTAGTCTATCCACTATGACCCATATAGCGTCATATCCTGAGGGGGTTCTTGGTAAGCCCATCACAAAATCCATAGAAATTCTCCCATTTCCATTCCGGAATCTCTAAGGGTTGTAATGTCCCTGCCGGTTTCTGATGCTCTATTTTTACCTTCTGGTAAGTTAGACATTTATTCATAAAATTTACCACATCTGTTTTAAGACCTGGCCACCAAAACATTTTCTTGAGATCTTGATACATTTTGTTAATGCCAGGATGTATAGTAAACTCGCTTTTTATGGGCTTCCTCCAAGACCTTCTTCCTGAGGTTGTCCTCCTCAGGTATGCATATCCTTCCTTGATATCACCATATCCCTTCTGCATCCTGAGTAAATCCTGTTAGCTTGCTAGATTGCACTAGTTGCACTGTATGCTGGAAGTCATCATTTCTTTGTTGTGCTTGCTGGATCTGATCTTTGAAGGCACTAGTTATCTTAAGTTGGTGTAATTGAATGACACTGGGGGTTATAGAGATTCCCAAGTTGAGGGCTTGGAAACTTTCTATATGTTTCGCCTCTTTGATCATCATCCATGCCACCGTTAAGGATTTTCTACTTAGGGCATCTGCTACTACGTTTGCCTTGCCAGGATGGTACTTTAGGTCAAACTCGTAATCTTTAAGAAACTCCATCCACCTTCGCTGCCTCATGTTCAATTCCTTCTGATAAAAAATGTATTTCAAGCTCTTGTGATCAGAAAATACTTCAAACTTCACTCCGTAGAGATGGTGTCTCCAAATCTTCAAGGCGAACACTATCGCTGCCAACTCGAGGTCATGCATTGGATAATTTCTTTCATGAGTTTTCAATTGCCTGGAAGCATACGCAATGACGTTGCTGTTCTGCATTAAGACGCACCCTAATCCTTTCTTGGAAGCATCACAGTAGACTTCGAACGGTCCATGAGGATTTGGTAAAATAAGTATTGGGGCTGTCGTCAACTTTTCCTTTAATTCTTGGAAACTCTGCTCACACTCGGGTGTCCATTCGAATGGGGCATTCTTCTGGGTTAACTTTGTGAGGGGTAGGGCTATTTGAGAGAAATTCTTAACAAATCTCTTATAGTATCCTACCAACCCTAAGAAACTCTTGACTTCTATAATTGTCGTTGGCCGTTCCTAGTTTAGTACTACTTCTACCTTACTAGGGTCCACGAAAATTCCCCTATGGGATACCACATTGCCAAGAAATTTTACTTTTTCCATCCAAAATTCACATTTGGATAGCTTGGCGTAGAGTTTCTTTTCTCTTAAAATTTGCAGAACTCGTCGCAAATGTCCCGCGTGCTCCTATTCCGTCTTCGAGTAAACAAGTATGTCATCAATGAACACTACCACGAATTTATCAAGATATGGTCGGAATATTCGATTCATGTAATCCATGAATATTATCGGTGCATTCGTTAATCCGAAGGACATCACAGTATATTCATAATGTCCATAGCGAGTTCGAAACGCCGTCTTTGGAATATCTTCTACTCGAACCCGAACATGGTGATATCCAGACCGTAGATCAATCTTGGAAAATACAGTAGCCCCTTGTAGTTGATCCATGAGATCATCAATCCTTGGCAACGGATACTTGTTCTTGATTGTCACCTTATTTAACTGCCTATAATCTACATATAGTCGCATGCCTCCATCTTTCTTCTTAACTAACAGGACTGGGGCTCCCCATGGTGATACACTTGGTCTAATAAATTTCTTTCCTAGGAGTTCTTTAATCTGCTTCTTAAGTTCGATCAGCTCCAAGGGTGACATGCTGTATGGCGCTAAAGATATTGGCCTTACTCCTAGCACTAATTCAATGGTAAAATCAATCTCTCTCTCAGGAGGGAACTCAGGAATATCTTTGGGGAATACGTCAGGATATTCCCTAACAACTGGAATATCATTTAACTTCTGATCAACCTCTGCTACAATGGTTGATAAGAAAATATACCCTTGACTTTCATTCCCACAGTGGTGTACTGTTAAGGAACTTAAATAAAGGCTTCTAGGGATTACTGATTCAGAAGAAGAAACAGAGGGAAGTACAATAGATTTATCAGAGTAATTTAACAGGGCTTGGTTGGTAGAGAGTCAATCCATACCCAAAATAATATCAAGTCCAGACAAGGGAAGACAGATTAAATTAGCCGAAAAAGTTCGACCTCCTATCTGACAGGGGACTTTTATACAAATATGATTGATCCTAACGGGCTCACTTGTAGGAGTAGAAACTAGCAAGTCATAGGGTAATTCAGAAATAGGTAACTGTAAGGCTGACATGCAATCATGGGAGATGAAGGAGTGAGATGCACCTGAATCATACAAAACGGTTAAGGTCTTACCATTCACTTCACATGTATCTTGAATCAAATCTTCCGACTTGTTGATCTCCTATGCATCCATAGTGAAAACTCTCCCCTGGCATTGTGGCTTGGGAGTCGGTTGAGGGTTTATGGCAGGACATTCATAGATTTTGTGGCCTGGCCTGCCACATCCAAAACAAACATTTTGACTCGCCAAGCAAGGGCGGTCGCCATGATTTCTGCCACACTGGCTGCAAGTCTGGTTCCAAAAAGCCTCTGGGGTTGCTTGCCTTTGTTGCTCGCCGACTGAAACTTTCTCTGTTGCTGTAAGTTGGGCTTGAACCTCGGGCCTTGCGGAGCCAATCCCTTCTTAAAATTATTGCCGGATGACCTAGCAGCAACTAACTTCTTATTACAATCCTCCACTAGGTGGCACTTGTTCACCAAAGTAGGGATGTCTTTGATCTCCATTGGTCCTATGGTGGTAAGGATGTCTTCTCTCAATCCACATTCAAACTTCATGCATTTCCATGCTTCGTGGGGGCTCTGTTGATAAATGGTGGAAAATTTGCACAACTCCTCGAATTTAGCAATGTATTTCGACACGCTACTATTCCCTTGATGAAGGTGCATGAACTCCAATTCCTTAGCATTGCGGACAGACGCAGGGAAGTACTTCTGGTAGAACGTATCTCTGAATACGTCCCAAGTAATATCTGTCTGGGATCTTTCTAATAGTCGCCGTGCACCATTCCACCAAAATTCTGCATCTGCTTCTAGCATATAGGCGGCAAAAGTCACCTTCTGATGGTCTATGCACTCTAATACGGAGAAAATATTTTCCATAGCCTTAACCTACTCATTTGCCTTATCTGGGTTAAAGGTTCCCCTAAAGCTGGGTAGGTTGGCCTTCTGGAACTCAGCAAATTTGAGGTATTCCAGATCCACTCTAGGGCCATTAAGATTCCCTCCATGATCTACCTTTGATTGCCTTCCTAGTTGGCCCATCATTTGAGTTGCCGTAGCTGCCTGCTCGCACATAGCATGCGCCATCTCTCGTATTGTGTCTAGGAACTCTATAGATTCCTCCTAGGTTGGGGAAGTTAGTGGCCTACCTCGCCTTCCAGAAGCCATCAAGTTCTGAACACACAAAACAAGAGTAATTGAGTTAAGCAGGCTCAATACTAAGTTAGGTGTGCTAGTAAATAATAGCATACGATTAGGCAAACTCCCTCATGTACATCCTATCCATATGGACAAGACTCAGTGCATAATAATATCTAGGAAATACAGAGCATATGTAAAGCGTAGTCAGTCCAATCATCAGGTCTATGTTAAGACGAACTATTCTGATACCAAAAATGTAACACCTTACCAAACAAGTACTATGCTTAAGTTATAATAAATTATCTGATAAGTGATTACGTGTAGTGAACTGCTTAAATTCTGTTTTCTGTCTCATTATTAATTACCCACTTAGAGATGACTATTCGCTTACTAAAATTTTTTGCTTGACGGCCGAATAAATACTAGTTAGATTGTTATACTGTAAATAATGTGACATAAATGAAAATGCAATATAGACAGAACTACTGCAAAATATATCATAAATATATACATATAAGTCCATTTTCAGAGTTTGTCAAACGATACAGGGTAAAAAAAATGAGGCCGCTAACATGAAATAACACAGCCGGTCCCTATGAACAGTATCCCATATGGTCCCCATGGGACATTTCATATACATCTCCTAATTTCTACCCATCTGCCCATGACCCAGACTGCTAAAAGAGGGCCACTCTGTACATCTACTGCCACTACGGCAGGCCCACTATCTAAACGGAATCTAAAGAAAGAAATCCATTCACCATGCTGGTGTTTGCAGGAGGGTGGCAGGGGCTCAGAGCAGAGGATGAGGAAGAGGAACTCATCGCCTCAGACGGATCCTCCTCAGACATTGAGATTGAGGGCATCTGTTACGGTGGTGAGGCAGGAGGGGCCACAAGAGCTGGAGCTACTGCTGCTGGTGGTGGTGCGATTGCTGGTGAAGGTGGAAATGGATGGGCCATGTAGAGGGGAATAGCAATATAAGGGATAGCGGGGTCAAAAAGCGGGTGTATGAGCAGTACATCGAAATCTATCTGAAAGAAAAAGTAAAGGTGAAACTGACATCTACCGGATATGTACACGGAATCCAAGAACGGGTCGAGGTGGATGTGGAGCTTGGGAAACTCAATGAATAGAACTTCAGTTGCTGCGTTCTCCATGGTCTGAGAATGACGCGAAAATATACAGCAGGGTGAGAAATAAAGATTTCTCAGTAGAAATTCCTAGTTTCTACATATTTGTCATCGCTGTCATTCCCAGTTATTTCGGTATTTCCATAATTTAAAATAGTATGACACAATAGTAATATTTAACTTAAATACTTATTTATAAAACATACACCGCTCAATTTTAGTTAACAGATATACTAGTGCAATTAAAACAGTAACTATAAGAAAGTAATAGCATATCAAGAGTAATAAACAGGTGTCTAGCACAATCAATTATTGAATATCATACTGTACATATTAATGTGCAATCGAAAAATGCATCTTATCCTTGAAGGCTTTTGCCTCTTAAGACTTATTTCCATTCTTAGTCTCCTGGGAGTTACTGGCCATATACTCCTGGGTAATAGTTTGCTTTTTAGGATCGAGCTCGTTCCTATACAGGATTGTCGGGTTTACTTTCCCTGACCTTCCTACTGATCTATTCCCCTTAAATTTATTTAGGGGCTGGCCCAAGTAATATGGAATCATTTGCAATATTCATGAATCTCATACACAACTAACTGTATTCTTTCAAATATCATGTATTTATGCCTTTGTAATTGTACACAACATATGAATTTCTTGCCGAAATTTCGGCAGCATAACGGATTGAGTCTGCTTCCCCGTGAATAGTGCCAGATAACTAGTACAATTGTACAATCTTGCAATTTAACATGAACCAGCAAATATATATATACATTCATAGCATCATTCATCAATTTCAATTCATGCATCAATAGGGTTTTCGGTTTATTCTTCCCTGTTCTACCGAGTTTGTTATACTCCACTCTTAGTCCAATTCAAGTCATTTAAAACTAATTTTTGAATATGTCATAGCTTTATGTGTCTAGTTTTTAACCCGTTTAGTCCCACTTCATTTTGATTTGTATAACTCAAGATATAAACATTTTACCTCAGACTGCCCGGTTCTTAGCTAGAATTGGGTTCTTATAAGTAAAAATTCACTAAAAATATAAATCTAAGTGAAATCATACGAAATTTATGTCAAATTAAAGCTAACAGAACAAGCTTTCAAATGAAAAAATTTTCATGTCATTTGCATGAGTATATTCTGAGTTATGAGTCCCGAAACTTGACCCTATTGAATTACCCTATTCCAGATCGGTTTAAACCTAAGCCAACTTCATCGATGTGCTGGGAACAAATGACACCAAATCTAATTCTGAAATTTTTATGGGATGTTCTCTTATATGTTAGCTTTCAAAAAAATTTGGGTTCACTCAATTTGGAGTTGTGTAAGGTACACCCTTCTCAACTCATACTACCCGGATAAGAACCCAGATTTCTAAGTCAAACTTCAAAAATTCATAACTAATTCTATACTAATGCAATGACCCTATATTTTATATTTATAGAAAGCCCTGAATGTCTAGTTTCATATAAAAATAGATTCATCAAATTTAATTGGCTGTAGGCGGAGCCGTACACTCTGCCGTACGGACCGCCGAGGAAAACTGTAACAGCTTCATAAATTGTTCTCTCTTCTTCAAGCTATTTGCTATCAATTCCAATTCTAATCACAACATACATGTAAAATTAATTATAAACCATCATCATCACTCTACATAACATCAATATCTCAGGTTATACATAACCACCTTGCAGCCCCAAATCAGAGAAAATAGGAAAAGAAGTAGGATTTCCTATCTTATCTAGTTGAATTTGTGTTGATTTAGTATCTTTGATGGAAGTAACTTGTGATGAGACTTGAAGAAAGGATGGAAATGGAGTGAAGATGAGAGTGAGGAGAAGAGAAATGAGAGGAGTTTCAGCAAGTGGGGTGGCCGGATTTTTTCAAAAGAGAAGGAAAGAAAAGGTGGAGATTTTTAGAAGCAAGATGCATGATGATTGGTGGATTTCACTTCATCATCCAATTTTGCTTAGCTTCCTTCCCTCAATGGCTGATCAAGGCACCACATGAGGGGGTAGTTTGGCTAAATCTTAGCCATTGATCCTAGGGCACTCATAGAAAAATTTCTATTGGTCCGGTTCCGACAATTTAAAATACCAAAATCTTACCGATTTCTCTTAAATCGGTAAACTGGTTTGAAAATTTTCTGTGGGGTTTCCTATGCTTCTAATCTAATTTCATTAAGCCTAATCTTTTTAAATCACACTTAATTGACTTTAAGTAAATGTTTAATCAAATTCTAATTAAATCCACTTATTCGATAAAAACCGAACAACTCAGTTGTTAACGATAAAATTTTTCGGACATTATAATTGGCATTTTGGGGAAGCTCCGGTCTAGCCGTCATGCTGCCAGATTTCCATCAAAATTATGGACTTAGTCATATCATTGCATGTGTCTTGTCAAAGAAATATTATGCATGTAAAGTATTATGATAAGAAAAGAAAGAATAGGATATGACCCTTCAATCACTTTGGTAAGCGAAGTGAGAGATGGTGATCTACAAAGACTTAAGGCACCTCTATGCGGGAGGCAAGGTGATATGAAGGACCCTCCAACTTAGAGGTAACCAATATCGGCTTAGTCTGATTTGGTTAGTACTGCATGACGACAGTCACGAAATAAGCTTATGTCCAAAAGCAGTTTATTTCAAAGTAAAAGTAAAGAATATTAAGCACGCACTAAGAATATAAGTAAAGTTAAAGTAAAACCATGGTTAAATCTATGAGGTTGCATGTCAATGCATGTATTTATGTTGTCCATATGCATTATGAATGCTTATTCCATGTTTTCATACATATGTTTACTTATGATGATATGATTACGATGTTAAGTTCAAAAGCAACCTGCTTCGGGAATTAAGTTTTCAAAATTATTAAAAATTCAACTACATGTCCACTGTTTTTATCATTAAACCCGAAGTGGCTGGGACGATGACGATAACATAGTGTTTGTCTAGTCGCGATCCTACTGAGAAATCTAGTATTTCTCATTCCTATGTTTCTGTGTCATCTTCAGAGAATGTCGGCATCGAGCATAGTGGTGATCTTCATTGAGTTCCTGGTTTGGCATTGGCTCTTTGATCCAATGTTGAATGCCTCAGTGATATCTGCGAGCATAGCTATGAGGGTCTACATCTTTCATGACCGTCCGTTTCAGGTTCCAGTGATGAGCCCTTTTTTTCGTCCACATCAGCCGTACAATGAGGTTACCATGGATGACATTTGCCCCTACTTTCAGCCACCGAGGTACTCCATTGACGATGAGTCTAACTTGGATACATGTCTGACTCCGACTATTTCATTGGACTCTGATCCTTTGGAGCTATCCTATCCGAGCTATCACATGGAGACTGACCCATCTGAGCCCTCTTACCCGTCTGTGATTCACCTGAAGTCTGATTTGTCTTCTTCTTCAACAGCTCTTCATCACGCACCACCCCGATTCGTGGCCGTGCTAAGTCATAATATATTACCTGGTAAGTTATTATGTATGGCGGTCTAATTAAATCCCATTTTCTAATTCAATATTAATTATCCATATAGAGTTAACCATTCACGTAATAAATTTTCATTTGACTGCGGAATAAGTAATAGATAATCGTTGTAATAGAAATAAAATAAAATAAATAAAAATGCGGAATAGACAGGACTACTGAAACTACATCATATATATATATATATATATATACACACACACATATACATAGACGTCTGTTTTCAAAGTTTGCCAAAAGATACATAAACAATACAGGGTAATAAAATGAGGCAGCTGAAACAAAATAAATTAGCCTGTCTTTATGAACAGTACCCTAACTAGTCCCCAAGGGACATTTCGTGTGCTAACCATCCACATATAACATATACTAAACTACTGCCTATGGCTCAATAATGCCAAAAGAGGGCCACTCTATACATTTCCTACTGCAGCACTACATGGGCACCCTAGATGGACTCCGAGGAACGGAATCCATTTGCCATGCTAGCGTCAGCTGGAGTATAGTCTATGCTCGGGGCAGAGGACGAGGAAGATGAACTCGTCGCCTCAGATGGATCCTCCTCAGATAGTGAAGCAGAAGGGATCTACTGTGGTAGTGAAGCAGGCGAAGCCATGGGAGCTGCTGGTGCTGGTGCTGCGTGTGGAGATGGAAAGGGATGTTCCATGTATAGTGGGATAGCAATATAAGGTGCGGTGGGGTCGAAGAGTAGGTGAGTTAGGGGGACAGTGAAATCTCTATGGAAAAAGACGTAAACACGAAACTGACATCTACTGGATATATATATATATATATATATAGAGAGAGAGAGAGAGAGAGAGTCTAAAAACGAGTCCAGGTGGATATGCAGCTCGAGGAACTCAATATAGAGGATGCCGGTCGCCGCATTTGCGATAATCTGAGAATGATGCGGAAACATATAGTAGGGTTAGAAATAAAAATTTCTCAATAGGAATCCTAATCCTATACACATCTATCATTGCCATCATTCCCAGTTATTTCGATTTTTTTCCTTAATTTTAAATGGTACGACGTTATGGAAATTATTCAATTTGAATATAGAAAACATAATCCGAAACAAACTAAATTTTAAATTGGAGCAATGAAAATATAGTTAAACAGATATGCTAATATAACTAAGACAGTAACCGTAAATCAACAGTAACATATCATGAGAAATACACAGGTAACTATAACAATCAATTAAGAATTATCATACAGTGCATATAAATGTACAGACTGGAAAATGCACCTTATCTTTGAGGACTTTTGCCTTCTAAAACTTATATTTTCCATGCTTGGTCCCCTGGGAGTCATTGGCTATATACTCCTGGGTAATAGTCTACTTTTCAGGACTGAGTTCGTTCCTATACTGGATTGCCGGGTTTACTTTTCCTGACTTTCCCACTGATCTATTCCCCTTAAACTTACTCAGGGGCTGGCCCAAGTAGTATGAAATCCTTTATATCTTTCATAATTTGCATGCATAACTGACATTATTTTACTTGAACATCATGTATTCATACAAATATTTCATAAGGTGTATGAATTTGTTGCCGAAATTTCGGCAATATAACGGATCGAGTCCGTTTCCCCGTGAATAGTGCTAAGCTACCAGTACAAGCATTCAAACATTCCAATAAATATAGAACAGCCAATTATAGCAACAATATCAATCATATGATGTGTCAAAGTCAATACAAATATCACCAGAGTTTTCTGCTTATTCTATCCCCCTTCTACTCGAGTTTTGTAAAATTCACCATTTCTTCTATTCAACTCATTTAAACCTGAATTTTGGATATGACATAGCTCTATGTGTCTAGTTTCCATCATTTTGATTTGTATGGCTCAAGTTATTAGTATTTTACTTCAGACTGCCCTGTACATAGCTAGAATTGCATGCTTATAAGTGAAAATTCACTAAAAATAGAAATATGGGTGAAATCATACAAAATTTATATCAATTTAAATCTAACAGAACAAGTTTTCAAATGAAATAAGTTTCATATCATTTCCACGAGTATATTTTGAGATAAGTGCCCTGTAACTTGACCCTACTGGATTGCCCTATTCCAGCCTGATTTGAACTTAAGGTAAATTCATTGGTGTGTTGGGAATAATTAGCAATGAATATGACTCTAAAATTTTTATGAGATATTCCCTTATATGTTTGCTTTCAAACAACGTTAGTTTCACTCAATTTAGAGTTGGGTAGGGTGAGTTACACCCCTCTCAACTCACACTGCCCATTCTAGGTCAAACTTCAAAAATTCATAACTAATTCTATACCAAACCAATGGCCTTATATTTTATATGTATGGAAAGTCCTGAATGTATAGTTTCATATAAAAATGGATTCATAAAATTTAAATGGCTGTAGGCAGAGCCATACACTTCGCCGTACGAACCGTCGAGGGAAAAACCCTAACAGCTTCTTGAATTCTCTCTATCTCTAAGTTCTTTCATACCAATTTCAATTCTAATGACAACATACATGCAAAATCAACCATAATCCATCCTCATCACTCTAAATCATATCAGTATCATGAGAAAAACAAGATCCTCACACGGCCCCACATCAATGAAAACTAAGAAGAGAAGTTGGATTCCTACCTTTCCTAGGTGTGATTCTTGCTAGATTTGTGTTTTGAGTTGAAGAAATCTTGATGTGGCTTGAAGGTTTGTTGGAGATGAAGATGATATGAGATGAGATGAGATGAGGAAGAAAGGAAATGGAGAGGGGTCAGCTACATGTAGTGGCCGAATTTGAAAAGGGTAGGAAATTCAAAAACTTTGGAAAGAAGCTATCATATGATTGGTGGATGTGTTTTGCTAATTCAACTTGATGTAGCTACCCTTTTTGGAGCTGATGGTGGTGCCACATGCAAGGGTGTGGTGGCTGAATCTTGGCCATCCATCCTAGGGTTTTCACAGTATAATTTCTATTGGTTCGGTTCTAACAGTTTAAAATACCGAAGTCTTACCGATTTCTCTTAAATCAGTAAACCGGTTTTAGAAAAATTCTATGAGGTTTCCTATATTCCTAATCTAATTTTACCAAATCTAATCCTTCTAAATCACACTTAATTAGCTTTAAATGAATGCTCAATCAAATTCTATTTAGTCACAATTGTTTGATAAAAATCGAACAACTCAATTGAAAACGATAAAATTTTTCAGATGTTACACTTTCAATCCCAATAAGTTTCACTCCAATTAGGTAAATAGAGTTCAAGTTATGAGTGCCTCAAGTAGGCTGCCCTATTTCAATTCAAACAGAGCATAGATCAACTTTACGGAATTATTAGGAGGAATGCGTTCATGATATGAATATGAAATTTTGTGTGCTAGATTCCTAACAAACTTGTTTTCACTTAATTTGAAGTTATATAAAGCGATTTATGACCTTCACATACTGATTAGGACAGCGAGTGAATTTCAACAGTCTAATTTTGAAAATCATAACTATTTTATTTCAAGTCCAATGGACTTATAATTTTATATGGTTCGATTGATGTTGAAGTCCAGTTTCATCTAAAATTGATTTTCACATGAATTTGAGTCCTACAAGTTGATAATTTCCATTTGCTGTATGGACAGTCATTAGGGTTTCTTTCACAGCTTCCCTATTTTGTGTTTCTCTTGATCTTTTGATCTATCCTTCAACCTAAAGTAAGTTTTTTCTATCTCCAATCACTTGCAATGAGTCATATTAGCATCATACAAGGTCAATTAAAGGATGCCATAAATAAACCCTAGCAACCTAAAACCCTATAATACAACCAATCTAAGAAATTGTACCTCAAAATACAATTCGGTAGCTTCTAAATTTGAGTTTCTTTGTGGCTCTTCCTCACTAGCGCTCCAAGATGATGATAGCTTCCTATTTTCTCCTTGATGGCTGAGGTTAGATGACGAAAATAGAAGGAGCTTATGAGTTTGTCTTAGGGTTTCTCAAAGATGTACAAAGAAAGAGTGAAAGATTTGATCAATAGGAGGCAAGATCACAAGGGTTCTTAGGTGGAATGGAGAGGATGAAAATGGAGAAGAAAATGGAGGGTGAGAGGATGGAGATATTAGCCGAAATGGAAAATTTTTGCTTCTTACCTCATAAGTTACTATGACTTGTGAGGTACTATGATTGGTGGATTTCAAAATGCTTTCTAATTTTGTTGAGCTTTCAAATATGTAGCCATTATTTGGCCAACAAGAATGGCTTCGGTGGCTAGTTTCTAGCCACATATTCTAGGGTTTTTAACATACACTCATACTATCGTACAATATAGATTCCTACCAATTCAGTTCTTGCAGGTCAAAACACCACTAATAAATCGATTTTCCTCAAACTAGAAATCTTGCTATTTCTCTATATAAATTTTTTCTACAAACAAAACTTAAATTCATTTTACCCTAATATTTGTATTTCTATATTGCTTACTCATATATCTGTAATGCATTAAAACAAATTATTTAGTAGTGTTGGTCATATACATTATTCTTTGGGATGTTACACTAAAGATGCAAAATTTTCAAGCCAAAATCTAGGTGATATCTTGATTATGCTAAACAAAATTATTCAGTTAAGCAATTTGTTTAATTTCACAAATTAATATTGCATTAGATTAATGCAAATATTTGTACATATGTTATATATATTCACAATAATGCAAATAAATTGTAGTCTTGTTAGTCTAAATTTAAAACACTTTGGTTGCACTAAATTTTGTGGTGTATAACTTAAGTTATTAGAGTTTTACTCAAGGTTGCCCTGTTTCAGGACAAACTTGCACACCTCAATTTAGAAAATCACCAAAAATCCATTTTTGATCATTTTTATCCGAAATTTGTACCAAAATGTAGCTATTTAGACCCTCTTTCAATCCCAACAAGTTTCACTCCAATTGGGTAAACAAAGTTCAAGTTATGAGTGCCTCATGTAGGCTGCCTTGTTTCAATTCAAACAGAGCATAGATCAACTTTAAGGAATTACTAGGAGAAATGTGTTCATGATATCAATATGAAATTTTATGTGTTAGATTCCTAACAAAATTGGTTTCATTAATTAGAGTTACATAAAGCGATTTATGCCCTTCGCATCATATACTGGTCAGGACAAGGAGTGAATTTCAACAGCCTAATTTTGAAAATCATAACTATTTCATTTCAAGTCCAATGGACTTATAATTTATATGGTTCAATTGATCCTGAAGTCCAGTTTCATCTAAAGGTTTCACTTGAATTTGAGTCCTGTAGGTTGATAAATACCATTCGTCGTATGGACGGCCATTGTAACATCCCCAAATTTTGTCTAACCTAATTAGCTCAGTAATCCTAGCTAATTAGAGAGGTTAACAATTAACTGAGGACTAATCGGCTAATTTCGATGAGCAAAAGGTTAGTAAATTGAGTCAAGTCAATAATTGAATCATAATGCACTAAATGTTTTAATTAAAACCTAATTATTCGAACATTATTAATTCGTAACTTAGAAATATAATTAAGTTAATCCAATCTTATTAAGTACAAGACAATTGTTCCACCTTACCCATTTGAGATAGATTAATTCTTACACCCTAATTACATAATTTATAAGACCAATTTAACTAATCGAATTGAATTAACAACTTAGGTAATTCTAATAGTTTTGAAGATTTAAAAATTTTTCGTAATTGATGCACCAAATTTTGGCCAAGGATAAGAGCAAAATCTAGCCATCCATTTGCCTTCTCATCATGCACCATTAGATCAAGAGTCTATGTTAGTAGTATTCCTTGAGTCAAGCCAAGAGATGTACTCTCCTCCATCAAGATTATGCCACTTGGAGTGATCATATTCACCCAAGCCAATCCCAAGAGTGGTCATTCTTTTAACCACTTGAAAAATACTACATGGTCTTTACCCAAGTGCCAAGACTCAAAAGAAACACAACCCACCCTTTTACCCCAAGGTCCTTAGCTTTCTTGCTTGAAAAAGAAGTTAAACTCACCTACTTCCTCTTGTTTGTGGGAGAAGCAAAATACATCAACCTCCTTCACCCATTTTTGCACCAACTAGCCCCTCCCCCACTCCCTTATTTGTGATTTTCATCTTCTCACTACAAGTCTAAGCTCTCACTTCTCTCTAAGTCTCATTCTAACTCTTCTACTCTTCCAATTCCTCTTGTTTTTCTTTCCATTGTCACACCCCATCCAACTCTTTTTCCTTTCACCATTCTCACAAGCCCTTCAAGGACCACCTCTTTGGTTCTTGAGGAAGCAAAAATAAACACTCACTTAGCCCCCATTATCAAGCTCAAGGAGAAGGAGGCCATCTCCAACCATTTTCATTCCTCAGGCTTTCAAGAGAATCCTTGTGGTAGTGACTCTAACGCCTCTTTCTTCTATGTTCTTCAAGCTCTAGAACTCCTAAGCTCTCCATAGCTAGGTGGCTTTAAAACTTGCTCTAAAGGCCTCATGGCCATGCTTTCATTATATGAAGTTGTTTGTGATTTTTTGCTCTTTTCTTGGAAAATGATTTGTGGTGCATTTATTCTTATTTTGAACCAAACATTTTAGAACTCAAAATATTGATTTTTCACCAAGATCTCAAAGTATAAAAATGGTTTGGAAGATAAAGTGGTCACTTGAGGAGAACACTTAATATTTTTACAAGAAAACTCATTGGAACCAAAATTGTGGAAGCTGGGAAATTCTGGCAGTCTGTATGGCATGACTAATAACTCTTTCAATATAAATCCAAATGTAACCAAACTAATTTTAAATGAAAAAAGACTCAGAGAGATTTTTATACATATAAAATACGTGAAATTTGGCCTTAAAACAAGAGAGATATGAATTTTCAAAATGTGTTGTCCCTAAATGTGTTTCTATTCGGACAGTATGTAATAAAATCTTAATAACTCAAGTTATACAGAACATTTTTGAGTGGGACCAAGTTTGTTGGAAAGCTAAGACATAGAGGAACATCTCCATAAAATAGTTTTGGCAGATTCCTTGTGAGGAGCTTGTAGTATAGTTTAAAAGTCACTGTACCGAGAATAAATTTAAAAGCTGAGCAGTCAGAATAAAATGTGCATATCTCAAGTTACAAAATGAATTTTTGAGTGGGCTTTGTTTTGTTTAAAAATAGACTCAGAGAACTATAATCATACAAAATTCAATTCAAAACTATAAAAGATGAAATTATGGTGCATTTTTGAAGTTACTGCCCCACTATGAAAGTAAGACTAGTTGTGGTAAAGTTTTAAAAGATAATGAGAAATAAGCTTAAAGACATTAAGACCCTTACATTAAGTATTGGAAAACCTTCATAATTCAACTTAAAAGTTTCAAAAAGGATAATGGACGAAATTGGCCCCATGCCTAATAAAAGAATTTTATACAAGAGGCAAACTCAATTAAAAGCTTGCATCAAATTTACTAAGCTAAGCTTATAAGACTTTGTGACATGTATGCCTTTATGTGTCAATATGATGACAATGATATAATGATGATGATGATGATGATGATATGATATGATGATGATGATGATGATTATGATAATGATATGAATATGATATATTGATGATATGATGCTTAATGATATGCGATAAAGGAATCATATTTGGGGACGGTGATACGTAACACCCAAATGTGAAAAAGAATTAGAATATTTTTGCATCATAAGCTTTAATAAGAAGAGATTGAACTAAGCGTGTGATCCTTCAAAAGAGAAGGTGACCCAAAGTAAGCTCCCCTCACCCACGACTCACATGAGGCATGGCATGACCCAACTAGTGTGAGTATAGGGGATAGGGCTTACATGAGGCATAGCATGACCCAGCTAGTGTAAGTATCGAAAAGTTATGGTGGCGACAGCCATGATATGAGCTAATTACCACTTATATTTAGTGGGTGAAAAGATAAGACTTAAGATAAAGTCAAGTTACGAAAAGAAAAGGGATTTCGGTCCAAACCCTTGAAGGGAAGAAGTTAAGAGAAGCTTATAGCATAGCCATGCATGTTTTATGTAATTATACTTGTGCCCATGTATGTTATGATATAAATGATTAGAGGATATGTTTAAATTGAATCCGCTTCGGATATTCATGTTTTTGAAAATCTAAGAATTGGACCTTATGCATGCTCATTGTTTTCATTATAAAACCAAAGTGGCTGGGAGGATGACGATGACACCTCCGTGTCGGGCTCGAGTCCTACTGAGAAATCTTATTCCTCACCCTAGTTATTCTCCCTTATCGTCACCAGATCTTGATGGCGTACCCTGCGGAGTGGAGCATGGAGTCGCCCCATCATGAGTGGACTTTCGACGACGATGCTCAGGCCATTGTGGCGACAACCACTACGGTGGTGTGCACCTATTTTTACCCTAGCTGTATACATGAGGATGTCGGGCCTGATGTCCCGCCTGCCCCGGTTGACATTCCTGCTGCCTACCCTGGACAGCGCGTTAGGTCCTGGGGATTTTCCGCCCGAGCCATTGCTAGATATTAAGATGGAGCCGATGTCTCCGGAGCTACCTACCGCCGAGCCCTTGCCGTAGCCAGAGATTCCTGTGATTGAGCTGAGCTCCACGGCTACCCCTAGGGCTGCAGCTGCCTCGCTTCCGTACCTTGAGTATCATCCTGAGACTTAGGAGGAGGATCCTTCCGAGGAGCAGTGCTCAACAGCCAGTTGTGACCCAAATTAGGCCGGCTCGGGTTGCCGTGTTCGTCGAATTGAAGTAATTCGTAAGCACCCCCTCATCATACGCGCACCTCATGTTCCTTGAGGGCGAGAAGCTAGGAGAAGTTACATCTCTGGACTGCGACATCAGTAGATTGGAGGGTGCATAGTGAAGACTGATCTTAGGATTTGGTGTGGAGCCAAGGTGTGTAGACTTCTGAGATTTCTGATTTCCTTGCATATCTCTGTTGCTTAAAAGCTTGCTGTGTTAAATTACCTTCTATATGTAACGGTGACTTAATTCTGAGTACCTTTATTCAATGATGGATATTATGAATTATATTTATGTGGTATAAGTATGTAAGAATTTTTATGTATTATGTATCTCGCATGGTTCTTATTCTACTTGTGAATCGGACTCTTGTACGTCACGCTCTTTTATATCTGTCTTCTTGCTCAAGGCTTTACTTTCCAAAATGCTGCAAAGCAACAACGTATTTCAAAAAAAAAAAAATCTTACCATATTTTCCGCGTAACTTAATTTCAAGTGAAGTTTAGTTTTCCATGAGCATAAGTAACAACTAATAAAATGCCGTAATATGACTTAAGCGTAGTATGGGTTTATTAGGGTGTTATAGCCATTAGGGTTTCTCTCACAGCTTCCCTATTTTGTGTTTTGTTTTGATCTTTTGATCTATCCTTCAACCTAAAGTAAGTTTTTCTATCTCCAATCACTTGAAATGAGTCATATTAGCATCATACAAGGTCAATTAAAGGATGCCATAAATAAACCCTAGCAACCTAAAACCCTATAATACAACCAATCTAAGAAATCCTACCTCAAAATACAATTTGGTAGCTTCTAAATTTGAGTTTCTTTGTGGCTCTTGTAACGTTCGAAGAATTTTATCGTTAATAACTGAATTTTTCGATTTCCAGCGAATAAGTGGGTTTAATCAAAATTTGATTAAGCATCACTTAAAGCCAATTAAGTGTGATTTAGAAGTGATTAGACTTGATGGTTTAGATTAGGAACATAAGAAACCACCTAGGAATTTTTCTAAAACCGGTTTGCCGATTTAAGAGAAATCGGTAAGATTTCGATAATTTAAACTATCGGACCTGAACCAATAGGATTTTACACTCAATAACCCTACATCAAGTGGCTGAAAGCTCAGCCACTTAACACCTCAAAGTGGCGCAAGACAACCACAAAGAAAGAAGGAAGCTTGGCTAAAAATTGGCCACAAAGCCTTAACCAATCAAAGCCCTCAATCCCAACTACCCTCTTAATACTTGAATCAAATTTTCTCCCTTCATTTTAGGCTGATTTCGCCACTCTCTTCTCTCCTTGTTTCAGCCTTCTTCTTCTCTTCTCCTCTCAATCAATTCTATCAAACCTTCAAGCTTTGATAAGGTTCTATCAACTTGAGCTCAAACTTAGGAAAATCACACTTAAAGGAGGTAGAGATTCAACCTTATTCTTGTTCTTTTGATTATGTGTGGCTAATTTGGGGCTTTGTTTTCTCACTGCTTGATGTGATGATTGAATGAATATGATGATCTTTGGTTGTTTTGTTGGCTATTTTTGATGATTAAATCAATTAAGAAGTAAGAAAGGGTGAAAGTAGGAAGAAGTGAGGGGCTGGAAGACCAAAATCTCTCGGCAGTCCATATGGCGGAGTGTATGGCTCTGCCTAATATAGTTTGAATTTGATGAAACTATTTTTATATGAAATTAGATATTTAGGGCTTTCCATACATATATAATATAAGGCTATTGGATCAATATAGAGGTAGTTATGAATTTTTGAATTTTGACCTAGAAATCAAGACTTTCATCCAGGTAGTATGAGTTGAGAAGGGTGTAACTCACCCTACACAACTCTAAATTGAGTGAAACGAACGCTGTTTGAAAGGTAACATATAAGGAAATATCTCATAAAAATTTTAGAGTGGGATTCGCTGCCATTTATTCCCAGCATGTCAATGACGTTACCTTAAGTTCAAACCGGGCTGGACCGGGGTAGTCTAGTAAGGTCAAGTTACGGAGCTTATATCTCAAAATATACCCATGCGAATGATATGTAACTTTTTTCATTTGAAAGCTTGTTCTATTATCTTTAAATTGATATAAATTTCGTATGATTTTACTCAGATTTCTATTTTTGGTGAATTTTCTCTTGTAAGAGTGTAATTTTGGCTAGAGACATATATGAATACTAGATCGAGTTTAGTTAATATCGGAACTCGGGACTTAGCAAACGGAGAGCTAGATCGGGTATACTTAATGTTGAACTTGGAACTTAGTGAATAGAAAACTAGATCAGGTATGATTAATGTCAGAAATCAGAATCACAAGCATATAAAACACTTTGATATCGAAAGTCATGTACAAGAATATAAAACCTAAAATACTTAAACCCGGAAGTCGAGGATCTTGAACATAAACTTGGAAGTTGGTACCAGACTATGAAACCAATATATCCGAATCCCGGAAATCGGGAACCAAAGCATTACATAACCCCGGAAGCCGGGAACCAAAACACTACATGACCCCGAAAGTTGGAACTTACATAATCCCGGAACTCGAACACAATTCAATCTCGGAAGTCGGTCTTAAGCTCAAACTCGGGAGCATCAATAAAAATTAAAAACTTGCAAGTATGATCAATTAAGAATAAGGTACAAAGCCTGTGTATTTGTAATTCTATGATCATGGATATCATAAAAGTCCCATATTCCTAAGGAATGTGACATGGCGATCACGCTCTGATGGGGTATGACATGGCAATCATACTCTGGAATGTGGCATAATTAATTAAAGTGGGCAAAAAGCCTTTTTCTATATCACCTATTGATATTGTTATATTCTTGGTATGAATGTTACGATGACATGATCATGAATTATTCTTATGAGAGCATGCATATGAATGAAGTAAGAATATATGAGATCCCTTCACTTGGAGGCAGTTATTTGGGTCCCTCCAGGTGAAGGCCTTTAAAAGATTATGGTGTGGGTCCCTTCACTCGGAGGCAGTTGCACATTGGGTCCCTCCCTGTGAAAGCAGATAAAACTTATGGGTCCCTCTATGTTGTAGGCAGATGGTCAACTGAGTCCCTTCGACCTAGAGGCACGTGGGTCCCTGACTCGAGTGCCGAGCTCGGTCAAATTATAATAAAAACCAAATTACACTAAACTTGTAGCAAGGGTGCAACCCGGGTCGTTTCCCAGCAATAACAATGTTATATGATCAGGAATTTGAGTGGGGGCGTTTGTTTATCAAACCAAAAATGCAACTATTTAAAATGGAAGTGAACAGAAATTGGAACTCCAATCCAAGAACCAAGAAACACAGTGGTTAATCTATCATTGGATTCTAAAAATAATCATTCAAATCAAATCAGTGACTGACATCAAACCCGAAAGAAACCACTGTTTGGATACGACATTGCACACGAAAACCTTCATGCATTCAATTAATAGATAAATGATTAAATTTAGAAACCTCTAGAACCTAACCAATTCATGTTAATTTTCAAGCACCAATGTAATCAATCTCAAATTCAAACCTGAAAATGATTCTACTCACGCAATTGCATTACACATTAATCAATCGAGCAATATGCAAGCAAGTAAGTAAGTAATCAATTATAATCAACCACAATTCCGAATCAAAAACCTTCAAATCCGAAATTGGATTAATAACAATGAAAGAAAAGGGAGTAGAAAACCGATTTGAATTGATGAAGTTTGGTTGCGCCAATCCTCAAGATAGCCAATGCTTCTTTGAATCCTTGGATTAGATAGAAGCTTACTCCTCCATGAATAGAGGAAAACGAATTCGCAAGGTGGGGGGGGGGCGTGAGAGAAGAGAGGAGAAGAAGAACAAGAAAATCGAAAATTCCTATTCAAAATCTGTCTAGTTACAATTCTAGCCTCCTCCTATGACCGGCCAAAATCAGAATCAAAACTGCCTAAAATTATTAAATTGTAATTACTACATTAATCCTCTCTCTCTCCTTTGAATCTAGACATCTTATTTGCTAAAATCTGAATTATAGAAAGAAAGTTACACTAAAAACATGAAATTATTATAACTAATTCCGTGAGTAACATTCTTCTACCGTTTTGGCTATCAAAACGATTCCGTTTGGATTTCCACTCTGAAGAAGAATTGTAGCCTTGGATGTCAGCTTCAAAAAGCCACTGGAATGGGCTCAATTGGACATCTGTGGACCGAGATATGGCCCAAATACCACCCCCTGCTCAGAATCCACGGCTGCACCACTTCAGTTCACTTCTAGGCCCAATTTCAGCTTCTTAACACCAGAATTGGCCTCTGACCTCTACATATAACTTGTAGGCCAATCTCTTAGCTTTTCTACAAATCAAGAATCACAATAAAATGAGCTCTACAACTCAAGATATAACCCAAAAACCAAAACAGTGTCAGAATTTGCCTAATGCTGGAAAATTTAACTCAAACCCAAACAAAATCCAAACAATACAAAATGGTCCAATTCAAAACAATTAAGCACAAAAGAGAATTAATGAGCTAGGAATGTGGGAACATAAGTATATAAAAATCCAATTGATCAGTCCCCTTGCGGGTCAGCACTGTGTAACAATGGTCACAAGTTGAGCTCACTCCTAGATCAAACTACCCAAGGACAGTAAAGACTAAAGATCAAATCATATGAAAGCACCCTAGGGTCGGTGATACGTAATGCCTAGCTGTGCCAAGAAAAGAAAGTAAAGAAAGTTAAAGGAAAATATCAGTGCATTTGCATGAATTCAAGTATGAGTGTTTGCATAATTATATCCCACATTTTATTGAAGCTGAGACTGTTCTATCTACTTATGCTGTGGTTATTATTCTAAATATGAAATATCGCCAATATGACTCAAGTGCATGAATAAAATGAACCTTGCTTTGGATAGTATGTTTTCGAACTATAAAATTAAATAGTTTGTATAACATGTTCACTTTTTTCATAATAAACCGAAGCAACTGGAGATGACAACGATGACATTATGTATAATAGTTAAAGAATCCTACTGAGAATTTTAAAATTCTCACCCTTATTTACATGTTATCTCTAAATAGTTCAAGAAGTTCCAAAGACGGCTGAAGTTGCTGTCAGATAAGGTCCGCTCAAGTAACAGTAACAACTCCAGGGTGTGGTACTATAGCGTAAGCATAGTACTATACAGCAGAGGATGTTACAAAATGGTATCAGAGCAGTTTGATCCTCCCCAGACCTGAGGATTTGGGCTAACTACGTTTCCAGTGCACTCTGGAATCCTTAGAACATGTCATGCAATAAATCTTATTTGCTCAGATAAGATATAGGAAATTATATATGCATGATCGCCTAACTGTGATTGTTATCAGTTGCTGTCACACTTAACTTATTATTGAGCCTGATCAACTCCATGATTTGTTGTATGTGATTAGGAACTAATGGCTTCCAGAGGGCGTGCTAGGCCACGAACTGTACCCACTCTAGAAGATCCTGCTAATTTTATGGACACGATGCGTGAAATGGCTCATGCAATGCGGGAACAGGCCACTGCAACTCATCAGATGATGAATCAGTTGGGTAGACGGCCCGAGGCTGGCCATGGGGGAAATCCACATGACCTAGCAGCAAACCTGGACTATCTTAAATTTGCTGAGTTCAGAAAAGCGAATCCGCCTAGCTTCCAAGGAGCTTTTGACCCAGATAAAGCTGAGGAGAGGGTCAAGACATAGAGAAGGTCTTCTCTGTCTTGGCCTGCACTGATTGACAGAAAATGGCCTTTGCCACTTATATATTGGAAGTGGATGCCGAGTTTTGGTGGAACGGCGCGAAGAGGCTATTGGGAAAACCCCAAGTTGATATCACATAGGACATACTCAAGGAGGCATTTTATCAAAAGCATTTCCTTGCATCGGTGCGAAACGCTAAGGAATTGGAATTCATGAAGCTTCAACAAGGAAACATGAGTGTTTCAGAATATATTGCTAAGTTCGAAGAACTCTGTAAATTTTTCACCATCTATCAGCGCAACCTTGACGAAAATTGGAAATGCATCAAATTTGAAGGAGGACTAAAAGCGGATATTTTAGCCTCGGTGGGGCCAATGGAGATAAGAAATTTTGCTGCATTAGCGAATAAAAGGCGATTAGTTGAAGAATATAACAAGAAGCTTGCTGATACTAGGATGAATATTTGTGTAAAGAGGCTGGCACCTGAAGACCAGGAGTTTCAGCATATTCCACCATTAAAGAAGCCATTTCAACCTAATGGAAATAAAGGTAAGCAATTGCAAAGGTCAACCATGAAGCAAGAATGTTCAAAATGTGGAAAGTATCATAGGGGAAGGCCTTATTTGGTTGGGCAGAAGGTATGCTTTAAGTATGGAAAGCCAGGACACATGATTAGAGAATGCCCGGGCCATCAGCTACCTATTCCTAAGCCGTAACATCTAGGGTTGAATGTTGAAAAGTCTACTTCCCCGGAGGAGCTGAAACAAAATTAGAGATAACCCAGGATAAAGATTCACTTTTTTGCTGAAACAAAATTAGAGATAACCCAGGATAAAGATTCACTTTTTTGCTAACTATGTTATTTTCTTCGATTATGCTTATCGACTTCAGAGTCAAATTCGTTGCCATTTATTCCCAGCACATCAATAAAGTTACCTTAAGTTCAAATCGGGCTGGAATAGGGTAGTCCAGTAGGGTCAAGTTACGAGGCTTATATCTCAAAATATACTCATGCAAATGATATGTAACTTTTTTCATTTGAAAGCTTGTTCTGTTAGCTTTAAATTGATATAAATTTCATATGATTTCACCCAGATTTCTATTTTTGGTGAATTTTCTGTTGTAAGAGTGTAATTATGGCTAGAGACATGTATGAATACTAGATCGAGTTTAGTTAATATCGGAACTCGGGACTTAGCAAACAGAGAGCTAGATCGGGTATACTTAATGTTGAACTCGGAACTTAGTGAATAGGAAACTAGATCGGGTATGATTAATGTCGGAAATCGGAATCACAAGCACATAAAATACTTTGAAATTGAAAGTCATGGACAAGAATATTAAATGTAAAATACTTAAACCCGGAAGTCGAGGATCTTCAACATAAACTTGGAAGTTGGTACAGACTATGAAACCAATATACCCGAATCCCGGAAGTCGGGAAACAAAGCATTACATAATCCCGAAAGTCAAGAACCAAAGCATTACATAACCCCGAAAGTAGGGAACCAAAACACTACGTGACCTCGAAAGTTGGAACTTACATAATCCCAGAACTCTAACACAATTCAATCTCGGAAGTCGGTCCTAAGCTTAAACTCGGTAGCATCAATAAAAATTAAAGACTTGCAAGTATGATCAATTAAGAATAATGTACAAAGCCTGTGTATTTGTAATTCTATGATGATGGATATGATAAAGGTCCTATATTCCTAAGGAATGTGATATGGGGATCACGGTCTGATAGGGTATGACATGGCGATCATACTCTGGAATTTGGCATAATGATCCCATATCCTAAGGAATGTGACATGGCGATCACGCTCTGATGGGGTATGACATGGCGATCATACTCTAGAATGTGGCATATAAAGATTCTATGATGAAAGATATGATGATGAGTCCATATTCCTAAGGAACGTGACATGGCGATCACGCTCTGATGGGGTATAACATGGCGATCATACTCTGGAATGTGGCATAATGATCCCACACCCTAAGAAATGTGACATGGCGATCACATCCCGATGGAGTATGACATGATGATCATACTCTGGGATGTGGCAGGAAGAACATGTTCCTAAGGAGTGTGACATGGTGATCACACCCCGAGCGAGTATGACATAGCGATCATACTCTGGAATATGTGTAACAAGTAAAGAAAGATAAAGGAAGAAAAGAAAATTATGTGTATCTGCATAAATTCAAGTACAAGCAAAGGCGTGTGCAGATTTTATGTTTTCAGTATAATGGTGCTATTGTATTTTAATACATTTCAGTTATTATTCATAGTATAATTCATGAATTAACTTTGTATTGGCTCACCCAAATGACCAGTGTATGAATAAAACGAACCTTGCTTCAGACAATATGTTTTTGAACTATAAAATTAAATAGTTTGTATAACATGATCACCTTTTTCATAATAAACCGAAGCAACTGGAGATGACAACGATGATATTATGTATAATAGTTAAAGAATCCTACTGAGAATTTTAAATTCTCACTCCTATTTCCGTGTTATCTCCAAATAGTTTGAGAAGTGCAAAGACGGCTAAAGTTGCTATCAGTTAAGGTCCGCTCAGGTAATAGTAACAACTCCTGAGTGTGGTACTCTGACTTAAGCATTACATAATCCCAGAAGTCGGGAACCAAAGCATTGCATAACCCCAAAAGTCGGGAACCAAAACACTACATGACCCCGAAAGTTGGAACTTACATAATCCCAGAACTCTGACACAATTCAATCTCGGAAGTCGGTCCTAAGCTTAAACTTGGTAGCATTAATAAAAATTAAAGACTTGCAAGTATGATCAATTAAGAATAATGTACAAAGCCTATGTATTTGTAATTCTGTGATGATGGATATGATAAAGGTCCCATATTTCTAAGGAATGTGACTTGGCGATCACGCTCTGATGGGATATGACATGGCGATCATACTCTGGAATATGGCTTAATTGATTCAAGTGGGCAGAAAGCCCTTTTCTATATCACCTATTGATGTTGTTATATTCTTGGCATGAATGTTACGATGACATGATCATGAATTATTCTTATGAGAGCATGCATATGAATAAAGTAAGAATATATGAGATCCCTTCAGCTATTTTGGTCCCTGCAGGTGAAAGCAGTTAAAAGATTATGATATGGGTCCCTTCACTCGGAGGCAGTTGCACATTGGGTCCCTCTCTGTGAAGGCAGCTAAAACTTATGGGTCCCTCTATGTTAGAGGTATATGGTCAACTGAGTTCCTTCGACCTAGAGGCACGTGGGTCCTTTATGAAGTCAAGATCGTGCGATTTACTGGTCACAAGTTGAGCTCACTCCTAGATCAGACTACCCAAGGGCAGTAAAGACTAAAGATCAAATCATATGCAAGCACCCTAGGGACGGCGATACGTAATGCCTAAGTGTGCGAAGAAAAGAAAGTAAAGAAAGTTAAAGGAAAACATCAGTGCATTTGCATGAATTCAAGTATGAGTATTTGCATAATTATATCCCACGTTTTATTGAAGCTGAGACTGTTCTATCTACTTATGCTGTGGTTATTATTCTAAATATGAAATATCATTAATGTGACTCAAGTGCATGAATAAAATGAACCTTGCTTCGGACAGTATATTTTCGAACTATAAAGTTAAATAGTTTGTATAACATGATCACCTTTTTCATAATAAACCGAAGCCAATGGAGATGACAACTTAAGTCAGAGTACCACACTCAGGAGTTGTTACTGTTACCTGAGCGAACCTTAACTGACAGCAACTTTAGCCGTCTTTGCACTTCTCGAACTATCTGGAGATGGCACGGCAATAAGAGTGAGAATTTAAAATTCTCAGTAGGATTCTTTAACTATCATACATAATGTCATTGTTGTCATCTCCAGTTGTTTCGGTTTATTATGAAAATGGTGATCATGTTATACAAACTGTTTAATTTTATAGTTCGAAAACATATTGTCCGAAGAAAGGTTCGTTTTATTCATACACTTGTCATTTGAGTGAGACAATACAAAGTAAACTCATGAATTATACTATGAATAATAACTGAAATGTATTAAAATATAATAGCACCATTATACTGAAAACATAAAATCTGTACATGCCTTTACTTGTAATTGAATTTATGCAAATACACATAATTTTCTTTTCTTCCTTTATCTTTCTTTACTTGTTATACATATTCCAGAGTGCGATCGCCATATCATACTCCCTTGGAGTGTGATCACCATGTCACACTCCTTAGAAACATGTTCTTTCTGCCACGTCCCAGAGTATGATCGTCATGTCATACTCCATTAGGATGTGATCGCCATGTCACATTCCTTAGGGTATGGGATCATTATGCCACATTCCATAGTATGATCGCCATGTCATACCCCATCAGAGCGTGATCGCCATGTCACATTCCTTAGGAATATGGACTCATTATCATATCTTTCATCATAGAATCTTTATATATCACATTCTAGAGTATGATCGCCGAGTCCGCCCGGCGTCCCCTACCCTTATCAGGAAGATGAAATAATAGGGGGAGACTCGATTGAGCGGATACAACAGCGACTCTTGTCGCAAGCTGGCTTTCCGTCAGCCCATGATATCGGGCTAGCTCGAATTCAGGCCACTGATAAGTTTGAGGTGAAAGTGGATATAATCCACCAAATGACACCCCTTCATCTAGGAGATTGGGTGCAAAGTGGGGCTCGGGTGCTAGATGATCCCTATTTGAAAACAAGAGAACCCAGCTATTATAGGCTGTGTAGGCTACGGGACGATATATTTCAGGGAGGCATCAGATCCCCCACCTTTCTGGTTTGGAATTAAAAAACAAAGTATGGTTATGACGTTCGAATATAGACATTGAATCACAAACATAAAGACTTTTGGGGCATTCCCCCTGACCTCGAAAATGAATGATGGAATTATGTTATGAAGAAACATGACGTTGTGCGCACGATTTCTTGTTGGATTTTTGTTATCATACCCTATCAGAGTGTGATTGCCATGCCACACTCCTTAGGATGTGCTCATCATGCCATATTCCAGAGTATCATCGCCATGTCATACCCTATCGGGGTATGATCGCCATGTCACACTCCTTAGGAATATGGGACCTTCATCATATCTTTTAACTGCCTTCACAGGGAGGGACCCAATTAACTACCTCCAAGTGAAGGGACCCAATCTTATCTTATTTAACTGCCTTCACAAAGAAGGATCTCATAACTGCCTCCAGGTGAAGGGATCCACATTTAGTATGTTCATGTCCTTTCGTACCCATACATAATCATGCATAAACATGCTTAATGCACTCAAACATATGCTTCATCATTTACTTTCATATATCCTTGCATATAGAATTTCATGTTCATAACAGGAACTATCATAATTTCATAAAATTTTGCCGAAAATTCGGTAGCATAACGGGACGTGTAAGGAAATATCCCATAAAAATTTTAAAGTCAGATTCGTTGCCATTTATTCCCAGCACATCAACGAAGTTACCTTAAGTTCAAACCAGGCTAGAATAGGGTAGTCCAGTAGGGTCAAGTTACGGGGCTTATATCTCAAAATATACTCATGCAAATGATATGTAACTTTTTTTCATTTGAAAGCTTGTTCTGTTAGCATTAAATTGATATAAATTTCGTATTATTTCACCCAGATTTCTATTTTTGGTGAATTTTCTCTTGTAAGAGTGTAATTCTGGCTAAAGACATGTATGAATACTAGATCGAGTTTAGTTAATATAGGAACTCGGGACTTAGCAAACAAAGAGCTAGATCGGGTATACTTAATATTGAACTCGGAACTTAGTGAATTGGAAACTAGATCGGGTATGATTAATGTCAAAAATCGTAATCATAAGCACATAAAACACTTTGAAATCGAAAGTCATGGACAAGACTATAAAATCTAAAATAACTAAACCTGGAAGTCAAGGATCTTCAACATAAACTTGAAAGTTGGTACCAGACTATGAAACCAATATACCCGAATCCCGAAAGTCGGAAACCAAAGCATTACATAACCCCAGAAGTTGGGAACCAAAACACTACATGACCCCGGAAGTTGGAACTTACATAATCCTAGAACTCGGACACAATTCAATCGAAGTTGGTCCTAAGCTTAAACTCGGGAGCATCAATAAAAATTAAAGACTTGCAAGTATGATCAATTAAGAATAAGGTACAAAGCCTATGTATTTGTAATTCTATGATGATGGATATGATAAAGGTCCCATATTCCTAAGGAATGTGACTTGGCGATCACGCTCTGATGGGATATGACATGGCGATCATACTCTGGAATATGGCTTAATTGATTCAAGTGGGTAGAAAGCCCTTTTCTATATCACCTATTGATATTGTTATATTCTTGGTATGAATGTTATGATGACATGATCATGAATTATTCTTACGAGAGCATGCATATGAATGAAGTAAGAATATATGAGATCCCTTCACTTGGAGGCAGTTATTTGGGTCCCTCCAGGTGAAGGCAGTTAAAAGATTATGATGTGGGTCCTTTCACTCGGAGGCAGTTGTACATTGGGTCCCTCCCTGTGAAGATAGCTAAAACTTATGGGTCCCTCTATGTTGGAGGCAGATGGCCAACTGAGTCCCTCCGACCTAGAGGCACGTGGGCCCCCTTGCGGGTCAGTACTGTATGATGACGGTCACGAGTTAAACTCACTCCTAGATTAGACTATCCAAGGGCAGTAAAGACTAAAGATCAAATCATATGCAAGCACCCTAGGGTCAGCGATACGTAACGCCTAGCTGTGCCAAGAAAAGAAAGTAAAGAAAGTTAAAGGAAAATATCAGTGCATTTGCATGAATTTAAGTATGAGTATTTGCATAATTATATCCAACGTTTTATTGAAGCTGAGACTGTTCTATCTATTAATGCTGTGGTTATTATTCTAAATATGAAATATCACTAATATGACTCAAGTGCATGAATAAAATGAATCTTGCTTCGGACAGTATGTTTTCGAACTATAAAATTAAATAATTTGTATAACATGTTCACCTTTTTCATAATAAACTGAAGCAACTAGAGATGACAATGATGACATTATGTATAATAGTTAAAGAATCCTACTGAGAATTTTAAAATTCTCACCCCTATTTCCGTATTATGTCCAAATAGTTCAAGAAATTCCAAAGACGGCTGAAGTTGCTGTCAGATAAGATCTGCTCAAGTAATAGTAACAACTCAAGGGTGTAGTACTATGACTTAAGCATAGTACTACACAGAGGAGGACATTACAAAATGGTATCAGAGCAGTTCTATCCTCCCCAGACCTGAGGATTTGGACTAACTCCGTTTCCATTGCACTCTGAAATCCTTAGAACATGTCATGCGATAAATCTTATTTGCTCAGATAAGATATAGGAAATTAGATATGCATGACTGCCTAACTGTGATTGTTATTAGTTGCTGTCACACTTAACTTATTATTGAGCGTAATCAACTCAATGATTTGTTGTGTGTGATTAGGAACTAATGGCTTCCAAGGGGCGTGGTAGGCCACGAACTGTACCCACTCCAGAAGATTCTGCTAATTTTATGGACATGATACGTGGAATGGCTCATGTAATGCCGGAACAGGCCGCTGCAGCTCATCAAATGATGAATCAGTAGGGTAGACGGCTCGAGGCTGGCCATGGGGGAAATCCACATGGCCTAAGAGCAGACCTGGACTATCTTAAATTTGCTAAATTCAGAAAAGCGAATCCGCCTAGCTTCCGAGGAGCTTTCGACCCAGATAAAGCCGAGGAGAGGGTCAAGGCAATAGAGAAGGTCTTCTCTATCTTGGCCTGCACTAATTGATAGAAAGTGGCCTTTGCCACTTATATGTTGGAAGCGGATGCCGAGTTTTGGTGTAACAGCGCGAAGAGGCTGTTGGGAGAACCCCAAGTTGATATCACATAGGACATATTCAAGGAGTCATTTTATCAGAAGTATTTCCCTGCATCGGTGCGAAACGCTAAGGAATTGGAATTCATGAAGCTTCAACAAGGAAACATGAGTGTTTCAGAATATATTGCTAAGTTCGAAGAACTCTGTAAAATTTCCACCATCTATCAGCGCAACCCTGACGAAAATTGGAAATGCATCAAATTTGAAGGAGGACTAAAAGCGAATATTTTAGCCTCGGTGGGGCCAATGGAGACAAGAAATTTTGCTGCATTAGCGAATAAAAGCCGATTAGTTGAAGAATATAACAAGAAGCTCGCTAATAATAGGATGAATATTTGTGTAAAGAGGTTGGCACCTGAAGACTAGGAGTTTCAGCATATTCCGCCATTAAAGAAGCCATTTCAACCTAATCGATATTGCCTACTCATATATCTGTAATGCATTAAAACAAATTATTTAGTAGTGTTAGTTATACACATTATTCTTTGGAATGTTACACTAAAGATGCAGAATTTTCAAGCCAAAATCTAGATGACATCTTGATTATGCTAGACAAAAATTTTTTAACTTCACAAATTAATATTGCATTAGATTAATGCAAACATATGTGTATATGTTATATATATTCACTATAATGCAAATAAATTGTAGTCTTCTTAGTCTAAATTTAAAATGCTTTGGTTGCACTCAATTTTGAGGTGTATAACTTAAGTTATTGGGGTTTTACTCAAGGTTGCCTTGTTTTAGGACAAACTTGTACACTTCAACTTAGAAAATCACCAAAAATCCGTTTTTCATCATTTTTATCCAAAATTTGTACCCAAATGTAGCTATTTAGACCCTCTTTCAGTCCCAACAAGTTTCACTCTAATTGGGTAAATAAAGTTCAAGTTATGAGTGGCTCAAGTGGGATGCCCTATTTCAATTCAAACAGAGCATAGATCAACTTCAAGGAATTACTAGGAGAAATGTGTTCATGGTATCAATATGAAATTTTAAGCATTAGATTCTTAACAAAATTGGTTTCACTTAATTAGAAGTTATATAAAGCGATTTATGCCCTTCATATCACATACTAGTCAGGACAGGGAGTGAATTTCAACAGCCTAATTTTGAAAATCCTAATTTCAAGTCCAATGGACTTATAATTTATATGGTTCAATTGATCTTGAAGTCCAATTTCATTTAAAATTGGTTTCACTTGAATTTAAGTCCTACAAGTTGATAAATACCATTCGCTGTATGGACGGTCATCAGGGTTTCTCTCACAGCTTCCCTATTTTGTGTTTTCTCTTGACCTTTTGATCTATCCTTCAACCTAAAGTAAGTTTTTCTATCTCCAATCACTTGAAATGAGTCATATTAGCATCATAAAAGGTCAATTAAAGGATGCCATAAATAAACCCTAGCAACCTAAAACCCTATAATACAACCAATCTAAGAAATCCTAGCTCAAAATACAATTTAGTAGCTTCTAAATTTGAGTTTCTTCGTGGCTTTTCCTCACTAGCACTCCAAGATGATGATAACTTCCTTCTTTCTCCCTATGGCTGAGGTTAGAGGACTAAAATAGAAGGAGCTTGTGAGTTTGTCTTAGGGTTTCTTAGAGATGCACAAAGAAAGAGCGAAAAATTTGATCAATAGGAGGCAAGATCAGAAGGGTTCTTGGGTGGAATGGAGAGGTTGAAGTAGAGGATGAAAATGGAGAAGAAAATGGAGGGCGAGAGGATGGAGATGTTAGCCGAAATGGAAAATTTTTGCTTCTTACCTCATAAGTTAATATGACTTGTGAGGTACTATAATTGGTGTATTTCAAAATGCTTTCTAATTTTGTTGAGCTTTCAAATATGTAGCCATTCTTTGGCCAACAAGAATGGCTTGGGTGGCTAGTTTCTAGCCACAAATTCTAGGTATTTTAACTTACACTTGTGCTATCCTACAGTATAGATTCCTATCAATTCGATTCTTGCAGTACAAGACACCACTAATAAATCAGTTTTCCTCAAACGAGGGAGATCTTGCTATTTGCCTACATAAATTTTTTCTACAAATGAAACTTAAATTCGTCTTACCCTAATATTTGCATTTCAATGTTGCCTACTTATATATCTGTAATGCATGAAAATAAATTATTTAGCAGTGTTAGTCATACACATTATTCTTCGGGATGTTACACTAAAGATGCAGAATTTTCAAGCCAAAATCTAGATGACATCTTGATTATGCTAAACAAAATTATTCAGTTAAGCAATTTGTTTAACTTCACAATTTAATATTGCATTAGATTAATGCAAATATATGTATGTATGTTATATATATTCACTATAATTACTGATATTCTATACGACTTGAAATATATATATATATATATATATATATATATATATATATATATATATATATATATATATATATATATATATATATATATATATATGCAAAATGGATTCAATCAAAATACTAGAGGTATGCATTATAATCTTTTATAAAATATGATATTGTTTCTTTTCATGCAGAAACGTAAAACTTATCATCGCTTTATTAGCATCATTCAAACGTCTTCAAGTTTCAAAGATACGAGTATCTCGCATATTTAAAGGATTTTCTGACAGCTTGTTCATGTTACTATTCTTGACTTAAACGTGTATGTTTTTTTAATCAAAATTGTGCAGGACATTGTTCTTACAATTCAAAGGAATAGAGTATTTATAGTTACTCTCTCTCTCAATAAATATATCTTTTGAAAATTAAATTTATGTCCTTATCTTTACAAGGGACTAAATTATTTATTAGTCATCCAACAACTTATTAGTTGACTTAACGTGCTTTTAATCTGTATATTATTCGCTGTTATTATTATAAATAAACAACTCATGTTTTTACCTTAAGTATGAATGTATTATATAATAGTTCTTATTTTTTGTAATTATAATATAATTCACAAAATTTTTAATAACATTTTGTTTTATATTTATTTCAAAGTTTAATAATAACTTACGACAAAAATTATAGCTAAAAATTTCCAACAATATCATCTGATCAAAATTTAAGCTGCAGATGGATAAGCAGTAGATACCTCATGTTAACTAGTTCGCCTCTTTCTAACCTTCACACTTCAATCATAAATCACAATACTAGCAACTTGAACAGTTACATCTTATTCGAACTAGGTTTAACACTTTAGGACAAAGTCATTATTTAGCTACTCATCATAAAAACAACGAAACATCAGGAAATGCATGACCCAACAAACAGAAGATGCAGTGCAAATTGCATTCCCTAGTTGCTTTTTGCTCTGAGCTCAATTAATAAGGCCTCCACCGAAGTGTTCGATACTTCTGTCCTTCTCGATATTCATACACAAAATCAAGCTGAGGGACAATCCTATGAAGTAGCTCATCAACATATTTGGAATACCACATCCTCCAACTCTTGCAGAAAATAATGGGGAGGATGACAAGTCCAAGGCCAAAGGTGAATCCCAACTCTACACTTAAGAAATTCCAGTCAATTGAATGTAGTGCTTTAGATGTTGGCAGTGATAGTGGCGACAACCCTTGTACTCCATCATCCTTACAATTCTTTGTAAGTGGAGGTCCACATAACCCTTCGTTGCCTTCGAAGGAATCAGCTTCAAACGATTGGATTTGAGTACCTGTTGGGATTTTTCCCACCAAATGATTGTAGGAGAGATTCAAAACTGAAAGGAAGGATAAACTTGCGAGTTCAGTGGGAATCTCTCCATTCAAAGAGTTATGTGACAGGTCTAAAGATTCAAGTTGTGTCAAATTTCCTACAGATGATGGGATATGACTAGAGAAGGCATTATAAGACATGTTAAGATTATTTAGTGTTCTGAAATGCATAATTTCTTCTGGTATTGCACCTTCAAAATGGTTGGACGAGAAATCCAAGGAAGTGAAGACAGTGAGGATTTTGATAAACTTCATTTGTGAACCTTTGTTGACCACTGTAACTGAATCCAGGTATCGAATTCCTATTTCATCCTCAACATTGACATAGTAATAGAATATGTTATTTGCAACAGAAGGAGGTTCCTCTGCTGTGATTTTGAGTAATATTTTTGCAAGAGCTTTGCCAAAAAGAGGGAGCAAATCCTTCCGATGTATGGAATCATGGTTATCAAAGATGTCAAAAGATAAGGTGCCATACTTTTCTCGGGCATTATATTCATTACCCATCATTGCTGTCCAGCTTTGCAACAGTGATCTTGGCAGTGTGCCAGTGAAGTCATTAGATGCTAGGTCAACAATATGAAGCATCTCCCAATTTCCATTGCTTTGTGGGCATCTAATGGAACCACGGAGCTTGTTGGACCTTAAAATCAACACTCGCAGGGTGGAAATGTTCCTTAAGAAGCATGGAAATCTATCATTCAAAAGATTGTTTCCAAGGTTTAAGACTTCTAGCCTTTGGCAGTTGGCAAGAGATTTTGGGATGGTACCGCTCAAGAGATTTCCATTGAGATCAAGGAACCTTAGGTTACAAGAACTTGATACTGAATCAGAAATGTAACCAGTGAGTCTGTTGTCAGCAAGATTTAAAACCTTGAGTGTGCTATTCTTTCTTGTCAAACACTCAGGAATAAAGCCATTGAAGCCATTATGAGAAAGATCAAGCTTTCGAAGAAAAGAAAAGTTACAGAATGATTTGTGGATTTCTCCATAAAAACTATTATTGGAAAGGGAGAGAAAAAATAGAAAGGGCATATAGTTATCAATGGCAGGTGGGACAAAGCTGAACTTGTTGTTTGAGTAGTCCAAATTGGTAGCAAATTTGCTGACAATGGGAATCGACCCACGAAGCTGGTTGGAATGAAGATCAATGACAAATAGATTAGAACTGCGAATTGGAAAGGGTCCTTCCATACCTGTAAGAAAATTGTTGGAAAGGTTCAGATAAAGCAAAGACTCAAATCTCCAAACCCAGTTGGGTATAATTCCTTGAATTTGGTTGCCGGATAGGTCCAAAGCAATTAGTTGGGATTGATTTCTCAAGAATCCTGGGAATTCCTTCAACTGGCAAGAAGCCAACAATAGGTATCTCATGCTGGGAAAGGATGAAAGGCCTTGATCATCATTGATAGTTGTATCAACTAACAAGTTGTTATGTGAGAGACCTAATGTATGTAGATCTTGCAACCTCCAAATTATATGTAGCTGTATAGTTCCATTGAAGTTATTTGAAGAAAGTTGAAGGAAACGGAGTCTTCTAAATTGAAAGAGGGAAACAGGGATAGGACCTTGTAAATTATTACTGCTGAAATCAATGAATTGTAATCTGGAGGAAGATGCATTTGGGAATTCACCTAATAGGCCATCAAATCCATTATTAGAAAGTGTAACTTCCTGTAGATATAGAAGTGTGAATAGAGAGGAAGGGACTTTTCCATGGAGAAAGTTATTTCCAAAATCAATGTGGAGAAGATTTACAAGGCTGTCAAAATAAGCAGATGGAAGTGATCCTGACAAAGCATTTTGAAAAAGCGATAAATATCTAAGGTTCCTGGACATATTGAATGTTGGAATAAGGCCACTGAAGTTGTTGTATGACAAGTCTAGGTGAACAAGTTTGGTGAGTTTTGACAATGAAATAGGGAGTGTTCCATTGAATTGGCAGTGAGATAGATCTACAGTAGACAACTGCTTCAGATTGGAAATATCACCTGGTAACTGGCCAAAGACATTTGTATTGCTGAGATTTAAGGTGTGAAGAGATCCATCTTGTTGGAAGTTTGGCAAGGAACCAAGAAGATCTTGATTGTTTGATATGTCAAGAACCTTTAGTGTTTGTATTTGGAAGATACCCTTTGGGAAAACATTACTCAACATGCAACCACTAAGCTCCAGGATGGTCAAATTGGAGAAGCTTCCAAAGGATTCTGGCACAGGGCTTGAGATGTTATTTTGGTTTAGTCGAATTACTGAAAGTGACTGAAGTCTTGCTAGTCTAGAATCAATTGGTCCGGAGAGATTGCAAGACGACATGCTCAAAACCTGTAGCTTTTGTAATGAAGATATGGCATGGCACCACTCCATTCCCACAGCAGATACCCTTACACCATCCAGATACAGTTCTGTGATTTGTGTAAGGTTTTCTACAAGCATTCTTAAATTTGGCTTCTCAAGTTTAACAGTGTGAGATGAGGTAGAAGGGGTAGACAAATCAAGAACAGCCAACTTTGTCAGTTGAGAAACCTCAGTTGGAATCTGCCCCTCAAAGCCTGCATTTGACAAATTCAAGTACACCAAATTCTTTAGCTTAACAAACTTCGAAGGAATCAAAGACCCGAAGTCATTGTAAGCCAAATTCAGATTCTGCAAATATTGCAGGTCAAAGAGACTAGAATTATCTAGTCCTCTGGAAATAGATTCCTCACTCAAGTCAAGACCAATTACACGTCCGTTGTTGCATGCTACTCCATTCCATTGACAGCAATCACCACTCTGATTCCAATGAATCAGTTTTTTGGATTTGGCAGGATTGAACACAAGGTTGTCCTTCAAATGGAGCAACAAGAATTGTTGGTGGACAAGACAGCGGCTGGCTGCTACATAAGTGTTGAAACTCAAGCTTATCAAACAAAAGGGTATAAAGAAAGGCAATAAGACTAGATAAATTCTCATTGAGGATGATTATTAGGCACACTCTCACGACGGACAGATTAAGAAGGATAAGAGATTTAGAATGGTTTATCTTGGAACGCATTCCTCTACTTATAGTTGTCCAGATCATCTAAGTCTGATAGTAACGAGTAAGTTCCTTCGTTATCTCCCGGTCTTATCATCAATCTATGAAATTTTTCTTGCCTATTTCATGATGGAGACATCCATCAATAAAGAATTCAGAAGGCCACCAACCCTTTCTTGACCGAGTAAACGGTTTTGCACATAGGATTGCTTCGAAAGGCGATGACTCAGATCACTATTAACTTGTTTCAAGTATAATCCCATTATTTACAAACTCTGTCGCTTGATTGGCAAAGCAAAAGCATTTCATATGGGCTACATATAGCAGATTTGCGCTTCATGTCACAAAAGAAAAATAAAATAAAATAAAATTAAAAGAAAGAAAGAAAGAAATACGCCTTTGAAGACTTGAACTGCAGGCAGTATACAGTGGAGGACCGTGCACATTTAAGCACTCGCCAAGTCAGATATGCTATATGCATATGCTCCTCAAAGGAGAATATCTCCTACACAAGGAGCCAATGGGGCATTCACGTTTCAGTTCAAATTAGTCTTGAGATAAAAAAAAATTAACTGATCAAAATAATAAAGTTTATTTTAGTTTAATATGGTTCGGTCGGATTATCTTTTAAAAACCAACCTAAGTTAAATTAATTTAAATTCGATTGGATTGGTTACTTGATTCAATTTTTTATTAAAATTTTTATAAAATAAAAATATATAATTTTTAAGTTTAATAAATCAAATTAATCATCAATGTTTTTATAAAATAATATAAAAATTTAATTTTGATACACAATAGTGTAAAAGATTTTTAAATAGTCAATCAATCATATTATTTTATTTGTATAACCATTTAAGTAGTAGATATGAGACTCAACCATATTTACTGATATGATAATATATAATTGGATAATAATATAAAAGTTTAAGAGTTTAATTTGTATAGACAATATAAAAAAGTTTTATAATATTATTCAATTATATACTTGAGTTTTTAAAATTTTTAAGATAATAGGTGGTTGAGTAAAACACTTTTGTTGATATAGCAATATATTATCGAATATTTATGTAAAATTTTTTTACACTAACAGTGTATATAAATTAAATCTAATATTTTTTTACCCTAATAATACATATTAATTAAATCGATAATATAAATATAAAATCTAAATTAATCATAAAAAATTATACTAATATCTAATGCTAAAATATTAATTAAAGAATAAAAGATTTGAATAAAAATTTATATATATATTTAAAATTATTAAAACAAATAAAAAAAATTAATAGATAATTATGAATTTAAAATAATTTAGCTTGGAACACATTGCTCTTACTTAATTATAGTTGTCCAAGTCATCTAAGTCTGACAGTAATGACTAAGTTCCTTCGTTATCTCGCCGCCTTATCATAAATCCTTGAAATTCTTCCTGCCTATTTCGTGATGGAGACTTCCATCACAGAATTCAGAATGCCGCCAAGCCTTTCTTGACCAAGTAAACGATTTTGTTCAAAAACTACAAGTAGAATTGCTCCGAAAGGCGATACTGAGATCACTATTCACTTGTTTCGTCTTTTGTCTTACAGGCGAGAATTTGTCGCGTAACAATAATGATTTGACTCAGTTCAAGTATTACCCCATTATGGACAAACTCTGTCGGTTGATTGACAAGCAAAAGCATTTAGAAAATTTGCGCTTCCTGTGAATCCCGTCAGAAACGAAAAGTAAGTGCAGGCAGCACTTTGACCACTCGCCAGGTCATATACGCCATATACATACGCTTCAAAGGATAATAACCGCTACACAAGCATCTACAATTGGTTTGGCTATAGTACATGTGTATATACTTCAACATATACAAGTTTCTTTTATATTTATCTTTCTATTTTTCAGCACTTTAATTTTTTTGCCTTTACTTTTAAGTACTTTATAATATATTTTTTTTCATTTTATTTATAGTATTTCATTTACTTTTAGCCAAATTAATTTTCAATCTATTTCATTAGCCTTCAACCATTCGCCAATTTTTTTTTAGTGACTTGATTTTCTTATTTGCCTACCAAACACTTCTTGGAGTAGCTTAGGAACCCATTTGCTGAAAGATAGAGTCCTTCTCTTGATATTAATGGCCTGATCATGGGAATCAGTAGTAATTTGCACTAGCCAAACCTATAGGTCATCTTGGAATAGTTTTCTGACATGCCCTCGACTCTCAACCTATGCGGCTAGCTAATATTTTTGTGCGCAACATATTGTGGCATGTTCGGTGGGACCATTGGCAGATCAGTTTACCAATTTGGTAGCCAATGACGATGCCTATGACAATACAAATAGTTGTAGCCATAGTTTCCTCTAACTAGCCTGCAGCAGCGGCAACCTTGTCTCAGCCAAACCTAGCTCTAGGGATTAAGGCCGAACAAGGCCAACTGATTTGATATGCTAGTTGTCAATGCAATTAGCCGAAATTATTGAGCCAATGGTTGAAAATGAGGTGCGGAACATGCATGCTCAAGAGTTGAGAAGTATTTATCCAGCAAATAAAAGTACAATGCTGTGCCATTTGGCTATGCCATTCAATGCCGGGGGGGCAATCAAGTGTTGATCCTCAAAAAACTACTTATTCAGTTTTCCAGCCAAATTGGCATGTTCCAGTGTAGGCTAGCATACAAAATGCCACACAGCTGATAGCTAGCAATGATATTCAGCCAAGCAACATGGAGGATCATGTTGGGAGGCAACCATGGACAATCTTCCATCTCTACCAACCAATCAACTAGCATTCCCAGCTATGCCTATTCACGTGGACTCAACTCCCCTACCTTGAAGAAATGAATGCAAAGCACTTATAGAGTAGCCATAGGGATCATCTCTACTTCAAGCAATAAGTTAACTAGTGAACGTCATTCTATCAGGACAGTCTATTGCTCAATAGCAAACTATGTAGCCAATCGCTCAACAGCCAAGAGCTCGGTTAGTTAATCAGTCGAATTATCATCAAAACAATTTACAATCTGTTGCTCAGTCACCAAGCTCTCAGCCTTCGGTGTCTCATCTAATGGTACGGTGTAACATCCCAAATTTTGTCTAAGCTAATTAGCTCAGTGACCCTAGCTAATTAGAGAAATTAATGATTAACTGAAGACTAATCGGCTAATCTCAATGAGCAAGAGCTTAGTAAATTGAGTCAAGTCAATAATTGAATTATAACATACTAAACATTTTAATTAAAGTCTAATCATTCGAACCTCATTAATCTGTAATTTAGAAAGATAATCAAGCTAAGATAATCTTATTAATTAAATACATGACAAATGTTTTACCTTAATCAATTGAGATAAATTAATTCTTACACCCTAAATACGTAAATCATAAGAACAATTCTTTTAGAGGAAAAATGTCTTAAAAGTATAATTAACCGAAATCGACTAAAGAGAAATTAAACTAATCAAATTAATTAACAACTTAGATAATTCTAATAGCTTTGAAAATTCAAAAATTCCTCCTAATTGTAGCATGAAAATTTCGGCCAAGACAAGAGCAAGATCCAACTATCCATTGCTTCCTAATCTTGCACCCTTAGATCAAGCCTATTTTGGCATTATTCTCTAGCCAAGCCTAACCTAAGGAAGAGCTAGTCTTCACTAGAGTCTTGTCACAAGAGTGAGTGGACCTTGCCTTTGCCCACTTGAGGAAACACAAAATGGTCCATAGCATGCACCAAGACTAAAAAAAAAAAACACAACCAACCCTTTTATCCCAACGTTCCTAGCCTTCTTGCTTGAAAAAGAAGTAAAACTCACCTACTCCTTCTTGCTTGTTGGAGAAGCAAAGCAACCAGCCCCCTAGCCAAAATTGGCATCCCCCTTTGCCTCATTTGGCACCAATTTCAAGCTTTCATCCTTTCTCTTTAAAGCAAAAGCTCTCACCTCTCTCAACCTCTCCTTGTTCTTCTTATTCCCTTTCTTGTTATTCTTACTTTTCCACTATCATCAACCTCATCTTATATCACCACCCTCATAAACTCATCAAGGACCACCCTCTTTGGTTCTTGAAGAAGCAAAACAAATACTTACTTATCCCCATTAGCAAGCTCAAGAAGAAGGAGGCCATCTCCAACACTTTTTTTTTCTCTTAAAGCTTTTAAGCGAATCTTTGTGGTAGTGACTCTAACCCTTTCTTCTTCTATGTTTTCAAGCTCTAGAACTCCTAAGCTCTCCATAGCTAGGTGGTTCTAGAACTTGCTCTAAAGGCCTCATGGCCATACTCTTATTATGAGAAGTTTACTTGTGGATGTTGCTTTTTTCTTGGAAGAATGATTTTGGTTATGCATTTATCTTATTCTAAACCCAACTTTTTAGAACTCAAAATATTGATTTTTCATCAAGATTCAAAGTATAAAAGTGGTTTAGAAGATTAAAAGTGGTCACTTTAAGAAAAGACTTAATATTTTTACAAGAAAACTAATGGAAACAAAAACTGTTGAAGCTAGAAAATTCTAGCAGTCTGTATGGCGCGACCCATAAATCATTCAATAAAACCCCAAATGCAATAAAACTAATTTTAAATGAAAATATAGTCGTAAATCTTTTTATACATATAAAATACGTAAATTTTGGTCTTAAAACGAGGGAGGCATGAATTTTCAAAATTTGTTGCTCCCAGATGTGTTTCTATTTGGGTAGTCTATACTAAAATCTTAATAACTCGAGTTATACAAAACATTTTTCAGTGGGACCAAGTTGGTTAGAAAGCAAAGACATAGAGAAAACCCCCATAAAATAGTTTTGGCAGATTCCTTGTGAGGAGCTCCTAGTAAAGTTTACAAGTCACTATTTTGGAATGAAACTAAGAGACAGAGCAGTCGGAGTAAAATGTATATATCTCAAGTTACAAAATGAATTTTTGAGTGGGGTTTATTTTGTTTAAAAATAGACTCAGAGAAGTATAATCCTACCAAAATTCAAGTCAAAATTGCAAAAGATGAAATTATGACAAATTTTTGAAGTTACTACCCCACTGTAAAAAGTAAAATTGGTTATGGTTAAGTTTAAAGGTTAATGAGAAATAAGCTTAAAGACATTAAGACTCTCAAATTAAGATATAAGAAAAACTTCATAAGTTAACTTAAAAAGCTTCAAAAAAGATAATAGATGAAATTGGCTAGATGCCTAATAAAAGAATTGACACAAGAGGCAAATTTAATTAATAGTTTGCACCAAATTTACTAAGTTAAACTCATAAGACTTTGTGTGTTATGTATGCCTCTATGGGCTGACATGATGATGATGATGATGATGATGATGATATGCTAATGATAATGTTGATATGATGATGATAATGATATGTGATATAGGATTCTCTGTTTGGCAAAATTTTGGGAAGCTTCGGTTTAGTTGTTATGCTACCGGAATTCCGCAAAATCTATGGAGTTAGAATAATTTTTGTATCATAAGCTTTAATAAGAAGAGAGTGAATTAAGGGTGTAATCCTTTCAAAGGGAAGGTGACCCATATCTAACTTCCCTTCCATCCACGACTCACATGAGGCATGTCATAGATCCAGCAAGTGTGAGTATAGGGGATAGAGCTTACAAGAGGTATGGCTTTGACTCAACTAGTATAAGCACCGAAAGTTTATGGTGGCAATGACCACGATATGAGCTCTGTAACATCCACCGAAATTCTTTTATCGTTTTTCGCCTAATTATTCGGTTTTATCGAATAATAGAGAATAATTAAAATTCGGTTAAACAATTATCTAGACTCAATTGATTAGCAATTACTTGAGTTTAGATAAGAAGAGCTGAGGGGCTGGAGAACCAAAACCTCTCGGTAGTCTGTATGGTGGAGTGTACGGCTCTGCCTACAACTGATCAAATTGGATGAAACCATTTTTATATGAAACTAGACATCTAGGGCTTTCCATGGATATATCTTATAAGGCTTTTGGATTAGAATTGAGAGATTTATGAATTTTTGAACTTCGACCTAGGGTTTTGACTCTGGCTCGGGGCAGATTAGGTTGTTTAGGGTAGAACTCGACCTACACTACTTGAAAATGAATGAAACTAACTTTTTTAGAAATCTTACACATAGGAGAATGTCCCATAAAAATTTCAGAATTAGATAAGGTCCCAGTTCCTCCCAGTGATTCAAGAAAGTTGCCCTATGTCCAAACTGGGTCAGAATAGGGCAGTTTAGAAAGGTCATAATTCGGGGCTTATAACTCGAGCCTTACCAAGCCAAATGAAATGGAACTTTTTGTAAATGAAACTTCACTCTGTTAGCTTTAATATGAGTTCAATTTCGTGTAATTTGAGTCAGTTTTCGATTTTTAGCGAATTTTTACTTTTAGTTGCCTAATTCTGGCTAGCCATTGGGTAGGCTGGGATAAACCCTGAATATCTTGAGCTATAGATATCAAAATTAGATGGGACTAAAAGGGTTAGAAACTAGACACATAAGACTACAACATATCCAAAAATTAGGTTTAAAGGAGTTAAATTGAAATAAAGGTGGGATATACCATAACCGGGCAGAATGAGGCAGAATCAGCTAAAAGCCCTATTGAAGCTTGTTGAAACTAATGAATGAATTTATGAATGTATGTGCATAATTACTGCTCTATACTGAAATTGAAAATTGTGTAAATGTATTGGTTGGCTGGCACTATTCATGGGGAAGCGGACACGTTTCGTTATGCTGCCGAAATTCGGTAGAACCCATGCACAAGTTATGAGTTACATGTTAATGCATGTGCATTTCAAGAAAGCTAAGAAGGTTATGAAAAAAGAATTATATTACTATGAAAGTTCCATGCTACTTGGTTCAGCCCCGGATAAGAAGTTAAGGGGAATAGATCGGTGGGAACGTCGGGGAAAGTAAACCCGGCAATTCCTATATAGGAATGAGCTCGATCCTGAGAAGCAGACTATTACCCAGGAGTCTAAATGGCCAAGAACTCCCAGGGGACCAAGAGATGGAAAAATGATGAAAGGAAATGAAAAGTTTATGAAGGAAAGCTTAAGTATGAGTCTGCATGATTACATGAATGCATGAATACATGGAATAGTTATGTCAAGATGTTTACAGTTGTCTATTACGTTTGCTTATTGCTATTTATTATTTGCTCTGTTTATTATTCTATGCATTATTATTAGCAATCTATCTTGTCTCTTGTGCCGTCTAAAGTAAAAATGAACCTTGCCTTGGACCAGATATTTTCTTGAACTCATTAAGATAGATACTTCAGTTTGAACATATGTTTTTACAATTAAATAAAACCTGAGGCAACTGAGAATGTATGTGACGTCAAATAACCACTAAACACAAACCTACTGAGAATTTCTTGAAATTCTCACCCTGTATTGTATTTTCCGCATCGTTCTCAGACGCGGGCGAAAAGCTCAATGGCCACTCCTTTCATTGAGATCCCAAACCTGTAGCTGTCCCAGGACTCCGAGTTGGACTCTTTGGACACAGCCGGCTCCTGCTATTTCTGTCTCCGCTTTTTAGCAATAGGGATTTTGCTGTTTCTTTGTTTCCTCTGTTCTTAATCTATATTTTTATATATATATATATATATATATATATATATATATATATATAGACGGAAGCGTAGGCTTCCGACATACATATGTACATATACAACTGATAATATATCACTTATCAGTATCTTTTCTATTATGTTGTATCAAACCTTATACATTTTATAGTGCTAGTCACGTTTATTTCATAACAGCGTGCCGTTTCGTCTATTTTATGATGTGATACTGATTACGAAAAATAAGCAGAGTGTTAACATGGTAACACAGACTACCTAATCTCATGCTATGACTTAAGCATAACATTAAATTAGTAGGGTGTTACATTTTTTTAATGTAACACCCTCCCAAGTATAGTACTATGCTTAAGTCATAGTACCCCACTTTGGAGTCATTACTGTTACCTGACGGACCTTGCTTGCCAGCAACTTCAGCCGTCTTAGAATCTTCTCGAACTATCTGGAGATAACATGGAAACAAGAGTGAGAATTTAAGAATTCTCAGTAGGGTTTGCTAAGACATCTTGTACGGTGTCATCATTATTATCTCCAGCTGCTTCGGTTTATTATGAAAAATGTGAACATGTTAACTAGCCTGTTCAATTTTATAGTTCGAAAAATACATTGTGTAACACCCTAGTAGTTCCATTCTATGCTTAAGTCATATTGTGGAATTACTAGTTGCTACTTTTGCTCGCGGAACTATCATTACCTTTTAGAAATTACTTTATACCGAAAATAGGGGTAAAATTTTTTCTACAAAACAAGTAAACCATTTTTGAAATCGAGAGCCATGAGCGCATCGTGAACATATAAAGTAACACCGCTATCCCATACATATATCGCATTTAACAAGCATAGAGACCATAAGAGTAACCACAATTCTTAGAATAATGTAACATTCATTCCATGGCCAACCATGATAATACAATAAGAGTCGTACCAGTTCATACATAAGATAATAATGGGTCCGATATCTATCGTCGGCCCTACAAAAGCTACCAATACATAATAAAAGAAATACATCAGAATCCTACTACACAAGCATGCCACATAATGAATGATAACCACATAACTACTACCAAAAGGGGCTATCCTGCGTGCTCGGCTCCGCATGCGATCGTCACATCAAGCATCTGGCGGGAGGAAACCGTTCCCATATCCACCAGAGAAGTACTACCACGTCCTCCTCCTCGAGCACGTCCTCGCCCACGGGGCACGCAGCGAATGCGAATGAACCACGCTTGCGAACCGGGGGTGAAAATGGGCCCGGCGGATGAAGCGGAAGAATCGAGAAGATAGGCGAATCAGAAGGCTGCGGCGAACCCGACGGTGAGAACCCCAAAATGTGTCGGATAGAGGGGCTCGGACATCGGTCTCCACATGGAAGCTTCGGATAAGGCGGCTCAGGATCGGAATCGGTGAAACGATCGAGTCAAGCGGGTATCCGAGTCAGTCTCATCATCATTAGTGGGGGATCTCGGTGGCTCAAAGTAGGCGAATGTCATCCATAGTAACCTCGCCAAATGGGCGATGCGGTCGGAAAAATGGGCTCATCACGGAGTGCAGGCTGGCGATCGTGGAAGATGTAGACCATCCATTTGCGCTCGCCCGGCAGACCGAGGCGTTGACACCGGATCAAAGCGCGAACGCCACATTGGGAACTCAATGTAGGTCACCACCGTGCCGAGCGTCGACATCCTCTGAAGATGACACGGAACGAGGAATAAGAAATACTAAATTTCTCGATGGGATCGCGGCTAGACAAACCACAGTGTCATCGTCATCGTCCCGACCACCGGGTTTAATTACAAAAGCAAAGGGCCAGATATAAGTTCAATTTTTAATGGTTTTGAAAACTTAAACCCAAGCGGGTTGCTTTAAACTTAACATCGAAACACATCATCATGACTAACATCCGTACTAAAACATAGAATAACATCCATAATGCAAATGGGCCATATACTTTCATGCAAAGACACGCATCATCACAGATGTAACCATGGTCATACTTAGACTTTACTTTCATTTTAGCACGTGCTTAACATTCTTTACTTTCCTTTGAAATAGACTGCTTTTGGACATGAGCTCATTCGTGACCGTCGTCACGCTTGATACTAACCAAATCGGACTAAGCCGATATTGGTTACCTCTAAGTTGGAGGGTCCTCCAAAACACCCTTGCCTCCCTTATAGAGGTTCTTGTAGATCGCCGTCTCTCACTTCCTTACCAAAGTGATTGAAGGGTCACGTCCCATTGATTCTTTTCTTATCTTTATACTTTACATGCATAACTCCTTGACTAGGCATGCAAGGATATGACTAAGTCCATAATTTTGACGGAAATCCGACAGCTTAACGGTTAGACCGGAGCTTCCCCAAAATGCCAATCGTCTGCATTCAACCAATAGTTCATCATATCTATATCATATCATCACACTTATCATTCAATCATGAGACAAAGCTCAATCAATCTCATCATTCATCATGCCAAGTGGCATCACACATTCATACCCTAAAGGGTTTATAGTTGTGTTGTTCTTTGTGAAGAATATTATGAATCATCACATGATTTCCCATGATAGAATCACATAGTTAGGATATGTGTTTATAGTCTTTTAGTTACTTGGTCCTTGGATGAAAGTATGCTTTACTTAAGTACATGTCTTATGAAACACTTGTTCAAATTAATTAAATTATGTGATTGTTTCCTTTCCTTGAGATAGCGCACTTAGTGATTCCTAGGTTCATGGTATGCTTAGAGGCCCTAATCATACTTCTGTCCTCAAGGAGTTCGAGATCCTCTAATCCTTGGGTCATGACAACGCATAACCACATCATGAACCCAACAACAACAATGTTCACTAATCACCAAGGGTGACTTTTAACTTAGTCAAGTTGCAAAGTTTTAAACTTTTACTAATAACATACCAAGGTTTTGCCTTAAACATTATTAAAGTTGTCATTCTTTATAAAGTAGTCATCAAGTCTTATTCTTTATGAAAGTAAGTGCCTTTGACATTAAGCTCTTATCTTAAGATTGGATCTTTATGAAATAATGATACAAGCTACTAGCTTTGAATAAAAAGTCTTGTTCTTTATAAAAGTTAACACCTTTTGCATTAGTTGGGTTCAAAGTCTAAACTTTATGAATGAAATGTTATAGAACAACATTTTTATAACTTAATGATCTCATTCTTGAATAAAGTTTGAAACTTTGTGAAAGGTCTTTTCTTTAAGGTTTGATTTCTAAAGCCTAAAGTGACAAGATATCGTTTTTCTAACTCAAAAAGTTTAGACTTTCACATGTATTCTTGTCTTCAAAACAAAACAAAATAAAACTTTATGGAAGCTTAAAAGTTGCGCCACTTTGAAGAAATCATGAAGCAAACTTTTTAAAGTCTAAAACTTTGAGAAGGTTCATAGTCTTATCAAATCATGGAAACATAGAAAGGTGAAGCTTTTCTAATCATTCACTCATCATAAAGAGAAAGGAACAACTTTAAGCTAGAGATTAATAAGAACATAGGTTTCCAAAATAAGAAACTTAAGAACACATGAAGAACATCAAGAACATATTTTACTAAAAGAGGAAACTTAAGAACACATGAAGAATATCAAGAACACATTTTTCCAAAAGAGGAAACTTAAGAACACATGAAGAACATGAAGAACACATTTTCCCAAAAGAGGAAACTTAAGAACACATGAAGAACATGAAGAACACATTTTTCCAAAAGAGGAAACTTAAGAACACATGAAGAACATCAAGAACATATTTTTCTAAAAGAGGAAACTTAAGAACACATGAAGAACATGAAGGATCTTCTCAAGTTTTCACTTAGAGATCTTGGTCATGAAAGACCCAAGCTCCAAGCTTTCTTGAGCAAACAAAATGAAAAAGATGAAGATCACTACCTTTCTTGAAGATGGCGCAAAAATAAGAGAAATGGAAGAAGAAGATGATGACTCCTCTTGATGATGAAGGTGGCGGTTTTGCAAGAAGGAAGGAGAAGCTCTTGAAATCTTGTGGAAATGGAGGTTGTAGTGTTTTGATCTTGTCTCCAAAGACCCAAAGATGAGGTCTTTGAAGGGCTAAGTGAGTGGTTTAGGGTGGTGGTGGTGGAGAAAGGAAGAGGAAGATGAAGAAGATGAAGAAGTGTTTAGAGAGAAGTTAGAGAATTTGGCTTGAAGAGAGAGAATAGGATGAGTGAAAATGAAAATGAATGAGGGAGGGAGAGAGAGAAAGTGGCATCCACTTTAAGGAGGGAGGATGAGATATTTTTGCTTCACTTTGTGTTATCTTGTGTTAATTAGTGATTAAGGGGACAAATGGGATGATAGGGAGACAAAGCATGGTCAAACTCTTACATAAAGTAGTCTTGTCTCATACTTTTTGCTTTTATGACATCACTCTCTACTTTATTGTCTAGTTGACTAAATTTGAATTTAGTCATGTGATTAAGTGCTCATACAACTTAATTAAGGTGATTAAGCAAGAATTAGTGATTAACACACAAGAACATGATTAACAAAAATTAATCTCACGATTAAGCTTAATTAACCTTAATTAAACTCGAGTAAGCTAATTAAGGGCGATTAGTGCTTAAGTAAGCTATAGGGGCTCTAACTTGCTTAATTAGAGATTATCTAACCTCGATTAGGCATTCTCTTGACCCTTCTCGTCCGAGTCAACCCCTTAATTAAGCCCTAATCTCGAAATTCCTCATTAAGTGCCTAATTACTCAGGGTTACTACGGTAATTTAGCACGACATGAAATTGAGGATGTTACAGAAGAACTATGCATGTAAAGTATAATGACAAGAAAAGAATTAATGGGACATGACCCTTCAATCACTTCGATAAGGGAAGTAAAAGACGGTGATCCACAAAGACTCAAGGAACCTCTATGAGGCAAGGGTGACATGGAGGACCCTCCAACTTAGGGGTAACCGATATTGGCTTAGTCTGATTTGGTTTAGTACTGCTTGACGACGGTCACGAAATGAGCTCATGTCCAAAAGCAGTTTATTTCAAAGGAAAGTAAAAAATGTTAAGCACATGCTAAAAATGAAAGTAAAGTCAAAGTATAACCATGGTTAAGTTTATGATGATGCATGTCTATGCATATACTTATATTGTCAATTTGCATTATGAATGTATATTCCATGCTTTAGTATGTATGTTTAGTTATGATGATGTAGTTATGATGTTAAGTTTAAAAGCAACCCGCTTCGGGGTTTAAGTTTTCAAAATCATCAAAATTGAACTTATATCCATCCATTGTTTTTATAATTAAACCCGAAGTAGCTGGACTGCTGACAATGACACGGTGTTTGTCTAGTTGCGATCCTACTGAGAAATCTAGTATTTCTCATTCCTACATTTCCGTGTCGTCTTCGAAGATGTTGATGTCGGGCACGATGGTGATCTTCATTGAATTTCTAGTATGGCGTTGGCACTTCAACTTGGTGCTGAATGCCTCAGTAATGTCTGCGAGCACAGTGATGAAGGTCTACATCTTCCATGACCGTCTGTTTCAAACTCCTATGATTAGCCCATTTTTTAGACCACATCAGCCATTTGGTTAACTTGGATGACATCCGTCCTTACTTTCAGCAGTCGAGGTACCCCACTGATGATGAGACTGACTTGGATACCAGTCTAACTCTGAACGTTTCCTTGGATTCCGACCCTTCGGAGCCTTCCCACCGGAGCTATCATGTGGAGACTGACCTATCTGAGCCCTTCTATTTGCCTGTGATATGTCTGACATCTGACTCGCCTTCTTCTTCAGCAGTTCCTTGTCACACTCCACCCTCATTTCACAGTCACAAGTTCATTCGTACTCGTGCAGTGCCTCAAGGGCGTGGGTATGCTCGAGAAGAGGGACGTGGTGATGTTACTCCTAGTGGATTCGGGAATGGTTTCCTCCCGCCTAATAAGTTATATGGTGATTACATGTGGAGCTGAGCGTGAGGATAGCCCCTTTTCGTTGTAGTTATAGGGTTATCATTTTATTGTATGACATGCTTGGCCTGTAGGGATTTCTAATGTATTTTCTTTTATCATATATCTGGTAGGTTTTATGTGTAGGGTCGACAGTAGGTATCGAACCCATTATTATCTATATGTATGACTTTTAGTAACACTATTAGTATTATATTAGCTATGAATGGCCGTGGAATAAATGTTATGATTATCTAAATTGTTGTTATTCGCATGGTATGTATGAGATAGTGTTGTTATTATATGCATTCACAATGCACTCATGGCTCTTGGTTTTCAAAACAATTTACTAGTTATTATTCAAAAAAAATTTACCCCTATTTTCAGGTCAAGTAATTTCAAAAAGGTAATGTTAATTCCGTGAGCAAAAGTAACAACTAGTAATTTCACAATATGACTTAAGCATAGACTGGAACTATTAAGGTGTTACAGTAAGTCTAGTTCAGCCTATAGTACTTCTTTCCATTATGGCCAATCATTTATGCGTCAACATTTTTTTACGGTTCTTTGTTCAGTTTCCTCATTTTCATGTATAATATTTGCCATGGACCCACCTAACTTTATAACAAAAGCTAGCTCAAGACTGGAGGTTTGTAAACCCATATATATATTACAACCAAGACCTCCATGCCTAATCAATATGGGACTTGCACCATTCCTAATCCCTTTGGACTATATGTCCATGTACAAAAAATTGAGACCTTGCATTGTTATCGACCATTCCCAACCCTTTTACACTGTATATATTGAATATATATAGCTTTTAGACTATATATATGGAACAGAGAACTGGAAGATAGGCCATCGACCAGTGCAAAAGTAGGCTTTGATATCATATGACATGGACCTACCTAACTCCACTAATAAAACCTAGCTCAAGAGTGGAGGTTTGTAAACACATATATAAAACACCCAAGACCTCGTTGCCTAACTGATGTGGGACTTGCATCAATGTTAGCGCTATATTATATGCAAATATGTTATCGACAATAATTTCTCTTTGGTTCTATCTTTTCCTATAGAGACATAGTTTATTGGGATGATATCATTTTCAATATCTTCACTATTTTTGGGTACCTAAACATCTTCTGGCGTTTTGATTATATCAAAAATTTTGGACTACAACTAGAAAACTTACTATGTCCCTATCCTCTTCATCAAGAAGAGTATCACCATTAGAATCATTTACCTCCATAACATCATTTGCCTCTCTTCTTTTTCAAGGATTTTTATTTTTATAACCGATTGGTCTATTATGCTTCTGGCGTGTGATTGTCCAACAGAGGCATTAATTAAATTGGGACTTTTTAAGCTGGCATATGGGATTTAGTTATCCTTTCTAGTATCAGAAAATGCATTTGGCAACTCATTTGCAATTTTTCATAAATGTATAATATATTGAACTTCTAGTTACTTTGCCTTGTTCAAGGATCTATATATAGTAAAAATGATGCATTCCAATATACTTCCTTTTCCTGTTGTTCACTTTCTCCCCCTAAAGATGGAAACATTGTTGTATCAAATTGGAAATCTAAAATCAAGCCTTAAAGACATCTCCCATTTGGATTTCAAGATACTTAACTATGGATGGAAAATCATATCCAACATATATTTCTAATTTTGTTTGGAGTCCAATTTTAGTGAGATGAGGTGAGGCAATTGGAACATATATTGCACGTTCAAAAATTATTAAATGGGAAATATCTGGTTGGTGGCCAAAAGCTAATTAGAAGGGAGAGAATTGATGGCAACTTGTTGGCCTTGTATGAATAAGTGTTGCAACATGTAAAACAACATGCACCTAAGCAAAAATTGGGAGATTTGTTCTCATAAGCAATGGACTAGCAATCAATTAGAGGTGCTTTATAAATTATTTTGCTAGTAGCTGATTATGTGTATGAACATAAGCAATTGGATGTTCAACATCATTATATCACTAGCCATACAATAAGCATTAAAAGCTTCAGAAGTAATCACCAGCACTAACAAAACAAATTATTTTAATTAAATTATTTGGAAATTGTAATTTAATCAAATAATTTGCGCAAGTAATCTTACAAACTCTAGGTTAGATGATGGTAATAAGTACATAGTGGTCATCTCAAAGATGTATTTATTAAAGTTATAAAATATCTAAAAGGACTACATGGTGGATGAATTAGCCCACATATATCACCTTGAATTCCTTGTAGGAATTCAGGAGATTCAAATCCAATCTTTGTTGGCGATAGCTTGTAATTAGTTTACATTGAGAACACACAACATAAGAAAACTCATTAGATTAAAGAATCTTCTAGCTCCTCAATGAGTACCCGTATGAATTTTTAATAATTTTTCACTTTATTGTTGCTCTAGGATGCCCCAACCGATCATGCCAAATGAAAAATCATTTGGGTTAGCAAATGTCCAGTTTACTATAGCATGTGATTCAATTGTACTAATATTAGTGTAATATAAATCGAAAAAAAGTACAAGTAAATTCTTAGCTACAACTTTCTTTCCTAAAGCACAAGTTATAATATGTAAATACTCATTATTTCCATCACTCCTCATCTCAATATAATGTTCATTTCAATGAATATTGTAACATCCCAAACTCTAGGGATAGCCCGGTGTAGCAGGAAGCTCCGACCCAAGGCAATGGCAAAATTATAAATAGGTAAGCCATAGTAGAGTTTTGTAATAAAAGAACTAATCTAGTAGGAATCTATACTACCAGATGGCATAAATATCAATTGAAAACCTTAGAATGTGTGGCTAGAAATTAGCCATTGGTGGCCGAAAGAAGACTACCCAAAATTCCAGCTTAAGATAATTTAAATTTCCATTTAAATCTGCCAATAAAAACTAACTACTAATTTAAGAAGCAAGACAATATTTTTCTCTTTTTTCTCCTTACAACTTTTGGCTCCTTCTTCCCACTACTTCTATTTTCATTCTCACATTACCCAATTTTACTCTTGTTCTTCTATCTTGCTTGTATTGCCCAAGTCTCTAACTCTTCAGTTTGTTTATTCTTAATATGCCCTAACACCTGCCAAAAAGCTCCTTCCTTTGAGTCATGTAATCTTAACCAAGCAAGGTGCAGGAAGTGATTTGTGCTCATCTTGAGGCTTTTAGGGGAGTAAAGGCACCAAAAGATTCAAGTTAAAGAGTTACAAATCTTGAATTTGAGGTAGGATTCCTAAGACTTATGGTGTTCTAGGGTTTTCTTGTATCATTTATGATATGTTCATCTAGGGTTTTGTATGATGTTAATAGAACCCTTTCTAGTGTTTTAAGGTTAGGGCAACTTGATTAGTGTTAAAGGATAGATTAGAAAACCAAATAGTCACAAAATAGAAAAACTATAGCAGGGGAGCTTAAAAGCAGTCTGCACAATGAAAGGTATATCTTAGCCTACAAAATTCAATTTTAAGTCAAGCTAATTTTAGATGAGACCTACTTGAAGATGAATACAACCATATAAATTATAGGTCCATTGGATTTGAAATGAAGGAGTTCTGATTTTTAGAATTTAGCTATTAGTCAACACTCCTTGTCCTAACTAGTGTGTGATGAAATGGCATAACTTGATCTATATAACTTTAATTTGGATGAAACCAATTTTATTATAAATCTAACAGAATTTAAGACTTAGATTTTTAGTGGATTGTTCCTAGTAAATTTTTAAATTTAACTTATACTCCATTTAGTTTGAAACAGGGTAGTTCTAATGAGGAGCTCATAACTCGAGCTCTACCTACTCAATTAGAGTAAGACTTGTTGGATTTGAAAGAGGGTACATATAGGTACATACTAGTATAATTTCGGATCAAAAGAATGTAAGATGAATTTTTAGTGATTTTCTAATTTTCTATATGCAAGGCTATCTTAATATAAGGTAACCTTGAGTAGAACCTTAATAACTTAAGTTATACATATCAAAATTCAGTGAAACAAAAGAGGTTTGAAAGTATACTAGTAAGGCTACATTCTATTAAAATTTGAGATCAAAATGAATTAAAATGGAATTTTAGTATAATTTAGAATTTCTAGGCAGATTCAAGGACAGTATGACAACTTGAGAGCTTCATAACTTAGTTAAATGGACTGAATTATTTATGCAGTTACACACTAAAATGATGTTATGTTGGCATATTATTATGACGATCATGATTTTTGTGACTAGCTAGATTGTTAACTATGCTGTTTTTTTTTTTTTTTTGGACCTTTCCTATTGTGAGCTATCATGCTATCGGATTTTCAGCTAAAGTATATGAACCACATAGTATAATCATAAGTTTATCAAGCATTTTCATTCACAAGTGTATGAACTTTAAGATGGTTATGATTCCCTATGACTTGGGCTAGCCTCTGAATAGATTTAAGGGAAATTAGTCGGTGTGAGAGTTAGAGAAAGTAAACCCAATAATCACGTATAGGAATAAGCTCAGTCCTAAAAAGTAGGCTATGACCCAAAGGTGAGAGAGGTCATTCACCTCCAAAGGATCAAATACAAAGAAAATATGAGAAATATAGACACCCTAGGGAAGGTGATATTTAATGCTTAGGTGTGTTAAGCAAAGAAAGTTAAGAAAACAGAAGAAAGTCAAGTGCACTTGTATCAGTAGCTAGCAGCATCTCCATGTACATAAGTTCTAATTATTAATTTACCTAATGTTACTACTATGAAACTGCTCCTTTAAATATCAAGTGTATGAATAAAACTAACTTGCTTTAGAAGGAAAGTTTTGAACTTGATAAAACTGAAACCTATAATTGATTTGGCATGATCACCATTTTATAATAAATCGAAGTAGATGGGGATGATGATGACAACGCTGTATGTGGTAGTTTAGGATATCCTACTAAGAATTTAAAACTCTCACTCTTATATATGTTTTCATGTCGTCTCCAGATAGCCCGGGAGATCCTGATGATGGCTATCTTGGACTAATTTGATAGAGGTTGGATGGATGACTTAATGTTACTGTCAAACAGGTCCATTTATTTATTAGTAACAATTCCTAAGTATGATAATATGACTTAAGCATGATATTACGCTTGGGAGGGATTATAAATATCTTTAAAAGTCAATATCTTTCTTCGTGAAACAAAATAGTAACTTTTCCAGAGCCTTGAATCACCTTGAAACTACCAATGATGGTATTAACATGTACTTCTTCCATTCATAGATGAGTAAAATATAAAATATAAAATATAAAATATATCGTGATATGTCATAAAACCGTTAACATAACATGGAACTAAAAAGAGGAAACATGTCATATAATCCTTTCACAAAAATAAATCATTCACAATCATGATATATTATTAGTGTAGTGGTGACATAAATACAAGTATCACAAGAGTATCGTGAAAGCATCGATATTATGTACAACTATTTTGTGATGTATTCATCATAAAAGCAGACAAGTTTTTTATGATATATTATTATTTTTCTGGTATATTGATTCAATAAAGTAAATGATATATTGAATCTCAAAATTTTCACATAAAAAATGACATGATTAATACTTATGGAATATGCCATAAATAGCATAATTAATTTTGTTAATATTGAGATTTGATACTAAATTCTCAAATAAAATTAAAAAAAATAGTATCTTAGAGAAAAAAAAATCATAGTCTCAGTTTATACAATGAAAAAAATTAACACAATTAGTAAACATTTTAATCATTAAATCAAATGACTAATTTTTCCACCAGGATCTTTATAAAAAAAAAAAAAAAAAGAGCACATATGCATCCAAATGAGTCATAATATAATCATGTCATGGTTAGCTAAAGTATCTTCAAAAACAAAATTTGGTTTTTTCCTTTTCTCATTCTTTTTCAGTAATGCTTGATAAAGATCAAGAAAATCTCTCAACGTTCGACAAGTACGTGATCAATGTACTTTGATGTCATAATGATAGTATTTTTTTTTCTTCTTACCTAAATTTTTAATCGGTAAATCCATCGGTAAGTAGCATATTTCTTGTAGTGATATCACCTAAAATTAATCAAATTGTTCATATATATTGTTTTTCCTTTTACTATACCAAGGAACATTGCAATTCTTTTCTATTAATCAACAATTTTCTATGGAAAAAATTCACCTACTTAAATAAAAAATTAATAATAATAATAATAAGATTAAATAAATTGTCTCAATAGCAATAGTATCAACTTTCTTGCCTTACTCATCATTTTTCCACTCTCTTCCCCTCCTCTACAATCAGCTATGCAGAAAAAAAAAAATAATTTCATATTTCACTCATATGTTATTGGAAGGAAAAATTTATACCATAAGAAATTGAAAAAAAAAAAAAAAACAATTGCAAATGGCAAGTATAAATCAATGAAAGGAACGATGAAAGGATTTTCTTGTTCACAACTTCTCTAACAGAGACGGGTGGAGGAAAGGGTAAGCATGACGATAATATCAAAAGGATAAAACATTTAAATATTAGACAGTCATGATTTTAATACATTTAAAATAGTATAAACGATATATACTTTTGTTTTCTTTATATTACTCGACTTTTCACTTATTGTAAATAAATAATATTTTAATTTATTACATATGTGGTCATTTCATTTCTTGTTATATATAAAATATTTAATAAAACATTTTTATTTATAATTCACAGAGTTGAAGTGCAGGCAGCATTAAGTGGAGCTGTCCACATTTAACCACTCGCCAAGTCGTATATGCTATATGCATATGCTTCTCAAAGAAGAATATCTTCTGCACAAGGAGCCAATGGGGCATTCACGTTTCGGTTCAAATTAGTTTTGAGATAAAAAAAATTAACTGATCTAAGTAATAAAGTTTATTTTAGTTTAATTTGGATCGGTCGGATTACCTTTTAAAAACTAAACAAAGTTAAATTAATTTAAATTTGATTGGATTGGTTAGTTGATTCAATTTTTTATTAAAATTTTTATAAAATAAAAAATAATTTTTTAGTTCAATAAATCAAATTAATCATAAATAATTTTATAAAATATTATAAGAATTTAATTTTGATGTACAAATAGTATAAAAGATTTTTACACTATAAAACGATCATATCATTTTATTTACATGGTCATTTAAATAATGGGTGTAAGACTTAACCATATTTTCTAATGTAATAATATATGTAACATCCCTATTTCCGAGCTCCGACTTTGCCCCAGGATGATCAATTCCGATTTCTGATTTCATTTTCGAAATTCAGATAGAAATGATTATTTCCGATTTCCAAGTTTGTACGGCTGAATTCCTGACTTCATCATCGAATTCTACACAGAATGGTATAAATTCCGAATTCCGAGTTCGCCTTACTAAATATACGATTTCCGACTTAGTCTTGCTCAATATCCGGCTTCATGTTTCAAGGATAAATATACCCGGGTTCCGACCTCATCACACACTGTATATAAATCCCGACTTCCGGGTTTAAGTACTTGGGTTTTGAATGCCCGAGTTCCGACCTCATGCCTCATGCTTCACAATAGTGTGCGTGGTTTCCGAACTCAGAAGTAATGGTTTAACACAATAGTACATGAGTTGAACTCAATGGACATGAGTTCAAATCTTTGAGTTGATTTCGGTTATACACGACTTCCGATCTCCGATTTTATGTGCATTGACATTCCCGAGTTCAGATAGGGAGTTCCGAGATTATATGATTTTCAGTTGCATTACTTCCGATATCCGACCTTGATTCCAGGAATCAGAATAAACAATATTTCCTCAAGTCACCAACAACATGGTACGATTTCCGATATCCGGTTTCAGCTTCAAGCACTGTAAAAAAGGTCACGAGTTCCGACTTCAAGTAATATAGGGACGAGTTCCGATTTCAGGTAGAGTGGAAGCGTATCCCAGTTTTTGAACGACGTGGAGAGCAAGTTGGCCACAAAAGTGAGAGACGTGGCCGAACTTCAACCACAAATCTTTAGCCAATCAACACCACATTTTCTTGTATTTAAGTCAGACTTCCCCCTTCAACCCCAGCTGATTTACGTCTCCTTTTCCTCCTTTTGCTCCAGCCTTCTCCTTCCCTTCCTCTCTCAACCAAACTCCATCAAATCCCCAAGCTTGGTCAAGGGTCCATCAATCCAGAAATCAGATTCAGCAAGATCATACTCCAAAGAGGTAGGATTCTACTTCTATTCTTGAATTCCTTGCACTATGATTGCATGAGATTGAACTCTTCCTTATGTATTTGATGAATTATTGGATGTGTTATGATGGATTATGCTGAATTATGATTTAATTCATAGGAGATTTTGAGTTAGAATTATGATTAGAAGGAGAAAATTAGAAGAAATGGATGGGTTGGGATGCTGCCTGAGTGAGAATTCCACGGCAGTCCGTACGGCAGAGTGTACGGCTCCGCCTACAACCGGTTAAATCCGATGAAACCATTTTTAGATGAAAGTAGACATCCAGGGCTTTCCATGGATATATCATATAAGGTTATTGGATTAGTATTGAGAGAGATATGAATTTTTGAAGTTTGACCTAGGGTTCAGGACTTTCATCCGGGCAAGGTGACTTATGGAGGGTATAACTCACCCTATACAACTCCAAATTGAGTGAGACCAATTTTGTTAGAAAGCTTACACATAGGGAAACATCCCAATATGAAATTCCGAGTTTGTTATGCTCCCAATTGATCCCACTAATTCGAGGGAGTTGCTCTATGTCCAATCCAGACTAAAACAGAGTAGTTCAGGAAGGTCGATTTTCAGGACTTGTAACTCGAGGTATACTTAAGCAAATGGAATGAAACCAAATGAAAGATTGTCCTGTTAGCTTGAATATGAGACCAAATTCGTATGATTTGAGCTTAGTTTCGATTTTTAGTGAATTTATACTTCCAGGAGTGTAATTCGGGCTAGTGGCTGACAGGCTGAGGTAAAAGTTGAATATCTTGAGTTTTGTAAATCGAAATGATATGGGACCAAAGAGGTTAGAAAGTAGACACATAGAGCTATGATATATCCAAACTTCAGTTTTAAATGAGTTGAATAGAAATAAAGGTGGATTATACAAAATCCGGGCAGAACTGAGCAAGTTTGGCAGAATGGCTTGGCAGAATGGCCAAGTTGATAATTTTACAAGTGTTGGGGAAACAAATAAGGTTTAAGTGAGGATTGCCAGTTTTGCAGTGATATATATATATATATGTTTTAGATTGATTATGTTGCTATGATTGATTTGTCTGTGAGAACTGGCACTATTCATGGGGAAGCGGATCTGATCCGTCATGCTGCCGAATTTATGGTAGAAGTTTATGAAATTGGGAATGTTTACATGCAAGGATAAATCTGATGATGATATGGATTACCAAGGAAGAATTAGAATATGAATGGGTATATAGAAACCCTATATTTGAGAATGACATAAGTATGATAAGAGATATGTGAGACTAAACTATGAAGCATATATTCAAGAATGACATAATTATGTTATGAGGTATATGTACAAGTACACTCAATATGACTACGCTTGATTATGCATGAGAGTGAAAGAATGTAAATATATTGAATGTAAATCCCTTCACTCGGAGGCAGTTACTTAAGATCCCTCCCTGTGAAGGCAGTTAAATATAACGATATGAATCCCTTCACCTGGAGGCAGTTGCACTTTGAATCCCTCCTTGTGAAGGCAGCTAAAACTATGAGATCCCTCTACCTTGGAGGCACGTGGTCAGATGAGATCCCTCTATGTTGAAGGCACGTGGTCAGATGAGATCCCTCAATTTTGAGGCACGTGACCAGAATCGATCCCTTCACTTAGAGGCACGTGACCAGAATGAGATCCCTCCAAGACTAGAGACACGTGGATCCCCTTGCGGGTGAGTCGGTGTGACGACGGTCACGGGTGAAGCTGACGAGCTCACTCCAAGGCCAGACTACCGAAGGGCAGAAAAGGCACCCTAGGGACGGCGATATGTAACGCCTAGGTGTGCAAAGTAAAAGATTAAAGATTAAAGCTTATGCAGGTACCCCACTCACATGAGGCATGGCATCGACCCAGCTAGTGTGAGTATAGGGGATAGAACTTACATGAGGCATGGCTTGACCTAGCTAGTATAAGTACCAAAGGGAGATCCCACAATCCTAAGGAACGTGATATGGCGATCACGCTCTGATGGGGTATGACATGGCGATCATACTCTGGAATGTGGCACGTAAAGATTTCATGATGACAAAGAAAAGAAAGATGAAGGAAGAAAAGCAAGTTTTATGCCTATGTATGAATTCAAAAACAAGTTAAGTTATGTACAGATGTTAGGTTCTCAGCATATTGATGTCATGTGGGCATCATCTTAATATACTGTAGTACCAGTAAAGTATATGTAGAAATTATGTCTATAGTGCATTGAGGCTATCGTACTTTATTGTATTTCAGTTATTAGTCCCAACATGATTCATGACTTGAATTTTTATGAATTCTCTTAGATGCCAAGTGTATAATAAAAGTGAACGTTGCTTCGGATAATATATCTTCTAACTGTAAAATTAAATAGTCCACATTATATGTTCACCTTCTTCATAATAAACCGAAGCAAACTGGGGATGACAACGATGACATTACATGTGTATTGTAGAAAATCCTACTGAGAATTTATAATTCTCACTCCTATTTTCCGTGTTGTCTCCAGAAAGTTCAGGAGGTATCAGAGAAGCCTTGAGGAGTTCTTTGTCAGATAAGGTCCGTTCAGGTAACAATAACAACTCCAGGGTGTGGTACTATGACTTAAGCATAGTACTGTACTTAGGAGGGTGTTACAATATATAACTAGATGACAATATAAAAGTTTAAGAGTTTAATTGGTATGTGTCACGACCCAACCCAGGCCGTGACCAGCGTATAGGGACATGTCTCTAGCAAGCCTACTTTATACTTTATTTTAATAGAAAATCGGGCAGAGTCTCCTTTGTATTTAGGACTATTCCCAAATAAGGATCCTTTCCTTGCAATTTATACAAACACACAGAAATCATTGAGGATCCAGGCATTCTCAAAATGCACCCCACAGCACATAACATAGGATTTTGAAAAAAATGTCATTCTTATGAAAAGATAAATATACATATCCATACGTGAACTTAATCCATAGCCATTAGAAATTTAAACTTGTCATAACTAACAATTACACTTTATGACAATATATAAACTCATACAGGAAGAACCCTACCTATGGATCAATGGAGCACCATTAGACATTAAACAAAATATAACCAAATGCTGACAACCTCTGGAGTCACCCAAATAAGAGTGTGGGTTTATTGAGATGTATGATCAATTGGATTTTTATGTACTTATTTTCTCTCATTCCTAGCTCATTAATTCTCTCTTATGCCTAATTGTTTTGAATTGGACCATTTTGTATTGTTTGGATTTTGTTTGGGTTTGAGTTAAATTTTCCAGCATTAGGCAAATTCTGACACTGTTTTGGTTTTTGGGTTATATCTTGAGTTGTAGAGCTCATTTTATTGTGATTCTTGATTTGTAGAAAAACTGAGAGATAGGGCTACAAGTTATATGAAGAGCTCAAAAGCCAATTCTGGTGTTAAGAAGCTAAAATTGGGCCTAGAAGTGAACTGAAGTGGTGCAGCCGCGGATTCTGAGTAGGGTGTGGTATTTCGGCCATATCTCGGTCCACATATGTCCGATTGAGCCCGTTCCAGTGGCATTTTGAAGCTGACATCCAAGGGTACAATTCTTCTTCAGAGTGGAAATCCAAACGGAATCGTTTTGATAGACAAAACGGTAGAAGAACGTTACTCACGGAATTAGCTATAATGATTTCATGTTTTTAATGTAACTTTCTTTCTATAATTCAGATTTTAGCAAATAAGATGTCCAGATTCAAAGGAGAGAAAGAGAGGTTTAATGTAGTAATGACAATTTAATAATTTTAGGCGTTTTGATTCAGTTTGGGTTGGCTGACTTAGGGGGAAGCCAGAATTGTAAGGGAGACAGATTTTGGAAAAGAAAATTTTCGATTTTGGTTGTTCTTCTTCTCCTCTCTTCTCTCACTCACACCCCCCCACCTTAACAACTCGTCTTCCTCCATTCATGGAGGAGTAAGCTTCTATCTAATCCAAGGATTCAAAGGAGCATTGGTTGTCTTGAGGATTTGCGCAACCAAACTTCATCAAATCAAATCGGTTTTCTACTCCCTTTTCTTTCATTGTGATTACTCCAATTTCGGATTTGAAGATCTTTGATTCGGAATTGTGTGGATTATGATTGATTGCTTACTTACTTGCTTGCATATTGCTCGATTGATTAATGTGTAATGCAATTGCGTGAATAGAATCATTTTCATGTTTGAATTTGATGATTGATTACATTGGTGCTTGAAAATTAACATGAATTGGTTAGGTTCTAGAGGTTTCTGAATTTAATCATTTATTTGTTAATTGAACGTGTAACACCCTAATAAACCCATACTACGCTTAAGTCGTATTACGGCATTTTATTAGTTGTTACTTATGCTCGTGGAAAACTAAACTTTATTTGAAATTAAATTACGCGAAAAATACGGTAAAATTTTTCTTTTTCTTTTGAAATACGTCGTCACTTTTTGAAAGTAAAGCCTCGCACGAGAAAGTAGCAGTAAACGAGCGTATTGCAAAGATTTCAGTATAAATTGAAGGAACAGGGATAAATCAAAATACCATGCATTCAATTACTACAACAACCAAAATATAATTAGTCTCATAATATCCAACAAATACATAAAGAGAAAACTCATGGTCATGCCATGGCCCCGAAATCAAAGATACATAGGTCTGATACAAAATGAAATACAACAGATAAGGAGCACTAATGAAATAGGCCCACGTAGACATATGCTGGCTTCTCTGTCCTTTCCATGCCCTTTAATCGGATGGACTCAAGTTCTTGAGTGCCTGGTCCCCCTCGCTCCTCGGCCTCGGGGAACACGAGGAGTGCGGATGATGCGAGGGTGCCTACTGATCACCTCGACGTGACGGAAACGACGACCTGGGGTATGGCTGGGCACCAAAGAGCGTGCCTCGGAGGGGTCCTCCTCAGACTCGGCAGGGTGATACTCGGGGAGCGGCGGCGAAGCGGCCCTAGGAGTGGCCGTCGAGCTCACCTCTATCACAGGGATCTCTTGCGGGGGTGCGAACTCAGCTGTGGGCAAACCCGGCGACATCGGCTCCATCTAGATGTCGGGCAATGGCTTGGGCGGAAAATCCCAAGGACCTAGGGGCTGTCCAAAGAGAGCTGAAGAGACGTCTACTAGGGCTGGCGGGTTTTCTGACTCCTCTTCTTCAAAAATTCGACCCAGATAAAAATGTGTACGAACTACTGTGGTGGTCATGGCCACAATAGCGTGTGTATCCCCGTCGTAAGCCCACTCATGGTGGGGAGGGTCCATGCTCCATTCCACGGGGTGAGCCATGAGTATCTGGTGATGAGACGGAAAAACAACTAAGGTGAGAAATAAGATTTCTCAGTAGGACTTGACCCTAACACGTAAGTGTCATCGTCATCGTCCCAGCCACTTCGGTTTTATAAATAAAAACAGTGAGCATGCAGCAAATTCAATTCTTAGATTTTCGAAAACATGAGTATCCGAAGCGGATTCAATTTTTAACATACCTTCTAATTAATTGTATCATAATAATCATAAGCACAAGTGTAATCGTATAAAACATGCATGTCCAAGCTAGACGATTCTCTTAACTTCTTCCCTTTTTAGGGTTTTGGACCGAAGTCCCTTTTCTTTTCTTAACTTGACTTTATCTTTTCACCCACTAAACATAAGTGGTAATGAGCTCATACCGTGGCCATCGCCACCATAGAATTTCTCTGACTTACACTAGTGAGTCATGCCATGCCTCATGTAAGACCTATCCCCTATACTCACACTAGCTGGGTCATGCCATGCCTCATGTGAGTCGTGGGTGAGGGGAAACTTAAATTAGGTTACCTTCCCTTTTGAAGGATCACTTACTTGAATTAAACTTCTTCTTATTTAAGCATTATGATGCAAAATATTTCTAAGTCCATAATTCTTACAAAATTTCTAGAAGATAACTATCAAGCTTCCCAAAATTTTGCCAAACAGAGAAACCAATGTCATATAACATTAAGCATCATATCATATCATCATCATCATGATCATCATCATAACATCATCATACCATCATCATCATCATCATCATCATAACATCATACTTGCACATAAACATAGGCATATTCTCAAGCAACATTTTATGAGCTTAGCTTAATAAATTGGGTGCAAACTTTTAATTGAGGTTGTCTCTTGTGTAAACTTCTTTTATTGGGCATAATGCCAATTTTGTCTAATGTTCTTTTTGATACTTTTTAAGTTGAATTATGAGGGTTCTCTAATGCTTAATGTAAGGGTATTAATGTCTTAAAGCTTATTCCTCCTTATTCTTTAACTTTTACCATAACCAGTTTTTACTTTTACAGTGGAGTAGTAACTTTGAAAATTCACGAAAATTTCATCTTTTACTCTTTTGTTTCGAATTTTTGTGTGGATGTACTTCTCTGAGTCTATTTTTAAACAAAATAAGCCCCACTTAAAAATTCATTTTGTAGCTTGAGTTATACACATTTTATTCTGACTGTTCCGGATTGAAAGTTCATCCCGGGTCAGTGGCTTGTCCACTTCACTGGGAGTACCTCACATGGAATCTGACAAAACTGTTTTATGGGAGTGTTCTTCTATGTCTTATCTTTCTAACAAACTTGGTCCCACTCAAAAATGTTATGTATAACTTGAGTTATGCATGTTTTATTATCTACTGCCCGGACAGAAACCCATCCAGGAACAGCAAACTTTGAAAAATCATATCTCTCTCGTTTTAAGGCCAAATCTCACATATTTTATATGTATGGAAAGCTATTTGAGTCTACTTTCACAGAAAATTAGTTTCGTTGCATTTTGAGTTTTGTAGCAATAAACATACCGCACGCTTTACAGACTGCCAGAATTCCAGATTCACTAGTTTTTAAGTTTTTCACTTCAAGCTTATGGAAAAATTGTTATATCACTTCAAATCACCACTTTCATCTTTTAACTCATCATCATACTCAAAGTTTTAGTCACCAAATCAGTATTTTGAACCAAAATAAAGCAAGATACATAAAACCAACATGCCACATAATCTCATTTCAAAATAACACTTTCAACAAGACAAGGAACTCATAGAGAAAAAATTTGGTCATGAGACCTTGAAGCAAGCTTTAAAACCACCTAGCTATGAAGAGCTTAGGGGTTCTAAAACTTAAAAAGTACATGGAGGAGAAGGATAGAGTCGCTACCAAAAAGTTCCTTTTTGAAGGCTTGGAAGATGAAGATGGTTGGAGATGGCCTCCTTCTCCTTGAGCTTGATTTTGGGGCTTGGTGAGTGTTTGTTTTGTTTCTCCAAGAACCAAAGAGGGTGGTCCTTGAAGGGCTTGTGAGAATGGTAAATGGAGATGAGTAGGGAGTAGTATGAGGGTTGGAAGAAAAACAATGAAGCTTGGAAGAAGGAGAGAGTATGAGACTTGGAGAGAGGAGAAAGCTTTGTGTTCTTGGTGAGAGGAATGGAAAAATGAAATGAGGGGGGAAGAGTGACTGAATGTGGCGCAAAAATGAGAGAGGGAGTGAGGTGACTTTGCTTCTTACAACAAGCTAGAGAGTGGGAAAAACCATAGGGCAAAAGGGAGTGTTGTGTTTTCTTTGAGTCTTGCTTGATTGGGTAAAGGCTTGTAGTGTTTCTTTTCTAGTGGTTAAGAGCATGATCTATCCTAGGATTGGCATTTGGATGGTTGTGATCACTCCAAGTGTCACAATCTTGATGAAGGAGAGTACAACTCTTCTCATGACTTAAGGGATCTACTAATGTGGACTCTTGATCTTGTGGTGTACGATGAGAAGGTAAATGGATGGTTGGATATGGCTTTTGCTTTGACCAAACTTTCAAACCATAATTAAAGGGAAGTTTCTACATCTTTATAATTGTTGTAATTGTCTAAATGTTAATTAATTCACTTGGTTTAAATTACTCATTAGCACATTTTAATTAAAAAGGATTTTCCTCATTAATTTTGTAAGAAGATGTGAAGGTTACTGTGATTAAGTTTTGAGACTTATATGCTCTTAGTTAATTAGATTAGATCACCTTGATTTTATGTTTTAAATCATGGATTAATAAGGATTGGGCAATTAGGCTTTTAATTGTAACTTTTAATGCATTAAATCTCAATTGTCGATTTGCCTTTAATTTACTAAGCTCTTGCTCTCGAGATTAATCGATTAATTCTCAATTAATCGTTAACCCCTCTAATTAGCCGGGAACACCGAGCTAATTAACTTAGGTGAAAATGGGGATGTTACAGAACGCATGAAGGTTTTCATGTGCAATGTCGTATCCGAACAGAGGTTTCTTTCGGGTTTGATGTCAGTCGCTGATTTGATTTGAATGATTATTTTTAGAATCCGATGATAGATGAGCCACTGTCTTTCTTGATTCTTGGATTGGATGTTCCAAATTCTATTCATTTCTTTTATATTCATTTCAGTATTTTAAATTCCTAAACCCCCCCAATTTCCTGATCATATAACATTGTCATCGCTGAGAAACGACCCGGGTTGCACCCTTGCTACGAGTTTAGTGTAATTCGATTTTTATTGTAATTTGATCGAGCTCGGCACTCGAGTCAATGTAGAAACCTGAAATTGCATTTACACCTGTCTAGAAACATGGAAAAAGAGGAGGAGTGAGTCATACAGACTCAATGAGGGACAATATATCTATAGCAGGAATGAGACAAGCTGAACACAAGATTTTAGAAAAATACAACTTTATAGGTTTCTTAAGAATCTCGTATCTCATTTCTTAAGCAATATACTCCCTATATATATATGCATAATATGTACGAAAATAATTGCGATGAATCATGTGTAAATATATATAAAATAGGGCATAAAGATAGAAATACTTCACAAAATATAAAGAATAATTACTTGCTTCAATGTCATGATAAAACTTAAGGGAGGATCTTATTTCAGAAAATAGCTGCCTGATTGGGTGGCCCTGTGGTCTAACCCCAATAGTAAAAGGTAACTTTATGTAACGTTCCGATTTTCGACCTCAAATGGACTGGGTTGATTTTCCAATTTCTGACCTTATGCTTCAAATGCAAAGGATATTAGTTCCGACTTTATGATTGATTGTTCATATAAGACACGATTCCCGACCTACAAGTTAATGGACGCGAGATCGGATTACCGAGTTGGTCTCCAAGTTCGACCAAAATTTATATGGGTTCCGACCTCATACTTTGTTCCGAAGCTTCACATAAGAACAGACATGATTTCTGATCTCTAAACTTGTGTCTAGGTCTCAAATGAGGTAAGCATGAGGTCGGACATCCGACTGCACCTTCAAGTTTCCATGACTTCCGAGTTCATCTTAATTTACCGACTTCCAGGTTTAAGCATTTGGGTTTGATATTGTGATTCTGAATTTAATATTTCCGACCTTAACAACACCCAGCATCCTCATCCCGACTTCCGACTTCACTCTGTGTTGATAGCTTAACACAATGGTTACAAGTACAGACCTTTGAGTTGAATGTAACGAGTTCCCACCTTAGGGATTGGACTCAATTAGAATGGATACGAGTTCATATCTTTGAGTTGATTTCTAAGTCATACACTAGTTCCGATCTCATAGCTTATTCCCAGGAGCCTTCCATGTCTGTTGGTGTTCCCAACTTTGAATGGGGAGTTTTGAGATTAGGTGATTGTAAGCTATATGACTTCTGATTTTCGAATTTACCCCCAAGTGTCAAATAAGGTTGGATGATTTTCGACATTCGGCTTCAGCTCCAAGCTCAAATAAAAGGGACACGAGTTCTGACTTTACACATAAAAGAGCCGAGTTCCGATTTCAGAATATAGTGGAAACGAGTTCCACTTTTAGGCGACATGGAGAGCAATTTTGTCACAAAAAGAGGATGACATAGAGAGCATTCTGTCACATAAAGAGGGCGACGTGGAGAGCAATTTGTCACAAAAAAAGGGGAAGGTTGGCTGAAATTCAGCCTTGTGTTTTGAGGCCAATCAAAACCTTCGAAGTTAACTACCACTCATGCCTATATAACACATTCTCCTCCTCTCACTCAGCCTTACTTCTACGTTGCCTTCTTCCCCACTTCAGCTCTCTTTTTCTCTTCCCCACTCACCTAACTCCATCATTCCCTCAAGCTTAACAAGGTTCTAACACTTCAAGCTTTAGCATTTAGCTCAAATCACACTCCAAAGAGGTAGGATTCTATTCTGTTCTTGAATTACTTGCACTATGATTGCATGAAATTGTACTCTTCTTCATGTATTTGATGGATTATGATTGGATTAATAGGAGATCTTGGGTTGGAATTATGGTTAGAAGAAGAAAACTAGAAGGAGTGGAGGATTAGGATGCTGTCCAGTTGAGGAATTCCACGACAGTCCGTATGGCAGAGTGTACGGCTTTGCCTATAGCCGGTTAAATCTAATGGAACTATTTTTAGATGAAAGTAGACATTCAAGGCTTTCCATACATTTATCATATAAGGTCATTGAATTACTATTGAGCAAGATATGAATTTTTGAATTTTGACCTAGGAATCAGGACTTTCATCCGGGCAGAGTGACTTGAGGAGGGTGTAACTCACCCTACACAACTCCAAATCGAGTGAAATCAATTTTGTTAGAAAGCTTACACATAGGGGAACATCCCAATATGAAATTCTGAGTTTGTTATGACCCCAATTATTTCCAATGGTTCAAGGAATTTACCCTATGTCCAAACCAAGCCAAAATAGGGTAGTTTACAAAGGTCAATTTTCAGGACTTATAACTCGAAGAATACTTAAGCAAATCAAGTGAAACTCATTGGAAATGAAAGGTTGTCCTGTTAGCTTTGATATGGCACCAATTTCGTATGATTTGAGCTTAGTTTCGCTTTTCAGTGAATTTATACTTCCAAGAGTGTAATTTAGCCCAGTAGCCGAATAGGCTGAGGCAAAAGTTAAATATCTTGAGTTATATAAATCAAAATGATATGGGACTAAAGAGGTTAGAAAGTAGACATATAGATCTATGACATATCAAAATTCAGGTTTAAATGAGTTGAATAGAGGTAAAGGTGGATCATGCAAAATTCGGGCAGAATTGGACAAAATTGGCAGAATGACCAAATTGATGGTTCTACACATGTCAGTGGACATATAAAGTTTGAGTTGAGGATTGTAAGTTTTACCTTGATAGATATGTTAAGATTTATTATACTGCTGTGATTGATTTGTCCGTGAGAACTGGCACTATTCATGGGAAAACGGATCTACTCCGTTATGCTGCCAAATTTACGGCAGAAGTCTAGGAGACTATGAGTATTTGTATTACAAGGAATTTATGATATGAACAGCTATATAATTATGAATACATATGTAGGAATTTTACATGCAAAGATGAATTTAGGTATGATATGAGTTATGACGTATATGGAAGTAAATGACGAAGCATATGTATGAGAATGAAAAGACATGAGCATATTAAATGTGAATCCCTTCACTCAGAGGCAGTTAATTGAGATCCTTGTGAAGGTAGTTAAATGATAAAATGTGAATCCCTCCAAGACTAGAGGCACGTGAATCCCTTTGTGGGTGAGTCGGTGTGACAACGGTCACGAGTAGAGCTAACAAGCTTACTCCAAGGGCAAGCTACCCAAGGGCAGTAAAGACTAAAGACTAAAGACTAAAAACCAAAATTAAAGCATATGCAATCACCCCGCTCACATGAGGCATGGCATGACCCAGCTAGTATAAGTATCGAATGAAGATCCCATATTCCTAAGGAACGTGACATGGCGATCACGCTCTGATGGGGTATGATATGGAGATCATACTCTAGAATGTGGCATGTAAAAATATGATGATGAGTCTATATTCCTAAGGAACGTGACATGGTGATCACGCTCTAACGGGGCATGACATGGCGATCATACTCTGGAATATAGCATGATGATCCCATACCCTAAGGAATCTGACATGGCGATCACATTCTGATGGAGTATGACATGGCGATCATACTCTGGGACGTAGCAGAAAGAACATATTCCTAAGGAATGTGACATAGTGATCACATCCTGATGGGGTATGACATGGAAATCATACTCTGGAATATGTGTAACAAGTAAAAGGAAGATAAAGAAAGAGAAGCAAATTTTATGTATATGCATAAGTTCAAGTACAAGTAAAGGCATGTGCAGATGCTACGTGTATGTTAATATGTTGCAGTTATTATTCATGGTATCGTTCATGAATTGATTTTTATGGGTTCTCCCAAATACCAAGTGTATGATTAAAATAAGCTTTGCTTCGGATATTATATTTTTGAACTATAAAATTAAACAGTTTGTAAAGCATGTTCACCTTTTTCAAAATAAACTGAAGCAAACTGGAGATGACAATTATGACATTATGTATGATAATTAGAGAATCCTACTGAGAATTTATAATTCTCACTCCTATTTCCATGTTATCTCCAGATAGTTTAAGAAGCTCCAAAGACGGCTAAAGTTGCGGTCAGATAAGGTCCGCTCAGGTAACAGTAACAACTCCAGGGTGTGGTACTATGACTTAAGCATAATATTGTAGTTGGGAGGGTGTTACACTTTACGCCTGTGCATGTCTATGCCTTCCAGACATGTCGGCCAAACATGTCGGGCTAGCAATCACCCTACTAGCTAGGTATATGAGGTGCACCATGGCCAATGCTACTGCCATTAGCAAAAATTTCTGTTACAGTTTCCTCCCTTTAGGAAGGCACTCACACTTGCTAGGTCTTTGCCATGCCTCATGTGAGTCCTTGGCTTAAATTCTTTGAAAACGCATTTCCTTTCTAACTCTTTGTCACTAAAATTTTTCTTCATCTTAAATCATATACTTTCTTGCTCATAACTCTAAATTCATAATAAGATTCAAGAAACTTCCTTATTCTCAACAAATATAGTTACCACACTTTTCAAATATTCAAAATAACAATACTATCAACATGGGTTCAAGATATAGTACTTTTAAACTGTTTAGCTTAAAGTATCTAGAGCTTTTTCTCAAATTATTGAAATTTGGGTATCTCTTTCTATCAAATCACTCAAAGCATTGGCTTTAAAGACATAGCAATTTCTAATAACTTGGAACTTCATATTTTTCTATCATATTACTCAAATATATATATATATATATATATATACATACACGTAATTAACATAATTACTTCAAGAGTTCTCTAAATATGAAGTAAAACACATTAAATCAATCCTTTTATAATACTTCACTAAAACACACTTTAGGCATATACTTAGGAAATTAAGGATTAGAAATAAACTATAGATATACTATCATTCACAACTAAATTTCAAGTCAAGAACTCAAGGGGTGGTGCCTCCAAGCTAGCTGGTAACTCCGGGGAAAAGTCCAAAGCTCAAGATCTTGGAATGAAGTTTGGGCAAGAGAGGAGTGGTGGATCTCCTCCACCTTCCACTTTCTTTCACATCAAGAGGAGAGAGAGAAGTTTGAGGAAGAAGATGATGGTGAGAGTGTTGGTGAAGAAGTGAAAGGATGGATTTTTGTGAGAAAATCTAGAGGAAAAACATGATGAATAGATGGGGGATACAAGGGTTGAAGAACCCTAGAGAGAGAGACCAAGGTGGGAGAGATTTGGGGCAAATGAGGATGGGGAGTTGAAATCCCCATTTAAGATCGGACAATGGGCACCTAAGTGGCCATTTCCTAGCGCTCGAGGGCCCAACAATTAGAAACCTCCATAATTATTCCTAGCGCTTGGCGCTTGAGCACCCAATGGCCTGAAAGCCACAAGATTCCATTCTCATAGTGGGTGCTTGAGCGCACACATTCTGACGCTTGAGCGCTAACCACCAACAAAGCTAGCGCTCGAGCACTGGCACCCCTTCTCTCTCTTCTTTTTTTTTTTTTAACCTTACACATATTTCTAATGTAACTCTACTTCAAAACCTCCAAATACTCAAAGATATTAATAAAAAAAATCATCCTATGCTTCATAATTCAAAAAACTTAGAACTTATATTACACATATCCTTAAGGCGTTACAGTATGCATTGACAATGTAAATAAGTTTTATACTATCATCTAATTACATGCTTGAGTTTGTAAGACTTTTAAGAGAATGGGTGATTAAGTATCATATTTTTGCTGTTGTAGCAATACATTATTGAATGTCTGTATAATTTTTTTTTTTACACTGACTGTTTATAAAAATTAAATCCAATGTGTTTTTACTCTAACAATACATATAAATTAAATCTATAATATAAATATAAAATCTAAATTAATCATAAAAAATTATACTAATATTTAATGCTAAAATGTTAATTAAAGAATAAAAGATTTGAATAAGAAATTATATATTATTTTGCGGAAAAATTATTGACTTGTCAAATGGGTGGAGAGTCAAGGCAAGTTAGGAAACTATTCCAAGATGACCCAAAGGGTCGGCTAGTGCAAAACACAACCGATTCCCAGGATCAAGTGATTAATACTAAGAGAAGGACTTTGTCTCCCGGGAAATGGGTTCCCAAACTACTCCAAAAAGCATTTGGTAGGCAGATCAGCAAATCAGGTCATTGGCAAACAGCTAAAGGATAATGGAATATATTAAACTAAAATGGGCTAGAAGTAAATAAAATACGATAAATGAAATACGGTAAAAAAATGCTATAAAGTACTAGAAAGTAAAGGCAAGAAATGTAAAGTGTAGAAAATATAAAGATAAATATAAAAGAAACTTGTGTTTGATCCATTTGTTCGGGGTTGGGTTTACAGATTGTGCTCAAGGCTATTTACACACATACAAAACTTAACAGTTATTCTAAGGTATCTATTAACCATGTTCTCACAAAACATGGTCAGCAAACTTCATCTTGGTAATCACCTCATAACCGTCTTCCATGTCTTCCTCGAGTTCACTCCTCTTAGCGTAGTGGTACCTGCTTAAAATAATCCTTGCATCTTTCAGAACTAGAAACCGCCTTCCTCAATTGCTTATACTCTCTAGGGAGTGGTCACGAACTTTGCCAAACTCTTATTCTCAATTATTGAAGCACGTTGTTTCTCCAACCAAAGCCCAAAATTGGTTTGTGGATTACAAGCTGTCAGAAAGGACCCAAAGCCTAATAGGAAATTCATGCCCTCGGCTAACATCACTATCCAATTGTCAACCGTTGGTTATCGACAGTAGGCTAAATCAGCCGTCAACTATCGGCTGAAATCCATATTAGTTATCAAGCTTCAAAATATGTGAATAAGAGTTCTTATAGGTGATTACACCTAGCTAGAATCCCAATTACAAAAGACAAGGTAAATTAGCTGAGGAAATATAGGAAAATGGCAGAAACAACATTGACATGGCCTTTGTCAGGCCCAAAACAGCCTCAACTAGGCCAATCCTAGCTGCCACATCAATGCTCTTGTCTTTGGCTTTTCGTAGATATGCAATAATGGTTATTCTAACACTTGAATTCTAGCTAGCGGCCAATTGAAGCTCGGCCAAGCATTTTGGCCTTTTTCAATCAATTTAAGCCGAGCAACACATTTCGCGTCGGGCATCAGTCATTGCCTATTCTTTGTCTAACAACTCTCGGTTGTCGGCTAAAATTGACTGAGTATTGCCTTATCTGGCTTTTTCTCCTCGGTTGATATCCATCCTCGACTAGTCACAATTTTTTGTGCCAACATAATATCCCCTACATATTTTAACTGAGTAACAGGCAAAGAAGCTGAAATGATGCATTTTCAAGGGATTCCCAATTCTTCTATTTTTCTTTTCCTTTTACTGCTTCCAAAGATGCACGTTCCACTAACCAATTAGTCTGCCAATGTTCCATGAATTGTCACTTAGTGAACTTTCAATTTGATGGAGTTAGGCTTGACTCGACCCTATCTCTACTCTTCCTTCTCAACTCACCCCCCCAATGCATCATTCTTTTATTCTGCCTCAGCTCTAAAAAAGGATAGCTATTACAAGATTTCTTTCAAAGTCTTACCCAGTTAACCTATAAGTTGGGCAAATATAGGGCTTTCTCTTGAAAATTGCATTTGTTAGCATCGCAGTTGATATTAAGTATTCAACCATTTTTTCTTCAACTGAGTAGTAGTCATTGGCTGAGATTCATTGTAGTCGTAGGCCACTTGTTTCATTGACCCCTTTTTGCTCCTTCTCCATGATAAACTGCTCAATTCTAGAGGCCTTGGTTATTAGTTGATTGAGATTTGCATATTCTAGAGCAATCAACTTCTTCCTTAACCAAGAATGCATATTGCCTATGGCAATGATGGCATAATCAGTGGCAGCAAGTGTCATAGCCTGCTCCAAATTACAATTTTAAAATACTTAATTACACTAAATTTGAAGTATAGTGCAACCAAGGTCTTCTCATAAGGATGTTGTTGCTATCTAGCTAAGTAACAAGGAGGTATGTGGAAACATGTAGTCAATAAGCTATAAATGAAAATTAGATGAAAATAAAAACACTAGTTCAAAGAGTTCCTTAGGTATAAGGTGAATTAATCATTAACACACAATATATCAAACACATGGAGTGCGGCTAATTTGAGCTATTAGAGAGACCTTTACTAACAACTCCACAATTCTACCTAGAGAACTCTAGGAATTCAACCAACACATAATTGATTAGATAATTGAGACCTCAACTCTAATTAACCTATGTTGATTTCTTGCCCCAATTGTATTAGCCTAGGTTTAAACCCAAACCCAATTCCTAATTCTTTAACTAATCAAGTTCATACCAATTGACCAATTAGTAATCACCTAACTAATTCCTCTTTCATAAACCCACATATCAATACCATTCAATGCAAGTTTACAAATAAAAGAGGGCAAAGAATCAAGAAAACAAACATGATTGAAATTCAAGCATAGGGTTTCAAGATTACAACCATAATACCCTTGGAGTCTCCTTGAACTAACTTGAAGACCTACTCCTCCATAGCAATGAAGCTTACAAACTAGAACTCAAAACAAGTATCTTACAAAATGAAAGGAAAGGAAAAGAAAAGAAAAGAGGAGAGGAGAGGAGAGGAGAAGAGAAGAGAGAAAAATGAAAAATATTGGAGATGAGTCCTCTTCGCGTCTCAGTTTTCTCTCTTCTGCTTAGATCTCAAATGTCAAAATTCAAAAATTCCCTTGAGCCCAAATTAATCCTGTACCTCTTAGCTTTAAGTGGACACCCAATTTGCTTAATTTGGACTTCAAATGAGAGAGTTATGGCCCAATCTTTATAGCATGTCTAGGTTGTGTCTTTATCCGCATTAGTCAAATTCAACAGCCAATAAGTCTATCAAGATGTCATTATTTTGGAGAGTACTCTTCATATGAATTGAATCTTTATATCTTAGCTTTCAAATGGCACCAGATTCACCTCAATGCAATGTCTACAACTCACGTTATGGCCCAATTAGTGCACACTGATCAGGTTCCAGTGTAAAAGCCCTATTCTGACTTCGTGGCCTAATTCGACCCACTAGACATTTGAATTAGTTTTTGACTTCTCCATTAAAGTTGTAGATCTTTCTCTCAACTTTCCTGCAATATAAAATTTGTAATTTTTAGATATCCATAACTCAAGATACAGCCATAATGCAAAAATAGTATAAATTCACAATAATGCTGAAAAATACAATTGAGCCCAATTGGAGTCCAAACTTATAAAATGTGTCCAATATTATTTAATTAAGCACAAAAGAGGTTCAATAAACTAAATATGAGGGTTAATCAATATATCAAAATATTGCTTATCAATCAGCTTCTGGCAATTTGACATTGCATCTGCTCCTCAGCCTAACAAATCTTTCCATAAAATAGGCCATAATCTTGCCATCCTATTGCTTAAAGCTCATGAGATTAAACACTACGGCTTCCAACTCAGGCCAATAAAAGCAATCATGGAATAACGATTCCATATTTGCCCAATTTTGAACAGAATTGGGAGGCAAAGACGAATACCAAGTAAAAACCATCATAGTTAAAGATAAAGGAAATAGTTTGAGTTTATGATACTCATTTTGGTTTGCCTTTCCACATTGAGTAGTGAATCAATTAATGTGCTCCATAGTAGACTTCTTATCTTTGCTAGAGAAAATAGTGAAATTTGGATTCTCAAATTCTCTCAGTAAAGGCATTGTTTTCTCTATCCATTTTGGATATGGCTTTTGGTATACCGGCCTATTAAGTGGTCTCAATTGCACACCGAAATACCTTTCGATGGTCTCGACTATCATATTTGGATGTGCACTCACTTGTTAGGTAGTTGGTTGCACTTGGTCAGCCTATTGTGATAGTGCAAGAATCAGCTGAGATAGCAGCGGTTGATTTCCTAGTAATTGAGCATTCAACCATTGGGAAGCAAATCGTAAACCATTTTGCTGATAGCTCAATTGCTGAGTCATTGACTGACACACCAATACTTGAGGACTCGATTGTTGGTCAACAAGCGGCAAACTATTCTGGTAATAGCTCGATTGTTGGACCATCAATTGAGATACTGGAGGCCGAGAGCTCGGCAACTAAGCAACAAATTGCGAACTATTCTACTGACTATTCAACTGATTGCCTAACCGAGCTCTAGGCTGTTCAGCAATCAGCTATATAGTTTGCTGTTGAGCAACCAACTACACCGATGGAATGATGTACACAGGTTGATTTATTACTCGAGGTGGAGACGATCCCCATGGCTACTCTGCAACAAAATCTTCCTGTGATTTGTAGTTATTTCTCTAAGGTAGGAGAGTTGAGTCTGTGTTAATAGGCATGGCTAAGAATATTGGTTGATCGGTTGGTTAGAGATGGAACAATTGTTCATGGTTGCCCCCCAGCATAATCCTCCATGGTTCTCGGCTAAATAACATTGCCAACCATTGGCTTCTGCGTGCTCACTTGGAATGGAACATACCAATTTGTCTAAAAAATTGAATGACTAGTTCTCTGAGGATCAATACTTGGTTGCCCTCGGCGTTGAATGGCATGGCCAAAATGGTATCAAGTGAACCTTTGGTTGCCCCCCAGCTGAAATGGGACGGCGTTGTACTTTTACCTCCTGGATGAATATTTCTCATCTCCCTTGAGCATGCATGTTTCGCATCTCATTTTCGACCATTGGCTTAACAATTCGAGCTAATTGTGTTGACAACTGACATGTCAAATCATCCAAGCCCATATTAATCTGTTGACGTATGAAAGACATCGTCATGACCATCGGCTACCCCTGTTCGGCCTCAATCCCTGGACTTGGGTTTGGCTGAGACAAGGCTATTGTGGATGCAAGCTGATTAGAGAAAACTGTGGTTGCAACTGCTTGTGTTGTCACAGGCATCTTCATTGGCTACCAAAATGGTAATTGATCTGCCGATGGTCCCATCGGGCATGCAAAAATATGTTTCGCGCAAAATTATTGGCTAGCTAAATGGGTAGAGAGTTAAGGCATGCCAAGAAACTATTCTAAGATGACCCAGAGGTTCAGCTAGTGCAAAACACAACCGATTCCCAGGATCAAGTGATTAGTACCAAGAAAAGGACTCTGCCTCTCAACAAATGGGTTCCCAAACTCTCCAAAGAGCATTTGGTAGGTAGATCAACAAATCAGGTCACCAAAAAGATATTGGCGAACAACTAACGGCTAATGGAATAGATTGAATTGTAAATAAGCTGAAAGTAAATAAAATACTGTAAATGAAATGCGGTAAAAAAATATTGTAAAGTATTGGAAAGTAAAGGCAAGAAATGTAAAGTGCAGAAAATATAAAGATAAATGGAAAAGAAACTTGTCTTTGATCCATTTGCTCAGGGTTTGGTTTACAGAATGTACTCAAGGCTATTTATACACGTAAAAACTTAATAGTTATCCTAAGGCATCTATTAACAATGTTCTCATACAAACATGGTCGGCAAACTTTGTCTTGGTAACCACCTCGTAATCGTCTTCCATGTCTTCCTTGAGTGCACTCCTCTTAGTGTAGTGGTAACCGCTTAAAATGCCCTTTGCATTTTATCTATTCTCCCCACTTTCAGACTGGAAACCACCTTTCTCAGCTGCTCCTTCTTTCTAGGGAGTGGTTATAGACTTTGTCAAACTCTTATTCTCAACTGCTGAAGCACGTTCTTTCTCCAATGAATGCCCAGAACTGGTTTTTGGATTACAAGCTGTCAGAAAATGACCCAAAGCTTAATAGGAAATTCATGCCCTTGGCTAATGTCACTATCCAACTGTTAGCCGTTGGTTATCGACTGTAGGCTAAATCAATTGTTGACTATTAGCTGAAACCCATATCAGCCGTCAAGCTTCAAAATATATGAATAAGAGTTCTATAGGTGACTAAGACTGGCTAGAATCTAAATCACCAAAGACAAGGCAAATCAGCCGAGGCAAAATAGAAAAATGGCCGAAACAACATCAAAACGGCCTTTTTGAGGCTTGAAACAGCCTCAATTGAGATAGCCTGGTTGCTACATCGACATTCTTGTCTTGAGTTTTCCATAGACATGCAATAATAGTTATTCTGATACTCGGATTTTAGCCGGGGGCCAATTGAAGCTCAGTTGAGCATTTTTGCCTCTTTCAATCAATTTAAGCTGAGCAACACATTCTATGTTGGTTGTCGGTCATTACCTATTCTTCAGCTAATGACTCTTAGCTATCAGCTAAAATTGACCAAGTATCGCCTTACCCAACTATTTCTCCTCAGCTGATATCTATCCTTGGCTAGCCGCAATTTTTGGTGCCAACATATATACATTCAAAATTATTGAAGCAAATTAAAAGAATTAATAGGTATTTATAAATTTAAAATGATTTAGGTTGGAACTCATTCCTCTTACTAATTATAGTTGTCCAAGTCATCTAAGTCTGAAAGTAATGAGTAAGTTCCTTCGTTATTTCGCTGCCTTATCATAAATCCTTGAAATTCTTCCTGCCTATTTCGTGATGGAGACATCCATCACAGAATTCAGAATGCCGCCAAGCCTTTCTTGACCAAGTAAACGATTTTGTTCAAAAACTACAAATAGAATTGCTCCGAAAGGCGATACTCAGATCACTATACACTTGTTTCGTCTTTTGTCTTACAGACGAGAATTTGTCGCGTAACAATAATGATTTGACTCAGTTCAAGTATAACCCCATTATGGACAAACTCTGTCGGTCGATTGACAAGCAAAAGCATTTTATATCGGTTATACATAGAAAATTTGCGCTTCCCGCGAATCCCGTCAGAAACGAAAAATAAGTGCAGGCAGCACATAGTGAAGCACCATGCACATTTGACCACTCGCCAGGTCATATAAGCTATATCCATACGCTTCAAAGGATAATAACCGCTACACAAGTATCTAAAATTGGTTTAGCTATAGTATATGTGTAAATGCTTCAGTATTTATTCTAAATTGCTTATTGAATACGAAATTGGGAGACCTATTTTTTACCTGGAACGCAATTACATGGTTCAAACTTGTTTATGAAATGCAAGTTGATGAGTTTGCATATTTTGGAGATAATAAATAGGTACAACCGTACAAACAACTTGTTATTTTCCTTAAATTTTCAAAAATAAAAAATTCAGCCTACAGGAATTGCATAGTTTTACGTGGAACGGCGCTGCGTAAATGGTGGAAGAACTTTTGGCAAAAATGCTACTGATAGATGCAGTGTTGCCACTCGATAGTTTCAAAATGGAATAATGATATTATTTGATACTACACCATTGGTGAATGGCGTAAGAACTACGAAGAGCTTTAATCTTGTCCCCCACAACGCATTCGTGACGCATTCGTCAAAAAATTTTCTGCACTGAATAGTCCTGCTGTTTAGGACGAGATTACGCGTTTTTATATCCCATTTTATACGCCTGTCCTCTTCGTTTTTTTCCTGAGGTCGTTTCCTCATTATTGCGTAATCAACCTGCTCGGCAATTGAGACTTCGTCCTAGTTAAACTTACAGAAGTTCCCACACCCAAAAAAATAAAATAAAATAAAATAAAATATTTCATTAGAGAGGTTCCCATTACATACTGTAATAGTAAATACTAGAGCCTGGGGAAGTAAAAGAAAAAACAAAAAAACTGGGGTCAGATACTGATTATTTTACCTGGCTGATGGAGGTAAATACCTTTTAATATGATATAAATATGATATAAATATGATGTATAAACTGGGGTCAGGTATATGATATAAATATGATGTATATACCTTCCAGTGTTTGTTTATCAAGATAAAAGACAAACTTGATTTTTCATTATCGACTAAGAATAAGAACGCATCATACACGGTGTAAATTTCTGATTCTTCTCCTAGTTGATTCCTTCCTATGATGATCATGGATGGGAGATTAAGGATGTGTTTGTTTCAATTTTTTTTTTTTTTTTTTGTTGACAGAAAGTAATTTTTTCATTATTAAAAAAATCAGTTATTACAAAAGTTATTTATTTTAATTTTTACTCAAAAATTAAAAATAATTTTTTTCTTTCAATTTTTGAGTAGAAATTAAAATAAATAGTTTCTATAAAAATAATTTTTTAATAAAAAAATACCTTTTTTTTTTCTTCCCATAAGCTAATGAAACACACTCTAATGGTCAACCTGGAATAATCATGCAGTGTCTTGTCATAGTAGTTTCCTTTAATTCTCCTCTTTTTTTTTTTTTTTTTTTAATTAACGTCACATATAGAGTTTTTTTTCGATAAATATTATTGAAGGCTCAACTCTCAAAAACATTAGTGAGGAGAAGGAGATTAGAAGGTCCAAAACAAAACAACTCAAATTAATAATCAGCAATCAAGGCCTCTAGAATATGTCAAGTTGCCAGATGCTGATTATGTCATCATCACCATAGGCAATATGCATCCTTGGCTAAGGAAAAGGCTGATTGCTCTACAATATGCAAATCTTAATCAGCTAACAACCAAGGCCTCTAGAATTGAGCAGTTTATCATGGAGAAGAAGCAAAAAGGGGTCAACAAAATAGATGGCCTAAGACCACAATTAATCTCAACCGACGACTACTACTTAGTTGGAGAAGAAATGGTTGAATCCTTAATATCAGCTGAGATGCTAACAGATGCAATTTTCAAGAGAAAGCCCTATACTTGCCCAATTTATAGGTTAACCAGGTAAGACTTTGAAGGAAATCTTATAACAGCTAGCCCTCTTTAGAGCCGAGGTAGAATAGAAGAATGATGCATTGGGGGGCGAGCTAAGAAGGAAGAGTAGAGACAGGGTCAAGTCAAGCTTAACTCCATCAAATTGAAAGTTCACTAAGTGACAATTCATGGAACATTGGTGGACTAATTGGTTAGTGAAGGGTGCATCTTTGGAAGCCGCAAAAGGAAAAGAAAAATAGAAGAATTGGGAATCCCTGGAGAATGCATCATTTCAGCTTCGTTGCCTATTACTCAATAGAAAGATGCAAGGGATATTATGTTGGCATAAAAAATTACGACTAGTCGAGGATGGATATCAATCGAGGAGAAAAAGTTGGATAAGGCAATATTTGGTCAATTTTAGCCAATAAACGAGAGTTATTAGACAAAGAATAGGCAATGACCGATGGTCGACGTAGAATGTGTTGCTCGGTTTAAATTGATTGAAAGAGGCCAAAATGCTCGGCCGAGCTTCAATTCGTCGTTAGCTAAAATCCAGGTGTTAGAATAACCATTATTACTTATCTACGGAAAGCCCAAGACGAGAGCATCGATATGGTAGCTAGGGTTGGCCCAGTTGAGGCTATTTCGAGCTTAAAAAAGGCCATGTCGATGTTGTTTCCGCCATTTTCCTATTTTTCCTCAGCTGATTTGCCTTGTCTTTTTCACATATTTTGAAGTTTGATGACTAATATGTGTTTTAGCCAATAGTCGATGGCTAATTTAGCCTACTGTCGATAGCCAACAGTTGATAGTTGGATAATGATGTTAGCCAAGGGCATGAATTTCCTATTAAGCTTTGGGTCCTTTCTGACACCTTGTAATCCACAAACCAGTTCTGAGCTTTAGTTAGAGAAAGAATGTGCTTCAACAGCTGAGAATAAGAGTTTAACCAAGTCCGTGACCACTCCCTAGAGAGTAGAAGCAACTTAGGAAGGTAGTTTCTAGTTCTGAAAGCTGTAAAGAGCCTTTTAAGCAGTTATCACTATGCTGAGAGGAGTGCACTCAAGGAAGACATGAAAGACGGTTATGAGGTGATTACCAAGATGAAGTTTGCTGATCATGTTTGTGTGAGAACATGTTTAATAGATGCCTTAGAATAACTGTTAAGTTTTGTATATGTATAAATAGCCTTAAGCACAATCTGTAAACGCACCCCCGAACAAATAGATCGAACACAAGTTTCTTTTACATTTATCTTTATGTTTTCTATACTTTACATTCCTTTCCTTTACTTTTCCAGTACTTTATAGCATTTCTTTATCGTGTTTCATGTATCATATTTTATTTAGTTCTAGTCTATTTAAGTTTCAATCTATTTCATTAGCCTTCAATCGTTTGCCAATATCTCTTTGGTGATATGATTTGTTGATCTGCCTACCAAATGCTTTTTGTAACATTCGTTTTCCGAGCTCCGACTTAGCTCAGGGTGATCAATTCCAATTTCCGATTTCATCCTATTCCCGACTTCACGTCTCAAGTCATAGACCCGATTTCCGACCTCGTACTATTGGAATTCCCGATATCCGATCTCATCAAACACACTGTATTAAAGTACCGACTTCCGGTTTCATCTAAGTTTGATTGTTCCTGATTTCCGACTTCGTAATAAGAGGCTTCAGAGTTCCAATATCCAACTTGATGAGGTTCCGATTTTATCGGATATCGTACCTCGTGCTTCAAAATAGTGTACGTGGTTTCCGACCTCAAAAGTAATAGTTTAACACCATGGTACAAGTACCGAACTTCGAGTTTGATAACGAGTTCCGATATCCGAGTATACATCCATCATTGACATTCCCGAGTTCAAATAGGGAATTCCGAGGTTATATGATTGTCAGCTGCATGACTTTCGATATCCGACCTTGATTCCAAGTATCAGAATAAACAAGATTTCCTCAAGTCACCAACAACATGGTACGAGTTCCGAAGTCCGGTTTCAGCTTCAAGCACTGTAAAAAGGTCACGAGTTCCGACTTCAAGTAATATAGGGACGAGTTCCGATTTCAGGTAGAGCGGAAGCGTATCCCAGTTTTTGGACGACGTGGAGAGCAAGTTGGCCACAAAAGTGAGAGACGTGGCCGAACTTCAACCACAAATCTTCAGCCAATCAACACCACATTTTCTTGTATTTAAGTCAGACTTCCCCCTTCAACCCCAGCGGATTTACGTCTCCCTCTCCTCTTGCTCCAACCTTCGTCTTCTTCCTTTCCTTTCTCAAATCCAACTCCATCAAATTAGCCAGCTTGGTCAAGACTCCATCAATCCAAACTCAAATTCAGCAAAATCTTACTCCAAAGAGGTAGGATTCAATCTCTAATCTTAATTTCTCTAAACTAAGGATGCATGAAAGATTACTTTTTTTATGATTATTTGATGATATATTGGATGTGTATGATAGGATTAATAGGAAATCTTGAGTTAAAATTTTGGTTAGAAGAGGAAATTAGAAGGAGAGAAGAACCAGTATGCTATCTGGATGAAGAATTCCACGGCAGTCCGTATGGCGGAGTGTACGGCTCCGCCTACAATCTGTCAAATCCGATGAAACCATTTTTAGATGAAAGTAGACATTCAGGGCTTTTCATGGATATATCATATAAGGCCATTGGATTAGTATTGAGAGAGATATGAATTTTTGAAGTTTGACCTAGGGTTCAAGAATTTCATTCGGGCAGGGTGACTTATGGAGGGTATAACTCGCCCTATACAACTCCAAATTGAGTGAAACTAACTTTGTTAGAAAGCTTACACATAGGGAACATCCTAATATAAGATTCCGAGTTTGTTATGATCCCAATTGTTCCCAGTGATTCGAGGAAGTTACTCTATGTCTAAAACGAGCCAAAACAGGGTAATTCAGGAAGGTCGACTTTCAGGACTTATAACTCGAGATATACTTAAGTAAATGGAATGAAACTTGTGGCAAATGAAAGGTTGTCCTGTTAGCTTCAATATGAGACCAATTTCGTATGATTTGAGCTTAGTTTCGATTTTTAGTGAATTTATACTTCCAGGAGTGTAATTCGGGCTAGTGATTGAACAGGTTGAGGTAAGATTTGAATATCTTGAGTTATATGGATCAAAATGATATGGGACCAAAGAGGTTAGAAAGTAGACATATAGATCTATGACCTATCCAAAATCCAGGTTCAAATGAGTTGAATAGAAATAAAGGTGGATCATATGAAATTCGGGCAGAACTAAATAGATGGGCAAAAGTGACCCAATTGATGACTTCATGGGTATTAGTAAAACATATAAGGTATGAGTTGTGAATTGCCAGTTTGACCTTGATATATATGCGTTAAATTGATTATATGGCTATGGTTGAATTGTCTGTGAAGACTAGCACTATTCATGGGAAAGCAGGCTTGATCCGTTATCTTTGCCAAATTCTGGCAGAAGTCTAGGAAACTAGGAAATGTGTACAAGCAAGGATGAACTTAGAGATGATATGAGTTATCAAGGATGAATTAGAGTAAGAATGACATAAGTATGATAAAGGATATATGAGAATAAACTATGAAGCATATGCATGAGTACCGGTAAAAATGGTAAGGAGGCTATGGGCCTTTATATGAAATAAACATGTATGTGAAAATTGTAACATCCCTATTTCCGAGCTCCGACTTCGCCCCAGGATGATCAATTCCGATTTCCAATTTCATCTTCGAAATTCAGATAGAAATGATTATTTCCGATTTCCGAGTTTGTACGACTGAATTCCCGACTTCATCATCGAATTCTACACAGAATGGTATAAATTCCGAATTCCGAGTTCGCCTTACTAAATATACGATTTCCGACTTAGTCTTGCTCAATATCCGTCTTCATGTTTCAAGGATAAATATACCCGGGTTCCGATCTCATCACACACTATATATAAATCCCGCCTTCCAGGTTTAAGTACTTGGGTTTCGAATGCCCGAGTTCCGACCTCATGCCTCATGCTTCACAATAGTGTGCGTGGTTTACGACCTCAGAAGTAATGGTTTAACACAATAGTACATGAGTTGAACTCAATGGACATGAGTTCAAATCTTTGAGTTAATTTCGGTTATACACGACTTCCGATCTCCGATTTTATGTGCATTGACATTCCCGAGTTCAGATAGGGAGTTCCGAGATTATATGATTTTCAGTTGCATTACTTCTGATATTCGACCTTGATTCCAAGAATCAGAGTAAACAAGATTTCCTCAAGTCACCAACAACATGGTACGAGTTCCGACATCCGGTTTCAGCTTCAAGCACTGTAAAAAAGGTCACGAGTTCCGACTTCAAGTAATATAGGGATGAGTTCCGATTTCAGGTAGAGTGGAAGCGTATCCCAGTTTTTGGACAACGTGGAGAGTAAGTTGGCCACAAAAGTGAGAGACATGGCCGAACTTCAACCACAAATCTTCAGCCAATCAACACCACATTTTCTTGTATTTAAGTCAGACTTTCCCCTTCAACCCCAGCTGATTTATGTCTCCTTTTCCTCCTCTTGCTCCAGCCTTCTCCTTCCCTTCCTCTCTCAACCAAACTCCATCAAATCCCCAAGCTTGGTCAAGGGTCCATCAATCCAGAAATCAGATTCAGCAAGATCATACTCCAAAGAGGTAGGATTCTACTTCTATTCTTGAATTCCTTGCATTATGATTGCACGAGATTGAACTCTTCCTTATGTATTTGATGAATTATTGGATGTGTTATGATGGATTATGCTGAATTATGATTTAATTCATAGGAGATTTTGAGTTAGAATTATGATTAGAAGGAGAAAATTAGAAGAAATGGATGGGTTGGGATGCTGCCTGAGTGAGAATTCCACGGTAGTCCGTACGGCGGAGAGTACGGCTCAGCCTACAACTGGTTAAGTCCAATGAAACCATTTTTAGATGAAAGTAGACATCCAGGGCTTTCCATGGATATATCATATAAGGTTATTGGATTAGTATTGAGAGAGATATAAATTTTTGAAATTTGACCTAGGGTTCAAGACTTTCATCCGGGCAGGGTGACTTATGGAGGGTATAACTCACCCTATACAACTCCAAATTGAGTGAGACCAATTTTTTTAGAAAACTTACACATAGGAAAACATCCCAATATGAAATTCCGAGTTTGTTATGCTCCCAATTGATCCCAGTAATTTGAGGGAGTTGCTCTATGTCCAATCCAGACTAAAATAGAGTAGTTCAGGAAGGTCGACTTTCAGGACTTGTAACTCGAGGTATACTTAAGCAAATGGAATGAAACCTGTGGCAAATGAAAGATTGTCCTGTTAGCTTCAATATGAGAGCAAATTCACATGATTTGAGCTTAGTTTCGATTTTTAGTGAATTTATACTTCCAGGAGTGTAATTCGGGCTAGTGGCTGATAGGCTGAGGTAAAAGTTGAATATCTTGAGTTTTATAAATCGAAATGATATGGGACCAAAGAGGTTAGAAAGTAGACACATAGAGATATGATATATCCAAACTTAAGCTTTAAATGAGTTGAATAGAAATAAAGGTGGATTATACAAAATCCGGGCAGAATTGAGCAAGTTTGGCAGAATGGCCAAGTTGATAATTTTACAAGTGTTGGGGAAACAAATAAGGTTTAAGTGAGGATTGCCAGTTTTGCAGTGATATATATATATATGTGTTAGATTGATTATGTTGCTATGATTGATTTGTCTGTGAGAACTGGCACTATTCATGGGGAAGCGGATCTGATCCGTCATCTTTAGAATTTACGGTAGAAGTTTATGAAATTGGGAATGTTTACATGCAAGGATAAATCTGATGATGATATGGATTACCAAGGAAGAATTAGAATATGAATGGGTATATAGAAACCCTATATTTGAGAATGACATAAGTATGATAAGAGATATGTGAGACTAAACTATGAAGCATATATTCAAGAATGACATAATTATGTTATGAGGTATATGTATGAGTACACTCAATATGACTACGCTTGATTATGCATGAGAGTGAAAGAATGTAAATATATTGAATGTAAATCCCTTCACTCGGAGGCAGTTACTTAAGATCCCTCCCTGTGAAGGCAGTTAAATATAACGATATGAATCCCTTCACCTGGAGGCAGTTGCACTTTGAATCCCTCCTTGTGAAGGCAGCTAAAACTATGAGATCCCTCTACCTTGGAGGCATGTGGTCAGATGAGATCCCTCTATGTTGAAGGTGCATTGGTCAGATGAGATCCCTCAATTTTGAGGCACGTGACCAGAATCGATCCCTTCACTTAGAGGCACGTGACCAGAATGAGATCCCTCAAAGACTAGAGACACGTGGATCCCCTTGCGGGTGAGTCGGTGTGACGATGGTCACGGGTGAAGCTGACGAGGTTACTCCAAGGCCAGACTACCGAAGGGCAGAAAAGGCACCCTAGGGATGGCGATACGTAACGCCTAGGTGTGCAAAGTAAAAGATTAAAGATTAAAGCTTATGCAGGTACCCCACTCACATGAGGCATGGCATCGACCCAGCTAGTGTGAGTATAGGGGATAGAACTTACATGAGGCATGGCTTGACCCAGCTAGTGTAAGTACCAAAGGGAAATCCCACAATCCTAAAGAACGTGACATGGCGATCACGCTCTGATGGGGTATGACATGGCGATCATACTCTGGAATGTGGCACGCAAAGATTTCATGATGACAAAGAAAAGAAAGATGAAGGAAGAAAAGCAAGTTTTACGCGTATGTATGAATTCAAAAACAAGTTAAGTTATGTACAGATGTTAGGTTCTCAGCATATTGATGTCATGTGGGCATCATCTTAATATACTGTAGTACCAGTAAAGTATATGTAGAAATTATGTCTCTAGTGCATTGAGGCTATCGTACTTTATTGTATTTCAGTTGTTAGTCCCAACACGATTCATGACTTGAATTTTTATGAATTCTCTTAGATGCCAAGTGTATGATAAAAGTGAACGTTGCTTCGGATAATTTATCTTCTAACTGTAAAATTAAATAGTCCATATTATATGTTCACCTTCTTCATAATAAACCGAAGCAAACTGGGGATGACAATGATGACATTACATGTGTATTGTAGAGAATCCTACTGAGAATTTATAATTCTCACTCCTATTTTCCGTGTTGTCTCCAGAAAGTTCAGGAGGTATCAGAGAAGCCTTGTGGGAGTTCTTTGTCGAGATAAGGTCCGTTCAGTGCGATAACAACTCCAGGGTGTGGTACTATGACTTAAGCATAGTACTGTACTTAGGAGGGTGTTACAAAAATCATGAAAATAAATGAGATATATGTGCGAGTACGCTCAGTATGACTATGCTTGATTATGCATGAGAATGAAAGAATGTAAATATATTGAATGTGGGTCCCTTCACTCGGAGGCAGTTGCACATGGGTCCCTCCTTGTGAAGGCAGCTAAAGACTTGGGTCCCTCTATGTTGGAGGTAGTTGCACATTGGGTCCCTCCAACCTAGAGGTAGTGGGTCCCCTTGCGGGTGAGTCGGTGTGACGACGGTCACGGAAGTGGTGACGAGCTCACTCCAAGGCTAGGCTACCCAAGGGCAGTAATAGCACCCTAGGGATGGCAATACGTAACGCCTAGGTGTGCCAAGTAAAAGCTAAAGATTAAAGACTAAAGACTAGAGATTAAATCTTAAGCAGGCACCCCACTCACATGAGGCATGGCATCGACCCAGCTAGTGTGAGTATCGGGGACAGAACTTACATGAGGCATGTCATGACCCAGCTAGTGTAAGTACCAAAGAAAGATCCCACATTCCTAAGGAACGTGACATGGCGATCACGCTTTGATGGGGTATGACATGGCGATCATACTCTGGAATGTGGCACGTAAAGATTTTATGATGAAAAGAGAGATGAAGAAAGAAAAGCAAGTTCTATGTCTATTCATGAATCTAAAATACAAGATAAGTTATGTGCAGATGTTATGTTCTCAGCATATTGATGCCATGTGGGCATCATCTTAATATGATGTAGTTCCAGTAAAGTATATGTCGAAGTTATACCTCTAGTACATTAATGCTATTGTACTTATTGTATTTCAGTTATTAGTTCCAATATGATTCATGACATGAATTTTTATGGATTCTCTCAAATGCCAAGTGTATGATTAAAATGAACTTTGCTTCGGATAAGACATTCTTTTTTCGAAATGTAAAATTAAACAGTTGTGCAGTATGTTCACCTTTTTCATAATAAGCCGAAGTAAACTGGAGATGACAACGATGACATTACATGTGTATTATAGAGAATCCTACTGAGAATTTATAATTCTCACTCCTATTTCCGTGTTGTCTCCAGAAAGTTCAAGAGGTATCGAGTAAGCCTTGTGGAAGTTCTTTGTCAGATAAGGTCCGTTCAGGTAGCCGTAACAACTCCAGGGTGTGATACTATGACTTAAGCATAGTACTGTACTTAGGAGGGTGTTACACTTTTTGGAGTAGTTTGGGAACCCGTTTGCCGAGAAACAAAGTTCCTCTCTTGGTATTAATCGCTTGATCCTAGGAATCAGTTATGTTTTGCACTAGTTGAACTTTTGGGTCATCTTGGAATAGTTTCTTGGTTTGCCTTAACTCTCCACCCATTCAACTAGCCAATAATTTTGCACAAAACAATATATAATTTCTTATTCAAATCTTTTATTCCTTAATTAACATTTTAGCATTAGATATTAGTGTAATTTTTATGATTAATTTAGATTTTATATTTATATTATAGATTTAATTTGTATGCATAGTTAGTGTAAAAAAAAAAAACATTGGATTTATTTTTTATATATTATCAGTGTAAAAAAAATTTTATGCAGACATTCAATGATGTGTTGTCACAACAGCAAAAATATTATACTCAACCACTTACTACCTTAAAAGTCTTACAAACTCAAGTTTGTAATTGGACGATAATGTAAAACTTTTTTACGTTATCAATGCATACCAATTAAACTCTTAAACTTTTAAACTTTTATATTATCATCTAGTTATATATTATCATATCAGTAAATATGATTAAGTCTTGAACCCACTACTTAAATGGTCATGTAAATAAAATAATATGATCATTTCATAGTATAAAAATCTTTTATACTATTTGTACATCAAAATTAAATTCTTATAATATTTTATAAAATTATTAATGATTAATTTGATCTATTGAACTTAAAAATTATTTTTTTATTTTATAAAATTTTAATAAAAAATTGAATCAACTAACCAATCCAATCAAATTTAAATTAATTTAACTTGTCTAGTTTTTAAATGGTAATCCGACCGAACCAAATTAAACTAAAATAAACTTTATTACTTAGATCAGTTAATTTTTTTTTTTTATCTCAAAACTAATTTGAACCGAAAAGTGAATGCCCCATTGGCTCCTTGTGTAGAAGATATTCTTCTTTGAGGAGCATATGCATTAGCATATACGACTTGGCAAGTGGTTAAATGTGCACGGTGCTCCACTTTATGCTGCCTGCAATTCATCTCTAAGAACTATAAATAAAAATGTTTTATTAAATATTTTATATTTAACTAGAAAAGAAATGACCGTATATGTAATAAATTAAAATATTATTTATTTACAATAAGCGAAAGTCGGGTGATATAAAGCAAACAAAGGTATATATCCTTTATACTATTTTAAATGTATTAAAATTATATGAGTGTCTAATATTTAAATATGCTTTATACTTTTGATATTATTGTTTATGCTTACCCTTTCCTCCTCCCCTCTACGTTAGAGAAGTTGTGAACAAGAAAATCCTTCCATCGTTCCTTTCATTGATTTATACTTTGCCATTTGCAATTGTTTTTCTTTTAAATTTCTTATGGTATAAAATTTTCCTTCCGATAACATATGAGTGAAATATGAAATTAATTTTTGTTTTCTGCATAGCTGATTGCAAAGGAGGGGAAGAGAGTGGAAAAATGATGAGTAAGCCGAGAAAGTTGATACTATTGCTATTGAGACAATTTGTTTAATCTTATAATTATTATTATTTTTTTATTTAAGTAGGTGTATTTTTTCCTTAGAAAATTGTTGATTAACAGAAAAGAATTGTAATATTACTCGGTATAGTAAAAGGAAAAACAATATATATGAACAATTTAATTAATTTTAGGTGATATCACTACAAGAAATATGCTATTTATCGATGGATTTACTGATTGAAAATTAAGGTAAGAAGAAAGAAAAAGTGCTATCATTGTGGCATCAAAATATATTGATCACGTACCTATTGAACATTGAGAGATTTTCTTGATCTTTATCAAGCATTATTGAAAAGAATGAGAAAAGGCAAAAGCAAATTTTATTTTTGAAGATACTTTAGCTAACCATGAAATGATTATATTATGACTCATTTGGATGCATATGTGTTTTTTTTTCTTTTTTCTTTTTTTAAGATCCTGATGGAAAAATTAGTCATTTGATTAAATGATTAAAATGTTTACTAATTATGTTAAATTTTTTTTATAAACTTTGAGACTATGGTTTTTTTTCTCTAATATACTAATTTTTTTTAATTTTATTTGAGAATTTAGTATCAAATCTCAATATTAGTAAAATTAATTATGCTATTTATGGCATATTCCATAAGTATCAAGCGTGCTATTTTTTATGTGAAATTTTTGAGATTCAATATATGATTTACTTTATTGAATCAATATACCAGAAAAATAATAATATATCACAAAAAACTTGTCTGCTTTTATGATGAATACATCACAAAATAGTTGTACATAATATCGATGCTTTCACGATGCTTTTGTTATACATGTATTTATATCACCGCTACACTAATAATATATCATGACTGTGAATGATTTATTTTTGTGAAAGGATTATATGACAGGTTTCCTCTTTTTAGTTCCATGTTATGTTAACGGTTTTATGATATATCACAATATGTTTTATATTTTACTCATCTATGAATGGAAGAAGTACGTGTTAATACCATCATTGGTAGTTTTAAGGTGATTGAAGGCTCTGGAAAAGCTACTATTTTGTTTCACGAAGAAAGATATTGACTTTTGAAGATATTTGTAACACTCTCTCATGCGCAATACCATGCTTAAGTCATATTATCACACTTAGGAGTTGTTATTAATAAATAAACGGACTTGTTTGAAAGCAACATTCGGTCGTCCATCCAACCTCTACCAAATTAGTCCAAGATGGCCATCATCAAGATCTCTTAGGCTATCTGAAGACGACGTAGAAACATACATAGGGGTGAGAATTTTAAATTCTCAGTAGAATATCTTAGACTATCACATACAGCGTCGTCGTCATCATCCCTAGTTGCTTCGATTTTATTATAAAATGGTGATCATGTCAAATCAACTATAGATTTTAGTTTTATAAAGTTCAAAACTTTCTTTCTAAAGCAGGTTAGTTTGATTCATACACTTGATATTTAAAGGAGCAGTTTCATAATAGTAACATTAGGTAAATAAATAATTAGAGCTTATGTACATGGAGATGCTGTTAGCTACTGATGCAAGTGCACTTGACTTTCTTCTATTTTCTTTAACTATATTTGCTTAACACACCTAGACATTACATATCGCCATCCCTAGGGCATCTGTATTCCTCATATTTTCTTTGTACTTGATCCTCTGGAGTTGAATGACCTCTCTTACCTCTAGATCATAGCTTGCTTTTCAGGATTGAGCTTATTCCTATACATGATTGCTGGGTTTACTTTCTCTAACTCTCACACCGACTTATTTCCCTTAAATCTGTTCAGAGGCTGGCCCAAGTCATAGGGAATCATAACCATATTAAAGTTCATATACTCATGAATAAAAATGCTTAATATGCTTATGATTATACTATGTGGTTCATATATGTCTACTGAAAATCCGATAGCATGATAGCTCACAATAGGAAGGGTCCCCAAAAAAGACAGCATAGTTAACAATCCAGCTAGTCACAGAAATCATGATCATCATAAATAATATGCCAACATAACATCATTTTGGTTTGTAACTGCATAAATAATTCAGTCCATTTAACTAAGTCATGAAGCTCTTAAGTTGTCATACTTTCCTTGAATCTGCCCAAAAATTCTAAATTATACTAAAATTCCATTTGATCTCAAATTTTAATAGAATGTAGCCTTACTAGTATACTTTCAAATCTCTTTGGTTTTACTAAATTTTGATATGTATAACTTAAGTTATTAAGCTTCTACTTAAGGTTACCATGTTTTAGGATAGGCTTCCACACCGAAAATTAGAAAATCACTAAAAATTCATCTTACATTCTTTTGATCCGAAATTATACTAGGATGTACCTATGTGTACCCTCTTTCAAATCCAATAAGTCTTACTCTAATTGAGTAGGTAGAGCTCGAGTTATGATCTCCTCATTAGAACTACCCTGTTTCAAACTAAATATAGCATAAGTTAAATTTAAAAATTTACTAGGAACAATCTACTAAAAATCTAAGTCTTAAATTCTGTTAGATTTCTAATAAAATTGGTTTCATCCAAATTAAAGTTATATAGATCGAGTTATGCCACTTCATCACACACTAGTCAGGACAAGGAGTGTTGACTAATAGCTAAATTCTAAAAATCAGAACTTTTTTATTTCAAATCCGGTGGACCTATAATTTATATGGTTGTATTCATCTTCAAGTAGGTCTCATCTAAAATTAGTTTGACTTCAAATTGAATTTTGTAGGCTGAGATATACCTTTCACTGTGCAGACTGCTTTTAAGTTCCCCTACTATAGTTTTTCTATTTTGTGACTATTTTGGTTTTCTAATCTATCCTTCAACACTAATCAAGTTTCCTTAACCTTAAAATACTAGAAAGGGTTCTATTAACATCATACAAAACCCTAGATGAACATGTCATAAATTGTAACACCTTACCAGACAAGTACTATGCTTAAGTCATAATAGATTATCTGATAAATGATTACGTGTAGCGATCTAATTAAATTCTGTTTTTTGTATCATTATCAATTACTCAGATAAAGGTGACTATTCGCGTAATAATATTTTCTGCTTGACAGCAGAATTAATATTAGTTAATTGGTATACTATAAGCAACATAACATAATTAAAATTGCAATAAAGATGTAACTACTGTAAAATACATCTCAAATATATTCATAGACATCTACTTGCAAAGTTTGTCAAAAATGATATAGGGTAAAAGAATGAGGCCGCTAACACAAAATAAAACGGCCGGTCCCTATGAGCAGTATCCTAGATGGTCCCCATGGGACATTTCATGTGCTCCTCCTAATTTCTACCCATCTGTCCATGACCCAGACTGCCAAAAAAGGGCCATTCTGTACATCTACTCCCGCTACAGCATGCCCACTATCTAAACGGAATCCGAAGAAAGAAACCCGTTCGCTGTGGTGGCGTCTGCAAGAGGGTGGCCCGCATTAGGAGTAGAGGCTGAGGAAGAGGAACTTGCCGCCTCAGACGGATCCTCCTCTGACATCGAGGCAGAAAGCATCTGCTGCGGTGGTGAAGCAGGAGGGGCCATAGGAGTTGGGGCTGCTGCTGCTGCTGGTGGAGGTGGAAATGGATGGGCCATATGAAGGGGAATAGCAATATAAGGGACACCGGGGTCAAAAAGTGGGTGCATCAGCGATACAGCAAAATCTCTCTGGAAAAAGAAATAAAGATGAAATTAACACCTGCCAGATATATATACAGAATCCAGGAATGGGTCGATGTGGATGTGGAGCTCGGGGAACTCAATGAACAGGGCTCCTGTTGCTGCATTCTCCATAGTCTGAGAATGACGCGGAAATATACAGTAGAGTGAGAAATAAAATTTCTCGGTAGGAATTCCTAGTTTCTACACATCTGTCATTGCTATCATCCCAGTTGTTTCGGTCTTTCAATAGTTTCCAATGGTACAACCCAATAATGATATTTAACTTAAATACTTATTTGAAAAACATACACCAAAACAAACTCAATTTTAATTAACAAATACACTAATGCAATTACACAGTAATTGTAAAGGAGCAATAGCATATTACGAATAATAAACAGGTATCTAGGATAGTCAATTAATAAGCATTACACTGTACATATGAATGTGCAATTAGGAATGCATCTTATGCTTGAAGGCTCCTATTAGAACTTATTTCCATCCTTGGTCCCCTGGGAGTCATTGACCATATACTCCTAGATGATAGTCCACTTTTCAGGATCGAGCTCGTTCCTATACAGGGTTGCCGGGTTTGCTTTCCCCGATTTCCCCACTGATCTATTGCCCTTAACTTTGTTCAGGGGCTGACCCAAGTCACATGGAAATCCTTTCTCATACTTATAAAGTAGCATTGCTTATTCAACACTTTGATTAATGCATGCATAACTTGTGAACTTACTTTAATGACATTTTCTACTGAAATCTCAGCAGCATAATGGATCATGTCCGCTTCCTCATGAATAGTGCTAGACAATCAAGACATTTAATTCAAATAGTAAACTCCATATAAGATATCATATTCATATCAAGAATATAACAATATTGATAAGTGTAAGATTTAAAGTCTCAAGTATCAATTTAACTTGCAGGCTTTTAAATTTTTATTAAGATTCCTGAGTTCGACTTTCAGTATCCAACGTGTTCCGAGTTTCGATCTCATCTAGGTTCCGGCTTCCTTATGCTATGTTCGGTCTTCCGAGGTTACATAATTTCCGACTTCTAGGGTTGTACAACTTTCGACCTTATCCCACCATTGGTCTTCTGAGACTTGATAAGTATGCTTCCTAAATCCCGAGCTTCCTATTTACTGAATCCCGAGTTCAACATCGATATACCCGACCTAGCTCTCTCTACTAAGTTTTGAATACAGCCTTAAAATATACCCAATATGGATTCCTATTTACTAAGTTCAAGTTCAATCATTAAGTAAACCCCTCCAAGTTCAACCTTAAGTATACACTCCCGAGTTCGTCCTTACATACTGTAACGTCCCGATTTCCGAGATCCAGCTTCGCCTTCAAGACTGATCAATTTCAATTCCCGACTTCATCTTCGAATTCTACACAAAGTGGGATAAATTCCGAGTTCCGAGTTCGCCTTACGTAAGTACATGATTTCCGACTTCGTCTTATGATATTCTCTGATTTCCGAGTTCGTCTCACCTATGTCCATGACTTCCGACTTAATATGGACTATTTCTACGACTTCCGAGTTTAGCATTCGAGTTCGAACAACGTGAGGTGATTTCTGATGTCCGATTTCACATCAGAGGAAAACGGACCCATTTCCGATCTCATAACTTATCTCCCAGTTTCAAGTAAAATACATGCGAGCTCCGAGTTCATGTTTCAAGGACAAATATACCCGGTTTCCGATTTCATCAACCACACAGTATATGAATCCCGACTTCCGGGTTTAAGTGGCAATGTGATTCGAATGCCCGAGTTCTGACATCATACCTCATGCTTCACCGTAGTGTGCGTGGTTCCCGACCTCAGAAGTAACAGTGTAACACAATGGTACGTGAGTTGAACTCAATGGACATGAGTTCAAATCTTTGAGTTGATTTCAGTTATACACGAGTTCCAATCTCCGATTTTATATCCAGCATTGACATTCCCAAGTTAAGATAGGGAGTTCCGAGATTACATGATTTTCAGCTGCATTACTTCCGACCTACGACTTCGATTTCCAAGTATCAAAATAAACAAGATTTCCTCAAGTTACAAGCAATATGGTACGAGTTCCGACATAAGGCTTCAGCTGCGAGCGATTTAAAAGGTCACGAGTTCCGACTTCAAGTATTATAGGGACGAGTTCCGATTTCAGGTAGAGCAAAAGCATATCCCAGTCTTGGGGTGACGTGGAGAGCATTTTGGCCACAAGAGTGAGAGACATGGCCGAACCTCAACCACAAAACTTCAGCCAATCAATACCACGACTTTCATGTATTTAAGTCAGACTTCCCTCCTCCTTCTGATCTGATTTACGTCTCCCTCTCCTCTTGCCCCAGCCTTTTTCTTCTTCCTTTCCTCTCTCAAATCCAACTCCATCAAATCTCCAAGCTTTGGCAAAGTTCCATCAATCCAAACTCAATTTCAGCAAAGTCATACTTCAAAGAGGTAGGATTCAATCTCTAGTCTTAATTTCTTTAGACTGAAGATGCATGAAAGATTCCTTTTTATGATTATTGGATGATATATTGGATGTGTATGATTGGGTTAATATGGGATTAATATGAAATCTTGAGTGGGAATTAGAATTAGAAGAAGAAAACTAAGAGAAATGGATGGATGAGGGTGCTGTCTTGGTGGAGATTTCGCGGCAGTCCGTACGGCGGAGTGTACAGCTCCGCCTACAATCGGTCAAATCCGATGAAACCATTTTTAGATTAAAGTAGACATTCAGGGCTTTCCATAGACATATAATATAAGGCTATTGGATTAGTATTGAGAGAGAGATGAATTTTTGAAGTTTGACCTAGGGTTCAGGACTTTCTTCCGGGCAGGGTGACTTGAGGAGGACATAACTCACCCTATACAACTCCAAATTGAGTGAAACCAACTTTGTTAGAAAGCTTACACATAGGGGAACATCCCAACAGGAGATTTCGAGTTTGTTATGGTCCCAATTGCTCCCAGTAATTCGAGGAAGTTACTCTATATCCAAACCAGGCCAAAACAGAGTAGTTCAGGAAGGTCGACTTTCAGGACTTATAACTCGAGGTATACTTACGCAAATGGAATGAAACTTGTGGGAAATGAAAGGTTGTCCTGTCAGCTTCAATATGAGACCAATTTCGTATGATTTGAGCTTAGTTTCGATTTTTAGTGAATTTATACTTCCAGGAGTGTAATTCGGGCTAGTGACTGAACAGTTTGAGGTAAGATTTGAATATCAGGAGTTATATGGATCAAAATGGTATGGGACCAAAGAGGTTAGAAAGTAGACATATAGATCTATGACATATCCAAAATCCAGGTTCAAATGAGTTGAATAGAAATAAAGGTGGATCATATGAAATTCGGGCAGAATTGAATAGATGGGCAAAAGTGACCCAATTGATGACTTCACGGGTATTAGTAAAACATATAAGGTATGAGTTGTGAATTGCCAGTTTGACCTTGATATATATGCGTTAAATTGATTATATGGCTATGGTTGAATTGTCTGTGAAGACTGGCACTATTCATGGGGAAACGGAACTGATCCGTTATGCTGCCGAATTTACGGCAGAAGTCTAGGAAACTAGGAAATGTGTACAAGCAAGGATGAATTTAGAGATGATATGGGTTATCAAGGATGAATTAGAATAAGAATGAGTATATAGAAACCCTATATTCAAGAATGACATAAGTGTGAGATGAGGTATATGAAAGTAAAGGACAAAGCATATGTATGAGTGCCAGTAGAATGGCAAAGAGGCTACGGGCCTTTATATGTCACGACTATGTACGTGAAGATCATGTATGCAATGACGTATGAAAATAAATGAAGTATAGGTACAATCAGTGTGACTATGCATGACCTTGTATGAGAATGAAAAGACATGAGTATAATGAATGTAAATCCCTTCACTCGGAGACAGTTACTTGAGATCCCTCCCTGCGAAGGCAGTTAAATATAAAGATATAAATTCCTTCACCTGGAGGCAGTTGCACTTTGAATCCCTCCTTGTGAAGGCAGCTAAAACTATGAGATCCCTCTACCTTGGAGGCACGTGGTCAGATGAGATCCCTCTATGTTGAAGGCACGTGGTCAGATGAGATCCCTCAGTTTTGAGGCACGTGACCAGAAGAGATCCGTTCACTTAGAGGCACGTGACCAGAATGAGATCCCTCCAAGACTAGAGGCACGTGGATCCCCTTGCGGGTGAGTCGGTGTGACGACGGTCACGGGTGAAGCTGACAAGCTCACTCCAAGGCCAGGCTACCCAAGGGCAGTAAAAGCACCCTAGGCACGGCGATACTTAATGCCTAGGAGTGCCAAGTAAAAGACTAAAGACCAAAGGCTAAAGATAAAAGTATATGCAGACACCAGAACTTACATGAGG